>JAVIAB010000024.1:58011107-58176107 GCA_032433765.1 Megaustenia siamemsis
GGATGTCCGAATGTTAGATATGACATACAAACTATAGAATGTCCGAATGTTTGATATGACTTACAAACTATGGATGTCCGAATGTTTGATATGACATGCAAGCTATAGGATGTCCGCATGTTTGATATGACATACAAACTATAGGATGTCCGCATGTTTGATATGACATACAAGCTATAGGATGTCCGAATGTTAGATATGACATACAAACTATAGGATGTCCGAATGTTAGATATGACATACAAGCTATAGGATGTCCGAATGTTAGATATGACATACAAACTAAGGATGTCCGCATGTTAGATATGACATACAAACTATAGGATGTCCGAATGTTTGATATGACATACAAACTATAGGATGTCCGAATGTTAGATATGACATACAAACTATAGGATGTCCGAATGTTAGATATGACATACAAACTAAAGGATGTCCGAATGTTAGATATGACATAGAAACTATAGGATGTCCGAATGTTTGATATGACATACAAACTATAGGATGTCCGAATGTTAGATATGACATACAAACTATGGGATGTCTGAATGTTAGATATGATATACAAACTATAGGATGTTCGCATGTTGGATATTGCATTGAAAATAAAGGATGCGCCATAATATTTAAGTTGATAGTAAAATAGGAGCTAGAGAAAAATATTCTCAGGGACTTAAGTTTGATCTTCTCTTTGATGCATGCAACAGCTGAAGTAGTAGTTGACAGTTTAAAAGATTGAATCCCAATTCGCGGTGTCGGTTGTTTGGCATTAGTAAGAATTAACAATAGTTTAAAAAAAAAAAAAAAAAAAAAAAAAAAAAAAAAAAAAAAGTAAAGAGCCCCCGTCACGCCAAGTGGCGTAAGGAAATATTGTGTTAGTGACCATAAATTTTATAAACCTCAGCATATGATTTTTGTGGTAATGTGGTCGGTATTACACCCGTGCCGCTTTACTTTCCCAGAAAAAAAAAAAACTCAGGTACCCATTTTACGCTGAGTGAACCCAGAAGCCGTCGGTTGGGATCGAGCCCTATCTCTTGTCCTTTGTAGTCCAGTTCACTAACCACTGAACTATCGCGGCTCCCAATTAACACTAGTGATGCACATGAAAGGCTTACCAGAACCGGACGGAGATTTAGACAGTAGTTGATTTAGTATAATTGTTTAGTAGATATGCATGATAAAGGTTGAGAAGTAACAAGATAACCAAAATAATTCTTACATAAACCTTTTTGTTTATTGTCTTACTTTTGTAGAAAGGAAATCACTGAATGGAAGGTTTTATTTTAAAGCAGTTTTTTTTTTAATTTACACATATAAAACATGATCAACTTTATACCTATTCTGTAGCGCGCTGGTTATAAATTCGTATCTTCTACCTTTTTAGCTCCTAGTGGAGCACAGGTCTTCAACAAACACTTTCCAAGTCGTTCCGTTTTTTGCCATTCATTTAAGATCATTCCATGTCTTCCCCACCATCTTCATCTCTGCTTCTATCTGTCTTCTCCAAGAATTCCTTGGTCTTCCTCTTTGTCTTTTCCCCTGGGGATTCCAAAAAAGGGCCTGTTGTGTAATACTCTCAGTTGGCTTCCGTAGTGTGTGTCCTATCCAGCGCCATAAATTCGTATAGATTTGTGTTATTTTATTTATTTAAAGGAAAGATGTAATACGACTTTTTTTCCTTGTGAGAGATCAGTATCACCAAAGCAATCCACTTAAAAGATCTTTTCTTCATTAGTAAATTTAGCATATCTTTCAGATATCTTCTCTCATTTAAATAAAATAGATTGAAACACTCTAAGGAGAAAAAGTTTTCCAAATTGAATTTAAAACGAAGTTTAAAAAGTTGGAATTGCAGCAGCATCATCTTTTATCGAAATGAAACTAAAGTGTGTTTCCCAAATGTCCCCTATCAATTAGTTCCACCGCAGAAGAATTATTTGACATAGACGCTAAAATATGTTGCGACATTTAAATTTAAGGCAATTTTTTTCATAAATGTTTTCCTGCTCTAGATTCAAGCCAAAATTTGGTTAAAGATACATTTTGGAGTTATTATACCAGCATTGCGTTCGTTTATAAAATTAAGTATAGAGACGGTTGGAAAAACCTGGTCAGAAATCATAATACGACATTCAGCACTTAAGACGGATCGATAACACAAGGCTTACTTTGGAATACGAGACTTGCCTTCTCGTTAATTAATTATCAAATAATGGTAAAACACATTAATACAGTAATATAGAACGCAAATATTCAATTTATTAATTAATGGTAAAACAAATTAATACAGTAATATAGAACGTAAAATATTCAATTTATCACATAAGAACGGGAGTGCTTCATGAAAAATAGATATCTCTAAATTAAACCCAAGGTTCGGTCTTCAATTGGATTACATTATTTAAATTATGCTTAGATTAACATAAATTAAAGTGTATAGTGGTTAGGATTCCTAGCTTTCACCCAGGCGGCCCAGGTTCGATTCCTGGCCTGACAAATTTTTTAATCGGCTACCAAGGTTCAGACAATCCGTATTCTATTCCAGCTGGAATCAGTGTGAATTCTACTCATGGTTGAAAAAAAAAAATACCCCTCGCGGTTACCTAGCCGCTGAGAGAAATGGGTACCAGGTTATTACACTGGGAAGATGAGGAATGCCGCATTTAATCGTGAGTTTCGAGCGACACTGTCCAGGAGTCTCCGAACACTTCTGGATAGGCTGCCGAGCACATATTGGTGAAAACTCGCGTCCTAAGACGCCGATTCAAGTCCCGTATTTTATCTTTACCTTTGAGACATGTACACTGGTAAATTAAAATGTTATAGTAAAGTCTAAAGTAAGGAATGTTTATAGTAAATAATGACTTGGATATGGGAGGTAGTAGCCTGTTTTGCTATTCCACAGTGCAAAAACAGACCCAAGATGCAACAAAGGTAGTCAATTAATTAGATGAAACCACTGAAGTCCAACAAAGAAATAACATGAACAAAACGGGCACATACAAAATAATCTTCATTCGAACGTTACGCTAGTAATGCCAGACAAGAACGTTAGACTAAAAAACGACAACAAAAATAGTCATTACTGACATTAAATGTGCTAGATGCAAGATAGGAACCGGGCTGAGAAATGATATAATAAATAAAGAACTGAAAAAAGGCTAGGAATAATTTTGCAATTGAATACATAAAGAAACAACAGATAAAGTGGTTTTACTCACGTAATAAGACATAAATATTAACACACAACGCAACGAGCCTTCAATAAACGCGGATAGGCACAATATGAAATAAAACATCTGAAATATCAATTACTCATCGACGGAAAAAAAAATATACGATTAACTCCGAAGACGGAGTTATCTGACTGTGCGGCGAGGGACCTCTGTGCACACGGATGTCAGGGAACAACGGATTAACGTGCAAAATTCAGTTGCTGGTCTCTAGGGACTTCGCCAAAAGTGAATCTTCCTTTTACATCTTGTGATGTCTTGCGGGACAATAATAAGATCTCTCTGCTTCATGCCGTCAGTCACTGGATGCCCTAAGTCTGGTCGACACTATTTATCTTTGTTTCTACTGTTTTCTATTGTTAGTCTGATCCCCTTTTGTTTTCTCTCAGGTGACCAGTGCATCTCATTTTTTGGTGACTAGAGCGTTAAGCACTACATTAACGATCCAATATGTATTTATTAAATGATACCTACTTTCAAAGTCGTAAGACTCACTGTGAAAAAAATTTGAAATAAATATTTCACGCAGTTCAGAGTTTTAAACCTTAACGTGTGTGTCGATATATATCGACGGTAGCTAAAAGCGTGTAATGGTGATCACTGGCAAAGAGACGATTAAGGTCGGCTGTCTTAACTCTTTCAGTAAGGAAGTATTTTATCAATTTAGCGGTAGAGATTTCAAAGAGAACATTTGTCATGTTTTTATATATTAATCTACGTATTAATATTTATCTAACGCTTAACATGTTTTATACCAATGTTTAGATAATTGAACAAGGAATTATATTTCAACAATACCATGAGGATCATACAAATAATTTGGTTTGATGATAGTTTATACTAATAAAATCGAGAGTGACACACTGTGCGGCTAAACGTACATGACCGAAATCGGCATGATGCATGGTGCGTCGAAACGTAGGGTTTAATGCTCTGAGTCAACCTTTCCCCAATTATCCACTTCTTTCCCTCACTTAGCCTTAGGATGTCTTCAGGCTACCAGTAAGCCCTCTGTTAATTGTATCAGGAGTAGTCTTTCTCTGAGAACTGTCTCAACAATCTTTTATCCCCCAGGCTTGTAGAAATATTTCCGTCTCTAAAGTTGAACGCCAGCAAAGACTACCAGACTCTTCCTTCTGTGTGCTACTATTTTTATTATTATTTTTTTTTAAAAATGGGTTTATCAAGCTTGCTTTTCTGTGGGTGTTTGTCCGTGAACAGACTAACCCAGGTTTATTGCTCTTTACAATTACAGTTATAATTACATCGCACTTGAAGAAATAGGGAAAGAAAGTAAAAATCGAATTGAACTCACGTCGACATCTACCAACAAAAAAAAAAAAGAAACATTAATTAATGTTCATCTTCATTATCATCCTCCCCTTTCCCTCCCAGTCATACTATATGTCACAGATCTTAGTTTTCATGTCAAAACTTACAGTCTCTTTTTCTTAAGGTTTCTCTCTCTCTCTGTCTCTCTCTCTCTCTCTCCCGTTTCCTCCAATTTTCCCCTTTGGGACTGTACTTCAGCATCAAAGCCTTCCATTCCTGATATTTCTGCCCTCTTGATATTGTCGACCCCGAAATCTTCCGGTTATTTCCGGAGCGAAAATATCTCGAACTTTTCATGCCCAGATATTTATGACCGCTTGATATCACCAGTACATGGAAACGCGTATTAAGTTCCTCTAGACCGCACATAAAACATGAGGGCGGTGGTCTTGGTAGAGGTGATTAGATAGACCTGTCAAGCAGACACGTAAATAGCTAACGGAGGAAATAGTGACATATATAACTGTGCAAGGACAGGTAGGTAGTAACACTAACAGATAGATGTATAGACCAGACCTGTCAGATTGGTAGTTACATATACATAGACAAATAGGCCACACCCGTAATATTGGTAGTTAGAAATATAGACAGAAACATAGACCACAACTGTCTGGTATGTTGTTAGATGTAGATAGATACATGGACCACATCTGTCAGGTATGAAGATAGACATACAGACACAGCCCCACCTGTCAGGTTGGTAGTTAGATATGCAGACAGATACACGGACCACCACTCTTGTATGTGGTGTATAAGTGACAGGTGATTTCCAGTGATAAAAAAAAAAACTCTTTAAATAACGGGACACAATTAGATTCATCAGATGAATACCGCGTGAAGCAAGTGATTCGACCCTATCGGTTCCTTGAAACTAGAGATGGGGCTCCTTGGTCATGACTCCCTAATGGCGACTCCCTGCTGTAAAGGTAAAAGTACGAGACTTGAATCGGCGTCTTAGCACGCGAGTTTTCACCCATATGTGCTCGGTCGCCTATCTAGAAGTGTTCAGTCGCCTATCTAGAAGTGTTCAGAGACTTCTGGATAGTGTCACTTCAAGCATCGAAACTCACGATGCGAGGCGACATTCCTCACCTTCCCAGAGTAATAGCCTGGTACCCATTTTTGCTAGCGGCTGGGTCGACCGCGGGGGTATTATTTTCCCAACCACGAGTACAACTCACACTGCTCCCAGCGGGAATCAAGCACGGGTTGTCCGAACGGCGATAGCCCAGTCGGGTTGTTTTCTCAACTAGGCTACCTGGGGTCCTTACTTCCTGCTGTATTTGAACCTAAAAGCTCATGAGATCGCCACTGATAGTTTAGTTGATTTGTTCATGTACATCTTTCCAGGAAAATAAAATACAAATACTTCTACTAGTAGTAAAAGTAAAGTACCCCCGTCACGCCAAATGGCAGCGTATAGGGAATATGATGTTAGTGACCATAAATTTTACAGACCTTCGGCACATGATTTTTGGGGTAATGTGGTCGGTATTACGCCCGTGCCGCTTTACTTTCCCAGAAAAAATCCGGTACCCATTTAAGGCTGGGTGAACCCGGAAGCCGTCGGTTGGGATCGAACCCTAACTCATGTCCTTTGTAGTCCAGTTCACTAACCACTGAGCTATCGCGGCTCCCTACTTCTACTAGTATATATTCAATATGATGAAAATAAGCTATATTTTAACACTGGAGAACTTTTGTGGCAAAAAAAGTTATTGAATATTGGTTGACAAATCTCTCAGACAGCAATCTTTGATCTTTATTTTTGTTGCGAGCAGTGATTACTAAAATATCGTTAAGAAATAAATATTGGGGACACACAGATAAAAGCTGCAACAGTTAGAAATTATGATTGTTTTCTTATTTTAACATTGTTATTATTGTTATTATTTATTATTTTTTAATTATTGTATTATTATTGTTATTATTTATTATTTAAAAAAATGTAAATAAATATCTGTGTTTGTGTTGTATGTTTGTTCCTGCTAAAGGCCTATTGAACCGAAACGTTGTTCTAATTTGTGTCGTCCACTTATTACGTAAAGCTTTAACCGTACCGGTTTTTTCTGTTTGTGTATATATATATATATATATATATATATATATATATATATATATATATATATATATATATATATATATATATATATATTTTTTTTTTTTTTTTTTTTTTTTTTTTTTTTTTTCATTTGTTTATAAATTAGAATGACTCATAACATAGAAGATTCAGGTAATGTCACACAACACAATGAGTGACACACATAGCAGAGGTTTCCAAATGAGTGATTTGTAACACAGTAGTGACATACACATCAGCTTGTGTTCTTTAGAGTACCAAGAGGTTGACCGATCAAGACCCTTCCAGTAACACGTCTACTGTAAAGTACACGCACACTCAAGACCTTCACCTTCAAGAGGAGCTGCTTCTTATGAATCCCGATCCAATATTCTTGAAGCATTGTCACCTTCTTCACATGCACTCGACTTTCCACTCTTAGAATCGATTTTTCTGGAATTTCTTTCTACCTCACTACCCGTGTATCCAACAATTGTGACAGTAGCACTTCGGTCTCTATTTTCACTATTATTGTGTGACTGTCATACAAGATTTCTTTCAAAATCTGTGTACCATACACATATTTGTTATGTAACGTGACAACAACGACCTTGCGCTGCCGGGGCTCAAAAGGGGAGTAAAGAATAGCGGCGCTGTACCCTACCAGGCATGTTCGTAAGAGGTGAGAAAGGAGGGTTGGGCATGGGACTGTCTATCCCATACTGTAAAAAAATAAGCCGAAAAAAAAACAAAAAAAAACTTCACAAACATGGACAAGTCAAAGAAAAGAATAAAAGTACATGGAATGATCTTAAAAGAATGGCTAGAAACAGAATGACTTGGAAAGTGTTTGTTGAAGACCTTTGCTCCACAGGGAGCTGAAACGTAGAAGAAGAAGAACCTGACAACAAGTAAATATTAATGAAAAAAAAAAGAGAACGAGGAAAGCAGAAGCCAAAAATAAAATTAAAAATCCAAATTCAGCAATGCAAAATTGCTTTGAAGCAGTGGATTCAATCTCGCACATCGGAGACTGCTACCGCCGACATAGCTCTAGGGTTATGAAAGCACAGATACTCTTCTGCCAGTATAGGTTGAAGAAACGTCTGAGGAACGAATTTTTGCAGATGCATTAGTCGTACCACTTTAATACAAGAAACTTCTCCTTGTCCTTTCTTTTGCTCTTCTTCCGTTTGCTCTTTTGCTTTCTACCTCTCTTCTTATTTTCTTCCTCTCTTACTATTCTTCTTCTTCTTCTTCTTCTTCTTCTTCTTCTTCTACCTCTACTTCTACTTCTTCAACAGTTCAACAATAGCGTGGAATATAAGTCTTCAATAAACATTTTCATAATTAATACTTTCTTGAAATTGAATGTGGGAAGAATGGAGAAAAGAGGGAAGGGAGAAGGGGCAGAAGTAAATTGTCTGTCCGGAGTAACAGTCAGAACAGGGACACCAATAAAGAAATTAAAATACCTGGAGGAAGAGTCAACTCACAGCTGCTGGCTTCTATCTAAAAAGTGGAATTTTAGTTCTAGTCTTTAAACAATTTATTTTGCAGTATTTATGGATGAATATATACAGTGCTCGGACTACAAAGGTCAAGAGGTCGGGTTCGATCCTGATCGACGACTTCCGGCTTCACCCAGGCTTAAATTGGTATCTGATTTTTTTCTGGAAAATTAAATCGGCACGGGCGTAATACCGACCATATGACCACAAACAACATGTGTTGAAGTTCTATAAAAAAATTATGGTCACTAACACCATATTCCCTATACGCCAATTGCTGGGACTCTTTACTTTTACTTTTTTATGTAGTGATCCTACTACATTCCCCGCATTAAAATTGACATTTTTTGGAAGTGGTTTCAATCAGTGATATATATATATATATATATATATATATATATATATATATATATATATATATATATCTCACACACACGCGCGCGCGCACGCGCACACACACACACACACGCATGCACGCACTCGCACGCACGCACGCGCACACACAAAACATTAAATAGTTTATAGAAAGGCAGTATATATGAATTATATTTGAGTAATTAATGCGCGTAACTAAATGTTCAAATACAAGAACAAATACAAGAACAATTTTTCCCAGGGTGCAATATTCAATTTCTAACCACAAAACTTTTTACACTTCCAGATATAGCTTCTTCGGATCCCCTTGAATGTGCAATAGAAGAATCAAGCTAATCGTCTCCCCTTGAATGTGCAATAGAAGAATCAAGTTAATCGTCTCCCCTTGAATGTGCAATAGAAGAATCAAGCTAATCGTCCCCCCTTGAATGTGCAATAGAAGAATCAAGCTAATCGTCTCCCCTTGAATGTGCAATAGAAGAATCAAGCTAATCGTCTCCCCTTGAATGTGCAATAGAAGAATCAAGCTAATCGTCCCCCCTTGAATGTGCAATAGAAGAATCAAGCTAATCGTCTCCCCTTGAATGTGCAATAGAAGAATCAAGTTAATCGTCTCCCCTTGAATGTGCAATAGAAGATTAAAGTCAATCGTCTCCCCTTGAATGTGCAATAGAAGAATCAAGTTAATCGTCTCCCATTGAATGTGCAATAGGCGAATCAAGTTAATCGTCTCCCCTTGAATGTGCAATAGAAGAATCAAGTTAATCGTCCCCCCTTGAATGTGCAATAGAAGAATCAAGTTAATCGTCCCCCCTTGAATGTGCAATAGAAGAATCAAGTTAATCGTCTCCCCTTGAATGTGCAATAGAAGAATCAAGTTAATCGTCTCCCCTTGAATGTGCAATAGAAGAATCAAGTTAATCGTCTCCCCTTGAATGTGCAATAGAAGAATCAAGTTAATCGTCCCCCCTTGAATGTGCAATAGAAGAATCAAGTTAATCGTCTTGTAAAGGCACAAAGATAAAAATCAACTAAAGCATCAGTGGCAAATAACTGCCAACAGGACTGGAGTATGAATCAAAGGAAGTCCTACTGAAAGTCATGCACAATTATCCTAGATCTACCATCGCACTATGTATCCTAGTTTTACCCTCGCACTACGTATCCTAGTTCTACCCTCGCAGTAAGTATCCTAGTTCTATCCCAGCACTACGTATCCTAGTTCTACCGTCGCACTACGTATCCTAGTTCTGCCATCGCACTACGTATCCTAGTTACAGACGAAATCCAACCTCTCCAGTAAGAGCCGGGATGCCAAGAAAGCCATTACGACCCGCCTATCTTATGAGTCAAAGGGCAACATGCTCGCATCAACTCGTGGCAGTCCATCAACAATCCTCGCACTTTGTATCCTAGATCTTCCCCGACACTACGTATCCTAGTTCTACACTCGCACTACGTATCCTAGTTCTACTTTCACACAACGTATCCTAGATCTACCCTCACACTACATATCCTAAATCTACCCTCGTACTACGTATCCTAGATTTACCCTGGCGCTACGTATCCTAGATCTACCTTCGCGCTACGTATCCTAGATCTACCCTCGCGCTACATATCCTAAATCTACCCTCGTACTACGTATCCTAGATCTACCTTCGCGCTACGTATCCTAGATCTACCCTCACACTACATATCCTAAATCTACCCTCGTACTATGTATCCTAGATCTACCTTCGCGCTACGTATAACTGACAAGGTCAGAGCAAGTTAAAACTAAACATAACATTTTAGAATGATTATTTTTAGACTAAGAACAGTCTGTAACAGATTGAAGCACCAACGATGAATGTGACTTTTGCGCAGGTAAAATGACTGTCGAACATCTGCTATAATCATGTTTAATAAAAGTTAATATGTGATAAATAAAGAAGGCTCTCGTTCTTGGTTATCGTCAATAACGTACCTGGATAAGTCGTATAAAAGAAAAATATGTTTACCGTATTTTCCCATTCTAAGGTCTGCAGGGGAGGGTGAGAGACCGCAAATTAAAAGCCTCCCGTCAAAAGGTGCAATCGCCGCGAGGTGTCGGGTCTACGTTTTTATTTATTACCCACATTTATTACCCACATTTATTACCCACGCTAGAAATAAAAAAAAACAAAAACATTTCACCCTATCGTGATTCGAACCCGCGTTCTCCTGGTTTGGAGCCCAACTAGTTATAGATACGGCCACTCGCACTCCTGAAATGGTATGGAGGAAGATATCGCCAACTTTGAGCTGACTGATACTTTCTTTGAACTTATTCAGCCTATGTTTTTCGCAGAAGAAGAAATTAGTATAAAAAAAAAAATACGAAACGTCAGCCGAATTATAAAAGAGGGTATAAAATAGCGGTACATGACCGTCCTCCCCGTGATATTTGTTTTTAGAGCCGTTGTACTGAGTACCTTACTGTAAGCTACGGAATCTTGAAGTCCTCAGCCAAGAAAGAAAGAAATTAATCCGTTTCACGTAAATTACCTGGTTATATAGCTCGTTTCAAATCATCTGCCCAACTTCAAAACGCTATTACTCTCTAACCGTTTGTTAAAAACTTTTGAAATTTTCCAAATGTTATTAGAATGCAAAAGACCCTTTAAATGTATATTTAACAAATATCTTGCAGCTGCAGTTTTCTTAAAGCGGCGATATTTCTTTGATGTTTGTCAAAATTGTAAATTGTGAAGCCCTAAAGAATAGAAATTACCGTAGTTGCTGGTCTATGATTAATTTTCACTAGGTAAAGGCGTGGCCGTAATGGGGAAATAACTGGATAAAACAAAACACCAGGAGAATTATTGTCTGCTCAGTTCGAGGACGGACGATAATATCAAGGTATACCTGTATGTCCAATTTTCATAGTTGTGTGGTCCTGAAAAGGACCGTTTGTTGAACTAATTTAAGGTAATATAGGGACCAACATTGTGGGGGCTATATACTTTCATTCTGAATCAGACGAGTCTAAAAGATTAATAACTGTTTGGGGTTGAACATTCCACAAACCATCATTTTTCCAATATTCCTCTTCCTGTTTTAAGACGTGGTCTTCACATTTAGCCCAATAATCTTTGTCTATATTTAATAAAGCGAGATTAGCAAGAGTCTTTACATCGCATATTTTGAATGTTGTATTTTCATCTGCCACTTGTCCTTTTAATTTTGCCCAGATTAGTTCTATTGGATTTAAATGAACATGGTAAGGTGGCAGCCTCAAACTTATATGACCGTGCTCTTGGATAATCTTATCTATTTGAAAAATCTTTGTCCTCTGTTTTTGCTTTACTAGAGATAGTAATTCAGGTTTTAAGTACATGTTATTAAATTGTATGCGCTCCTTTGTGAGCCATATCTTAATAGCATCTTTTGTACTGGATGACGTCGGGACTTTATCTTCAAGTGCAACAATGTTGTGGTACGCTGCATTGTCCATTATTAGGCAAAATGGTCGATCTAGTGATGGGAGAACAGAATTTTCAATCCAATGTCTAAATATGTGACCATTCATCTCAGAGTGATAATCCCGATTGTCTACGGATTTTGAAAGAAAAATGAACCCTGCATTCTGTATTGTCGAACCATGTTGTCGACTACCTGCATGAGCAATTATCAAGCGCTGTCCTTTGCTGCTAGGTATTAATCTCTTAATCTTTCCATCTGGTGACTGCCATTCCCTTTGGTTAGTGTGGTGAGCATTGATCCATGTTTCATTCAAGTACACAATATCATAACCTTGCTTGCGCACCTCTTTTACTTCACGTAAGTACTTGCTTCTCATGACTACTATATGTGGCTTCTCACAGATGGTGTTTCGTCTATTGGAATACTTTCTGAATGTAAAGCCTGCAGCTCTCACATTCCTCCATAATGTAGACTTTGATATTTCTATACTGTTGTTCTTTTTCAGCGATACTTTTAATTTTCTTATTGTACCAGTTTCATTCATACCCAACATTTTGCGAATTTCACTTCTAATAAGTTCACTGTCGAAATTATCCAAAATTTTTGCTCTTCCTTGTGATTTTGTATATTTTGAACATTGACGGTCACGTGCTTGAATCCAGCGATTAAATGACCGTTTAGATAAATCCAAAATGTGTCTTGTCCTATTCTCAGGGTTTTCTAAAGAATGAAATAATCTTCCTCGTTTAGCCTCTTTGCAAAAATAGTCATACATTTTTATTGCGATGTTTTGTAAACTGCAGAATTTCATTTTAAGACTCATGATAAATGTTATTGTTCCACGTCTGCACCTATGAATGAACGGAAATGGAACACACAATGCCTCGTGTTTTCTACAAGTGTCTAATTGTGTCAGAAAGCCCACGTGGAAAGTGTGCAAACACGTCAATTTTGCCGTGTATGGATTTTTAATCGCTATTTTTAACTTAAAATACTGTAAACATTAAGTTTTGACTACATCAATGTGTCGCTATAAATTTATATAAATCAAATAAGCAACAATAATAACCAAATGTGTTTTTTTTTAATGAAATTAATTCCCTGTTGGGTTCTAATCATTATAACTTTACATGCAAATTTTGAAAAAATTACAAAAAGAGATTAAAAAGATATCGATTTTAAAAGTTGGGCCGATGATTTGAAACGAGCTATAGCTACTTGAGATACATTGTACTGACCAAGATTTTAAAACAACAGAGTGTGGATCTTACCAGTTGCTGGACCCCATAACACACTGCTGTGGTTGGTCTAGAAGCTGACGAATCAGTGTAGTAAAATAAGGCATAAATGATATGAATACTGTCAGTGGGTGTGGTATTTTACGATGATGATGATTTTAAATTGTCATTATCGTCAGCTTTGCAGCATCTTCGCATCTCTTTGCATCTTGGTGCATCTTCATGCCTTTACTTCTTTATTAATCAGTCCAACCATACAAATATGGATTGAAGAATGAATGCAACCTCGTACATGGTTATTTTATTGGAGTAGAGAGAGCACTGCGCTAAAAAGGTAGATATCACAACTCGCTATACAAACTTCAACACAGCGCATTCAGGCCTCTTGAACACTCGGTGATCAAGAAAATGAAGCAGAAGAAGAAAAAGAAAAGGAGGACAACGATGAATATGGAGAAAATGATGAGGACGAAATAGAAAGATATGGAAATGATGAAGGAGATGGAGATGATGCAGATGATGCAGATTGAGAAGGAGATAAGGATCATAAAGATGATAATTATAATGATGGAGGAAAAGAAGTAGAAAAAAGCAGAAAAAAATAAATGATCATACTAGGACTGCCAACATAATTAATCTGCCCTATCAGCATACTCAAAGGCCACGTATATATAAAGAACAATGTACGTGTTCTAAACAAAATAATTTCCCCAAAAAGCTGATGTTTGACTAAAAATAAAAAAAAAGGAAACCAAAAAAAATAAGAATATAATGGTGTTTGTCAGTTTTAGGCAAGAACACAAGCAACGTAGAAACGTTGGTCAGGAAGTGGTTCAGTCTGAAGCCAAGCTGTCCAGGTGAGATCTGATGAAAGCAGCATTTTACAGGTAGAATCAATAGCTTGAGTTATTGAGTTATTAGCAGGTCATCATCATTACACTCCGAACATGTCCACAGGTGCACAGATCCCCTCCACAGCAAGTCTCGCAGTGTCCAGCGACTAACTACTCCAGTTCTGTGCTAGTTAATTAGTCTTCATGCATGCCCAATACCGATATCTTGTTGTGTTCTAACTGGAAGAACGTGGGTTCCAACTACGGCAAAGTCAAATTGGTAAAGAAAACCTACTAAAACTAATTTGGGGTGAAATAAAAACTCTGACCTAACAACGTCTTTGGTGACTGCATTTAACATGTCTTTATATACTTCGGGAGCCGCGTTACCTCAGTGGTTAGTGAAGTGAATGTGCACAGAATATGTGAAGGCATAAATGATATGAATACTGCCAGTGGGCGTAGAATTTTCGATGATGGACTCAATAATTATCTCCCTTCTATTGCGTAAGCGCACCAAAAAGCAATTTCATTGATCATTAAGTAAAATTAAAACTATTACGGCTTTCAATATTTCCGCATTGTTTCATTATGAATACGTTATTTTATATAAAGTGTGGATATTAATGCATTGCTCAATAAATATAATGGCACAATGTCAGGGTATTTTATATAATAACATAACCATATCTAGGAACATACAATTCACACAAGCACTCAAACATACACGCATAAGTATAAATAATTGAATAGGCACGCTGCTCTGCAGAGTTAATACCCAAAGAATTGATATTAACATGCACATGATTCCCTCTGTCACCACATTCTAGTCTCCCCTCATCCTCATACATCTACCCATATGATATGTATCTCGTTCTCGGGGGCCTTGGTATTCTAGAGTTAACGATGTCGGCCTCTGGAAAAGAAGAACACGAGTTCAAAGCTCACCACAGGAAGTGGGGTTGTTTCCCCTTAAAAATAGGAAAAGATAATCCGTGTTTTTTTCGTGACATTACCCTATCCTGAACTCTGGGAAGTGAGATCCGATTTTTATTCCTCTCGAATAACGAAATAAACAGGAGGTCCCGTGTGCACTCGCGCACGTTAAATGACCATTGACCGCTAAAATCGAAAAGAGTAGGCCGTAAAGTTGACCGCCGCCCGGGCAAAATTGCCCGAAAAAAACCTGTCAAGGCCGAATATCCTAGACCTGCTACGGAGTTCGTGCACTCTGGCAAGGATTCTCTTAGGATTTTCTCGAGATTCTCGAGGAGGATATCGTAGCACCTATGGCACCGTCCAGTGTGCTGTGTTGTTGATTTTAACATCTCGGCCTCATGACTTAGCTGTCTCAAGTATATTTATCTTTATGTTTGCTTACTTTCTCTCTCTCTCTCTCTGCTATTTCTTTTCCAAGCTAACTACCTTAACTGAACCATTACATTAGTTATTTTTATGCATCTGTCTCTCCTTAATCTTCCTGTTTCTAACACTCATTTTACACCTGTCTCTCTACCTCTTCCTCCCTTCTCCTCCCATTCCCTCTCTCTCTCATAAACTTTCAATCATGTTTATCTAAGTAATGAGTCATTTATTTAGAGACAGATACATATACCGACAGTTTTTCAAACATCGTATACCTGCATTTTTCTTCGTTCCTTCCTTTAATTTAATCCTTTGAAGACCGCTACAAAAGAGCAGAAAAAGTCGACACGCAGCGTCGTCACGTCATCACCAGAACTGCAGGTTTCAGCGAGCACATCCGCCAGTCCAGGAATATCACACGTTTTATGATTCGTCTGGTTAAAACTGGAACCTGGGGTCATAAATGTTCTCTCTACCCCTCCGCTTCCCCCAAACTTACCCTTTCGTGTTCAGTAATGTAATCAAAGACAGGCGTACGTTCTTAGGGTCAATAGGTCAAAGAGCGCCCTGAAAACAGATAAAGCAAGATAGCATGTGCTTGTTTATGTGTGCCTTTGAACTGTCCGTAGCGGGCGTTCTGTAAGAGGAGTGGGTTCAGTTCTGGTACTGATTCAAAATATTTAGAGTTTAAAATTTAATTCTCAGATTTCGAATTACTTGTTCGTGCCACATAATGCTGGCGGTCAGTCAGTCTTAATGCTAAATTCGTAAGTGCGCATGTGTGAGTGAGTGAGAGAGAGAGAGAGAGAGAGAGAGAGAGAGAGATGGAAGAAGTGGAGAGCGAAAAAACAGCAACTGGATAATAGATATAAATCTTACCTAATAATATTATTGCAACCAAATAATAGAACAGAGGTTAGTGAACAAGTCCGGGTTCACCCAGCCTTAAATTGGTACCGGATTTTTTTCTGGGAAAGTAAAGCAGCACGGGCGTGATACCGACCACATTACCCCAAAAATCATGTGCTGAAGGTCTGTAAAATATAGGGTCACTAACACCATTTTTCCCTATACGCCACTTGGCGCGACAGGGGTACTTTACTTTTACTTTACCCATTAAAGGCTGGGTGAACCGGAATCCATCGGTTGAGATAGAACCCTATCTCTTTGTCCTTTGTAGTCCAGTTCACTATCCACTGAGCTATTGCGGCTCCCAGTGTGTATAAGAAATACTCATATTTGTAAAATCCACTTTGACTTTGGATTTAATTTTTACAAATTCTTAAAAGTCCAGGAAAATCTAAGACAGCATGTCAAAAATGACGACATTATGCCAAATAGTTTCTGACAAAATTCATGTTGAGTTTGGCCATAAATTTGTGAACCGACTACAGTCTTTACTACCTACTTAGATTTGTATGGAGTTCTCCTTTTATCAGACAGACTGTCGTCAGTGCTTGTTGAATTAAACCCCGTCGAAATCTCTGAGCCCTTCTAGAAAATTACCTCGTCGTGTGTTCTCAATTTTACCAACTAAAGCGTTTAATAGCAAAATGTTATATCTTCTCAATATTCCTGTATGGTGCAGAAACATTGACATTAGACGAGAAAACAGAACACAAAGTTGAAGTATTTGAAATGTGGATTTTTAGAAGAATAGGAAGAAATGGATGGAAAGAAACGAAAACAAATGATTAAGTCTTAAAACAACTAAAAATAAAAAGAGAATCAATAAAAACAATTCAAACAAGACAAATGAGATTTTTGAGGCATGTTAAAAGGCACAGCAGTCTACTAAAAGTAATCTAGGAAGAAAAAATACAAGGTAAAAGAGGCAGAGGCAGGCCAAGACTAACATGACGGTTAACATCAAAAGATGAACAAGTCAGCCTATGACAACCTGCACTATCAAAGCAAGAGAGAGTAGAATGGCGTTCCATGGTAGCCAAATTTCAATGCGGTGACGGCACTCAATGATGATGAACATTTTTAATAACCCATTTTATGACAAACAATCATTTACGACTATTGACGACTCAAAACAAACATTCACGACTATTAATGTTATAAAACTTAGTAACATATTATGATGTTACGCAACATTACGGAATATGCTAAAAAGTATACAGTATTGTTAAACAAACAAAATATATATAAATAGTTCTAATAAACCAACAGAACTTCAAATATTCACTTTCCTATTTACTTTTTGTGGTAAAATATGTTAGGCTTTCTTGGAAGTCTACGTTTTTGCATCATATTGACCATAATGGCAACTGAATTCAGTCAATGTTTGTGCAATTGAAGATCGATAACAATTTTTCAGCAGTATTAACTTTTAAAAGTTTGTTAATGGTATCACTACTCACTAATGCATTGTTTCCTGTACAGAATCATCGCAGTTTTCGCTTCCTTTATTTAATTCATTTCTTTTCATATATATATATATATATATATATATATATATATATATATATATATATATATATATATATATATATATATAATCTTTGGGAACAATTTAAGAAAGCTTGATTGTAGTTTTCTTTCATGAACAAAATTATGTTGGTCTCTTGTCGCGGGTCCCCTAAAGAGAGACGGCACTTACTCTGGCCATAGCCTAATATAGATAGGCCTGAGCGCAGAAATGGAAACTCTGCCGACAAATCTCCACAAGTGTGACGTTTTCAGCGAATCATTTCAGGGGAAGAAGTATGTTTACTGAACTCGGAAAAAAATCACAAACAATCAGCGGAAAAAAACAATAATGAACAATAGATAGTTCGATGCAGAGTCGAACCCGTACCTCTCGGCACGGCGCCTTGTCACCAGAAAGCAATCGCTAGAGCACACGACCAACTAGGCTATCTTTTAAAGATAGCTATCTTCTTCTTCTTCTTTTCTCTTTCACTGATACCTAAAAGGTGTCGTGATTTATATCATTTGTCGTTCTTGTGCTGCTCGAATTGTCTGAATTAGTGATTTTCCTTTGTTGTTACATGTCTCTGTCACTGCATCTATCCATCTTCTTCTGGGTCTTCCTCTTGGTCTTTTCCCATGCATTCTCGAGAAGAACGCCCTTGATGGTGATTGGTGAGGATTCATTCTGACCAGGTGGCCGAACCATTTAAGTTGTTGTTGTTCTATATATTCTTGGCAGGGTTTTGTTCCTACCATTTTTCTTATGGTTTCATTTGGTATTCTATCTCTTTTTGTGTTGTTTGTTACTTTTCTCAAGCATCGCATCTCACATGTATTGATCTTTCTTAAATGGGATTTAGAAAGGGTCCATGTTTGACTTTCATAGCACAAAGTTGGTATGAAGATGCTATTTATCATTTGTTGTTTAGCTGGCATAGAAATGTTTGGATGTCTTAGCAATGGTGAAAGCTGGTAAGTGACAGCATTTGCTTTTTGTATTCTCATGTCAATTTCTCTGTCTAGTTTTCCATCTTCTGTGAACATTGTGCCTAAATACTTGAATTCCTCTACTTGTTTTATTTCTTTGTCTTTGATCTTGATGTTTAATGGGTGTCTCAATTTGCTTATTCTTATAGCCTCTGTTTTTGCTGTGTTAATTTTCATACTGTAGTTGTAATGTGGTGCACAGAGGAGTATGCAACAGTGGCCTCCAAATTGTTACAAAGAGCTATGAATGCACTGAATTCATGGACAAATAGATGGTGTATCAGCATCAATACAGACAAATGCAGTACTACACTTTTCACTCTTTCCCCAAAACAAAAAGCAGGAGCCATCTATATAAACAATGAGCCTGTGAAAGAAGACATGCGGGCTACGTATCTCGGAGTTACATTTGATAACAAACTATCTTGGAAACAGCAGATAAATAAGGCAACCCAAAAAGCAAGGAGAAAATTGGCTATTCTAAGAAAGCTGTGTGGAACTACGTGGGGTGCGAGTGGGAAAATACTCAGTAAAGTTTGCCAACAGAGTGTGCGCCCACATTTGGAATATGGATCGTCTGCATGGTGTTCGGCATCAGGCACCACACTTCAAGAGCTGGATAGGGTACAAGGCCGGGCACTTGGGGTCATCGCGGGAGCAATGGAAGCCGTTGGTTGGGATAGAACCCTACCTTTTGTCCTTTGTAGTCCAGCTCACTATCCACTGAGCTATCGCGGCTCCCTCGTCATGCATATAGAGCTATCTTATCGACTGTGCTTCACCAGTGCGATTCCTGTGTACAATTTTAATGTGAGCTCCCGAAGTTAGGGTGATTGACATTTCAAGAAGCTCGTTCAAACCAAGGAATAATGCAGTAGTGGTTACTGGCGGACAAGAGGTCTGGTTGGGTGTCCGGTTAGCGCAATCGATTGGCGGTTGGCTTACCACGGCAACAGCCGGGGTTCGTACCCTGGCGAGGACACCTGGGTTTTACTAATTCCCTAAAAATTAGTGGGAGCCGCGATAGCTCAGTGGTTAGTGAACTGGACTACTACGGACAAGGGGTAGGGTTCGATCCCAACCGACGGCTCCGGGTTCACCCAGCCTTAAATGGGTACCGGATTTTTTTCTGGGAAAGTAAAACAGCACGGGCGTAATACCGACCACATTACCCCAAAAATCAGGTCTGTAAAATATAGGGTCACTAACACCATATTTCCCTATACGCCACTTGGCGTGACGGGGGGGTACTTTACTTTTAAGAGGTCTGGTTCGATCTCAATTGATGGCGGAGTATAAGCGCCTCGATCTGCAGTCACCATCAGTTGACCAAGATCTAGCAGTTCTACCTCCTCGTGGTCTCCCCTGGTATCAGTCTGCGTCAAAACAGGCAGGCTAACAGAAGCTAGAATCGACTTGTTCCCTGTAGTGGTGGCCGTTACTGATATAGAAGACCCAGTATCGCAGTACATCTGGTCTGGACAAGTAGTTTCCCAGCATAGCCTGGGACAAGACGAACTTCATCTTTTAGTTAGAGCCTAAATGTCAAGAAAGCCATTACGACCCGCCACACCAATGAGTAAGAGGGCACCCTGCCCGCATCAACTCGTGGCATTACGTCAATAAAAATAACAATCTCAATCGACGGCTCCTGAATTGATTCGAACTTAAATTCGACCAGGTTTTTCTTACAAAAAAAGGCGAAACCTCAATAATAATGACCACAATGTCTAAATATGTATCGACTGTACAAAAAAATGTGGACGCTAATAATGAATGCAGTCCATACACAATATACGGGTTTTCTTTGTTATTTGTTTGTTTTCTTTGTTTCTTTCGTCAACACACAAAATTGTCACGAATTTTCAAGTAGTAAAAAGGGTTTTTTTGTACGCTTTCTCCGTTTTTTACTTGGGCAGTCGGTTACGTTTCTATTTATAACCATGACTAACCCATGACCTAGCAATATTATCAAACAATATCTTGACATGAAATCCCCGACGTAATTGATTTTGTAAACAAAGAATTAAAGCTGCGTTTACAAAGTGAGTGATTAATGTAGAAACATACACCTCTTTTGACCTAGTGACAAGAAGCGTCTTTCCAGTTTATTCTGGATGAAGTAGATAGAAATCTAGGGCATCAAGAGAACGAAATAGCAAATAAAGACATTTGTCCAACAACAATGAAAGGCGTGACGTACAAAAATAACCCCGTATCACAGGGTCCTCAGATACTGCAGTGGCAGGTTTAAAAATGGGTACACGATACTTTTCTGGGAATATATGGGCGTCCTCGCGTGATACCAAATTCCCAAATCTCCTTGCTTTAACTTACAGCACCCGAAGTATAGCATTTTAAACTTTAGATGTTAAAAGTAGTGAGATCGGTATCTTTTCTTGCTGTTTTTACCTTCACTAATCGAGAGGCAGGTAAAGATTTTCACAGGTGGGTAAGTGAACAATTAACTGCGCAGGAACGATCCCTCGATCATTGGATCGTTATACCAGAGCGCAACCACTTTACTACAGAAGCGTTCGAGATTTATAATTTAGGGCATGTAGGAAATGAAGGGTTAAGAGAAAAATGATTTGGCTGAGATAAAAAAAAAAAGTAAAGTAAAGCGGCCTGTCACGCCAAGTGGCGTATAGGGAATATGGTGTTAGTGACCATACATTTTACAGACCTTCAGCACATGATTTTTGGGGTAATGTGGTCGGTATTACGCCCGTGCCGCTTTACTTTCCCAGAAAAAAATTCGGTACCCATTTAAAGCTGGGTGAACCCGGAAGCCGTCAGTTGGGATCGAACCCTACCCCTTGTCCTTTGTAGTCCAGTTCACTAACCACTGAACTATCGCGGCTTCCATTTGGCTGAGATGTGTAATCAAAATACTGAAGAAATAATAATAAAAAAAAAAAAAACAACAGGAAAGCCACACTTAAAGACATTCTCAAAGACACACTTTGAAAGCTCTTTATTGAAGTCACGCTATAAAGACCAACCTCTAAATCACGTTAAAAGTTATTCTCAACGATTTATGGGTTTGTTCGAATATTTCTCACGTCCAATATTAGATATTTTCAATCCATATTTTTCTTCGTCTGACTCCACTTTTTCTGTCTTTCACTGTCTGGGCTGTTCACTTTTGTAGCTGGCCCGTACAAGTATCATTTAATGTTTCTCCTCCTACTCATTCTTCTCCCTCTTTTTCCTCCTCCCCTTCTTCTTCTTTCTCCTCCTCCACTTCTTATTCTTTGTTCTCTCCTTCTTCCTATTCTTCAAGATTCTTCATCACTCTCCCATATACCACTTAGAATGGCGAGGGAGATAACAAGGTTTAGCTCAGCTCTTCTCTCACTCAACCATAGCTATGATGCTGTTTTATGTTCTTTGATGATGTCACTGATGATATTTGTATCAAGCGCTTTGCATATTTCCTATTTAAATTAAAGTCAATTTTTAAACAATGAGACGAACTCTGATGCAGACAAAAAGGCTTATATATTTGCATCCCAGTTAATAGAAAAGTGTTAAAATCGCTCGTGCGCTACCGGGGCTCGAGAGTGGAATAAGAATTATGGAGCTGTTCCCTACCAGGTATGTTTGTAAGAGGTTGGGCATGGGACTGGCTATTCTGTACTGTACAAAAAATAAGCCGTAAAAACTTCACAAACATGGAGAAGTTAAAAAAAAAGAAATAAAAGTAGATTCACTATCTAGGAATGAGGATGGGGAAGACTTGGATTGATCTGAAATAAATGTCTCTCTACGGCAACCAGCCCTGGTCTTAGCAGCGAATCCCAGCTTAAAACGTTAATTACTCATGGGCGTTTAAAAATGAGCACCTCCAATGACGAAGTTATCTGCCTGTGCAGCGAGGGGCCCATGTGTACACGACCAGGGAAAAACGGATTAACACGAAAAATTCAGTTCATAGTCTCTAGGGACTTCCTCAGAGGTAAAAGCTGGCGAACGCAAAATGAATGGCATGAAACAGAACCGTGTGGTCAGTGTTTGTTAAAGACATATGCTCCTCAGGGAGCTGAAAGGTGGATAAAAAGGAAAGAACGGTTAAAATCTATGTGTGCGTCCCATTAACAATTTGTATATAAAGATAACATTCTATGTTTCATCCAATTTAAATATTAATTAAGGGTTAAATTCTATACACGCATCCCAATTGAAATTATGAGATAGGGGATACTTTCTATGTTTGTATAACAAAATTGCTAGATAATTATTCAATTCTGTATTGAAATAAAATTAAAATGCTTAGGCAAGCGTTACATTCTTTGTGCTGGCATCCAGTTAAAACTTAGATAAATGTTACATTCTTTGTTCACATCTGGATTCAAACTCCATGACCATCTTCCTAGTGACCTGAAAATGCAGACAAGGAGAATAGACTATGAATACTTGAAGCAGTGATTCATAGACGCCGGGAGGGAGGAGGGAAGTGCTTTGGGAGGCGCGGAGGGCTGGAGGAGTGATAAGCAACTTATTATACCTCACCGGAGAGGTGAATCATAACATACGTTTTCCAAGACGTGTTTTAGTTTCAGTTCTACTAGATGTGCCGTGTTGCTTCTATGAACCAGTCGACTTAGTTGACGTTGTGCGGTGGCGGTTGACCTATTATGTTTTTTTTTTTTTTTTTTTTTAGGGGTTGTGAAGGGGAAAACAAATTAGGCCAGGGCCGGGGAGAATACGACAATTCTCAGATAGCAGGGGTATAAAGGTAATGAATACATTAAAACATGAAAACCTTCATACAAAATGTAATAACCCTCGAAATAAAGCACGGAAACGCTCGATCAAAATTGAGAATGATAATTTATAGATACGATTATGTAAGTAAGTAAAGTAAAGAGCCCCCGTTACGCCAAGTGGAGTATAGGGAATGTGGTGTTCGTGACCATAATTTTTACAGACCTTCGGCACATGATTTTTGGGGCAATGTGGTCGGTATTACGCCCGTGTCGCTTTACATTCCCAGAAAAAAATCCGGTACACATTAAGGCTGGGTGTACCTGGAAGCCGTCGATCAGGATATAATCCGACCGCTTGTCCCTTGCAATCAGTTCACTAACAACTGAGCTTCCCTGTAGAGTACTCGCCGTGATTCATGAGGCCTATGATTATGTAAGCCTGTCCTCAATCCAAATGATAGGTAGATAGATAGATAGATAGATAGATAGATAGATAGATAGATAGATAGATAGATAGATAGATAGATAGATAGATAGATAGATAGATAGATAGATAGATAGATAGATAGATAGATAGATAGAGTACAAAGTGTCCCCATGTTAAAAAACGTGTTTTAAAATGATACAATATGCACTGCCAAAAGGTGGTGGGGGCTGGGTGATCTAGAGGTAAGACGCCGGCCACTGGATAAGAAGGACCCGAGGTCGATTCCCACCACAGATGGTGAGAAATAAAAAAAAATATAGAAAAAAACGAATCCATGGCTTTACCCTTTACGAATCCCTGGTCTCTTGATAGCGAGATTTGTTGTCTAGTCCTCTCAAAAAACGACAAAAAACAGGATGTCCCTAGAGCATTCTACGCACGTTAAAGAACTCTCGACATTTGAAAATAAAAAAAGCAGACCATAAATGGCCGCCTCCCGGCAAAAGTAATTGGAAAAAAATAAAGATGTTCCCAGAAACGTTAAAGCTCTCCACGATCACAATAGGGGAGTACCTCTGTAGTCGGAGAATATTCGCCTGTATGGCGGGGGACACATGAGAACACGACTGTCAGTGTGAAAAAAAGTTTATATTCACGCTCAGTAAAGTCACTCCGGACTTCGCTAGAGATAAGGCTGGAGTACACAAAGAAACATTTACTGACAAACAACAAAGTAATCAATATTTGTTTTATTTTGTCCACCAGTAATTTTAGTCTTTCTAAATTTTAATGACACCGTTAAAGATCATTTAACGATAAATAAGAAAGTTGTAATATAAAGAAATATATTTTCTATTTTATAGAATATATATTAGTTTGTTGTACATAAACTATATAGAATAGTTAAATTCTATCTATTATAGATAGTAGTTATCTACTATCTATAGTAGTTTAGCCAGAATTAAATTAGACTACTTCAGTTAAAGAAAAGTAAATAGCCCCGTAACGTTAAGTGGCGTACAGGGAATATGGTGTTAGTGACCATAACTTTTACAGACATTCAGCACATGATTTTTGAAGTAATGTGGTCGGTATTACGCCTGTGCCGCTTTACTTTGCCAGAAAAAAAAAACCGCTACCCATTTATGGCTGGGTGAACCCGGAAGCCGTCGGTTGAGATCGAACCCTACCTCTTGTCCTTTGTAGACCAGTTCCCTAACCACTGAGCTATCGCGGCTCCAGACTACTACAGACCACATCTTAGTGTACTTGATTTTCAACTAATCTATACAAATGACTTGAATATGTTAATCTTCTAAAGTTAAAATCACTTACACTTAGCTTGAATATTGAATCCATTTTACTGAAATGCTGAGAACCAATGAATAAATCTCTCGAAGAAATGTCACAATGGCGCAATCATTACTGAATGTATTAAAGAAATAAATAAACTGTCTTTGTACATACTATGAGGAACGAGAAGATGGAGTTAATTAGATCACGGAAAAAAATGAAAGCAAAAGAAGAAGAGAAAGACGAAGGTGTGCATATCAGACATGATAATCATGATGATACAAAGAAACAAAAAGAACAGAACTAATCAGAGAAATTACGAAGGACAATAGATAAGAGCGATTGTCAATGCCAAGCGGCACAGCAGTGACAAAATGAAACTGTTCTCGGACGTGCGTACTACAACGACAGTGCGCGTTTACGTACAAACTGCAAATGCTGAACTGACAGTAACAAAGATACCAGAAGTTAGCCGGTCAAGTCGAAGTGTTGTACTTTAACATAGTAGAACTGATTTGATGAAAGATACATAGGGCAACATATAGCCCCAGTCAATGACATATAAATCATCACCAGTTCGAATGTTCTTTGCAGAACGTTGCATTCACCTCAACCCATCTGAAAGAATATCTGTATCAAGCTAGATCTCACACTTCTTCGTCATGATTTCTCGACAGTCTGCAATACGTAGTTTTACGTTGCCTTCTGCTTTGTTGTGGCCACTTAACACCTTAGGTCCCCGTATAGCCCTGAGCACGAAATTAGGCCGTTCCAGATCCTGCCTTCAAGACCGTTGTCGACCGAGTCGATCCGCCGTCCTTTCTGCCAGCAGCTGTGTATACTACAGAAGAGAGACTTCCTTACTTAACTTGTCCTCCATCCTTTCTGCCAGCAGCTATGTATACTACAGAAGGGGGACTTCCTTCCTTAACTTGTCCTCCATCCTTTCTGCCAGCAGCTATGTATACTACAGAAGGGTGACTTCCTTCCTTAACTTGTCTTCCATCCTTTCTGCCAGCAGCTATGTATACTACAGAAGAGAGACTTCCTTCCTTAACTTGTCCTCCGTCCTTTCTGCCAGCAGCTATGTGTACTACAGAAGGGAGACTTCCTTCCTTAACTCGTCCTCCGTCCTTTCTGCCAGCAGCTATGTATACTACAGAAGGGTGACTTCCTTCCTTAACTTGTACTCCGTCCTTTCTGCCAGCAGCTATGTATACTACAGAAGGGAGACTTCCTTCCTTAACTCGTCCTCCGTCCTTTCTGCCAGCAGCTATGTATACTACAGAAGGGTGACTTCCTTCCTTAACTTGTCCTCCGTCCTTTCTGCCAGCAGCTATGTATACTACAGAAGGGTGACTTCCTTCCTTAACTTGTCCTCCGTCCTTTCTGCCAGCAGCTATGTATACTACAGAAGGGGGACTTCCTTCCTTAACTTGTCCTCCGTCCTTTCTGCCAGCAGCTATGTATACTACAGAAGGGGGACTTCCTTCCTTAACTTGTCCTCCATCCTTTCTGCCAGCAGCTATGTATACTACAGAAGGGAGACTTCCTTCCTTAACTCGTCCTCCGTAGTTTAGCCGGCCAAAGCTGTTGTCTGGGGGTTGTCACTGCCGTACACAAGTAGACACGAGGAGCCATATGTGGATTGGATAGGAGTTGGGGAACCAAATAAGCTGCAGGGATATCCCGGAGGATGCCATTGAGGTGTAATTACTTAGTGCTTATCTTTCTTCCCCTCCTCCAGAATTCCACAGGGCAGTAACAAGATATCAGGAGAAATGAAAAAAAATATAGAGAAAAAAAATTGAAAAAGAAAAAAAAACGGTGTGGTTAAAGCGTTAGGTAATAAATGGAGTTAGAAAATTACCGAATTTGTGTGCATTTCTTTGCTTTGACCCTAGCAACAAAATGCCCCCATTTCACTTGGACCGCGGTAATATTTTGTAGCGTATCTCATGTCCTGTCGACATTTCGCATTTCCCCACCACTGTTCCTCGTTTAGTGGTGTTCTTGGCTTATCTTTTTTCTCTCTCTTTATCCCGGTTCGTATGATGATTCATGGATCTCGTTTGAGTACGCGACCTATCCATCTCGAGCGCCCTACTGTTTTATCTGTGTGCATTTACTCAAGGGAAAACTAAGAAAATAGAAAACGAAACAAATAGCATGAAAGAGAGAGAGAGAGAGAGAGAGAGAGAGAGAGAGAGAGAGAGAGAGAGAGAGAGAGAGAAAGAGTAGAAGTAGATGGGTTACATCCCTTGAGTAGTTCTTGGCTACATATACTGTTCAATCAAAATACGACTTTGGCTTTATTTGGCAAGCGCATTGACACATAGTTGGCCTTGGTGCAAATACACTACATAATATAGATTGACAAGAGAAAAAAACATTGATCAAGAACATTTCAAGAAGTGCTCATGTTTTCCTCTGGTATGATATATATACAATGGGATCTTAATGTTTCCCTTACTGGTGTTTTAATTATTCAGAAACATTCAACAGGAATGAAAGTTAGCAGTTTCCATTTCAGTTGTTCAGTTTATTTGTAATAGTATCATATTCTGTACCGGAAAAGGGGGGGGGGGAGATTGGTTGGTCTCGAAGCAAGACGCCGGTCTCGAGACAGAGAGGTTGTGGGTTCTAATCTCGGCTGTACCAGTTGGGATTTTTGTTTGGAAACGTCAATTAATCATGGACGGAAACAAATATGAGCATCTCCGAAGACGGAGTTATCTGCCAGTACGGAGTGAGACCCATGTGAACACGGCTGCCAGAGAAAAATGGATTGAAACGCAAAATTCAGTTCCTAGTCTCTAGGGACTTCGTCAGAGGTAAAAAGCTGGCGAACGCAACGGAAAAAAAAATATGTACATAATGAAAGTGTTGTAATGGTCTCCCATTCTGCAAAGAACTGTGGGAGAAGTAATAAGATAAAGTATGCAAAGAAAGAAATAGGAAGATAACATCAAAGAATGGACAGGCCTAAATAATGAATGAAGATATAGAGAAATGGAGAAGGTTAACGAAGTCTGTGGTGTCTCAACAACTTCCAGGGGAGGTTATTGGGTGAAAAAGAAGAAGCAATGATCTTGTTGGGATCAGTAGGGCAGTATGTATAAGTTCAAATCTATGCTGAACAAACACACGTAAGATCCAGAGGGAAGGCTTGTAGGATACGGAGAGGAGATATGTAAGATAGGTAGATAGATAGAGAGAGAGAGAAGAATTGTAGGAGACAGAGAGGAGATATGTAAGATAGAGAGAGAGAGAGAGAGAGAGAGAGAGAGAGAGAAGAATTGTAGGATACAGAGAGGAGATATTTAAGATAGAGAGAGAGAGAGAGAGAGAGAGAGAGAGAGAGAAGAATTGTAGGATACAGAGAGGAGATATGTAAGATAGAGAGAGAGAGAGAAGAATTCTAGGATACAGAGAGGAGATATATAAGATAGAGAGAGAAGGCTTGTAGGATACAGAGAGAAGTCTTGTAGGATACAGAAGGGAGATATATAATATTCTATAGTCAAGACATCTTCACTCATAAGTGACGCAAAATGTCCAAGATTATAGCTAAAGTGCCACTTTGAGATGAAAACAAACAGCTGTGTATATCGTTAGTGGAAATTCTATATATGTGTCTAAGGATACCATCGGTGTTATGAAACTCTTTCAGGTTCTGTAATTAAACCCATATACCTTCTTTTATTTATCTGTGTACTCCTAACCCTATTCTCCCTAATTCGCAAGATCTCTTTAAAGACTAAAAATACCTATCTATAACTAAATGCCTTCCTTTGAAGCAATTCTGTACGAATGGTCCTCTCACTAAGACATCTCTCTGCTGGTCTCTATGAATCTTTCCTGTTAGGAAATTTCCAAGTCTCAATCTTAATCCCCGAATGAACCTCCGAAAGCTAAACACAATTTCCTTAAATAGTAAGTTTAGCCTAGACCTCATGTTTGCTATCCACCGTGTTTCCCCATTCGTTGCTTTTATATCATGGAATGGCTGATTTTCTGCTTTGACTCTGTCCTAGCAATTGTTATCCTAAACGCTCGTTGCATTTATCAACAAATGCATATAAATGTCAAAGACTTCATTTGTTCTAATGCGGCGACCATCAATAGCTGTATCCGTGCCTGCACTTGGCCCTTTGTTTATTCTTAGACAATATATAAGGCGTGTTGCGTCAATAGCATACAGGTGAAACATCCGACATTTTATACAGGCCGGCACTACTACAGCGTGACGTGACCTATATCTTTTTAAGAACATCATAATTCATTTATAAATCTGGAATTCTCTGCCTTCCTCTACATTTTTTTTGCTCCGTTTTCCACTCTATTAACACACATGAAAGATTTTCTTCTGAAGCACATACTGTTGTTGTTGTTGTTGTGTTCGCCAGCGTTCGACTCTGACTGAAGTCCCTAGAGACTAGGAACTGAATTTTGCGTGTTAATCCATTTTTCCCTGGCAGCCGTGTGCACAGGGGTCCCTCGCCGCACAGGCAGATAACTCCGACTTCGGAGGTACTCATGTTTTTCCGTCGATGAGTAACTGACGTTTCAAGCCGGGCCTCGCTGCTGAGACCAGTGGTGGTTTTCGCAGAGAGAAATCATAAATACAAATCCCAACCGGTGTAGCTGAGATTTGAACCCACAACCTCTCTGTCCCGAGGCCGGCGTCTTGCCTCGAGACCAACCAGTCCCCCATGGAATTGGAATATGAGGAAACTGCAAGAAGGAACACTTTTCATGCATAGCCTGTAACGGTTCCTATCGCCTATCCACCATATACCAGAAGTTCACGTCCTCCCAAAAAAGATGATCGTCATATTTCTTTAAAAATGTATAGTGCTTGATGATGTTAGGCCATCGTTGTTGACTTCAATTTCGAACATATACACACACAGTTAGTCGTCGGATTATTCCCGTCTCACATCAAACAACAGACCGTAAGATTAGCGTACGGCCGGTCTAGGGATTTACGGTGAGCCATTACGATGACGTAGCGCACATAATAATGTCGGACGTACTACAGTAACGCGCCCTTTAGAATCCTGATTACTTTGGTGAATGTAGCCTACGACGAACAGAATACAGTGCATATTCCCTAAAGAGATAAAACTGCGGCTGACGAAGCATTTCACATTAATAAGTAACATGAAAATAACTTGCGTCAAGTAAATCCAACAACGGTTCATGAACAGCACCAATGTGACGTAAAGCGCAGAACAAGCCTAGACGATGGAAGGTCGCATTCCAACACTTGATTTGTCGAAAATGGAATATTGCCGGCGTACGACATTGTTTTATCGGCGCAGATGCAATAAGTAGATCATCATCATCTTGACTTTAACGCATAGGAGTGCAATGGAGAACCGAAATTAATCAGACATCGAATGCACTTTCTGCAGCGATCGAGAGAACGTGGACTAGAACCGCCGTCTTAGAAACGGAAGTCACATACGTTTAGTGAGTTGTGTGGTCTTCTCTTATATTTTCTTGTTCGCTAGTTAGTGTAAAGACCACGTGGTCATTATTCTCTTGACGACAAAAATAAAGTGTACGCGAGTTCGATTTCTGTGTACGAGGGAGAACAATGAAGAAAAATATATTTTTAAAAATGCTGCATCGGCTAACTTTTATGTCTACCTCACTTCTAATGACAAGAGTTGCGCAACGTCAGAGTAGTTCTGTCGTTCGTGCTCATTTGATTGACAATATTTTTTTCTTTTAATTTGATTGTGTTAAATAATTCTTTCTTCATTTTCAACTATTTCAAATCGTCATTATTTGTTTCCCTTTCTGTCCAGCTTAATTTTTAACTTTCTTTTGTAAATCCACATTTCATTGACTTCACATTTTTAAAAAAATGTGTTTCAGCAGAGCGGGTGGTCGAGCCGATAACTGCAGTGCTCCAAACAAAGAGAGAGAGCGGATTCAAATCAAATCACAGTGGGAGGAAGTTTTTGTTCTACCAGTGGTGAAATAAATTCTTGGACCTGAACACTTCGTTGCGACTGCACTGGGCAAGCACCCTTTATACCTAAGCGTCCTATAAGCGCACCCCCAACCCCGGCAGACTTCAGAAACAGGATAATGCTGTAAAGATAGTTTTTTTCCATATTTCTTTTATGTCTTCATGTTTAGGGTCCACTTTCTTTCACCGTAGATGAGTAGTGTGCACATATAACACTTTGCTTGTTATGAATCTTTTGATGTTGTTTTAATGTTATGTTTCTTCATTTGATCTTTTTTTCCCCCTTTCAATATGGCCGCTGTAACGCTCGTCTCATCTCTTTTACTGCAAGTGTTCTATCAGATTGTTGATCTACCGTCAGTGATTCACATCTATACGGCAATGTTAGTTCTGCACGGCACTGCACGGAGCACATTTATTACAGGTGGTAATTGGGTTTGAGGGGGAAAGGGTCAGAATGAGCTAGAACATAAGTTATGTTTGAGTCAGAGCATTTACATTTTGGATTTGTAACAGATGAACATCTAAAAATAAAACATGTCGGGGTAACCGGAGTCGTAGAGGCTTGGAGCTGAAGAGTGACGATATAAATGGAGAGAGAGAGAGAGAGAGAGAGAGAGAGAGAGAGAGAGAGAGAGAGAGAATGAGAAATAAAAATATTGAGAGAATGGACAGGAAGGTCCCGGGATCAAACCTCGACAGAGTCGATAGAAATTTTTCTATTCGAACTTGTGATTTCTTCGTGGCTTAACCCCCCCGAAACTGTGCAGTGAGATTCGATGTTCTGATGTCTAGTCTTCTCGATATAACGGCGAAAAAGAAGAGATCGCATGTGCACTCTGAACAGCGTTAAAGAACCATTGGCAGTTAAAAGTCGACAATAGTAAACAAAAAAGGCCCTACCCGGATAAAAAGTGTTAGAAATTTACTCAAATGGACGTGCACATTGTTAGGGTCTTCCTCGAAGGTTCTATTTCGAAAGAAGAAAGATCACAGAGCCTGTTCGTATTTCTAAAGTGCGGTGATGATAATCCTAGCATATTGTACCATGCCATTATATCATAGCACAGCACAACAAGAGAAGGACAGTTCGGCTGCGTCCACTTTCAATGAGGCTGCGCCTTGTGTTTTGACTAATGCCGTGGCTGCCATGATGAGGACCGCAGCTACCTTTCTTTGTTTGTATCCTTCAATGAGATGAGATGTTAATTCGGATGATTCCACTGGACGGACGGTTGAGCAATTATGGACGTCAATTCGTTTGCAGTGATACTGGGGCCTTCGATTTACTACAACTACTTGGGTGAGTGAGCGTGACAAGTGAGATGAATTAATGAGAGAATTAATGTATTCAAATATCTACAGGTATTTTACGGTTCAATGAGTGAATTAAACTATAGCAACAAACCTTATCATAGCTTTTCATTTACATTCTTTCAATTAGGAAAAAAATCCCCGTGTGTTACCGAGGTCTCATTACGAGGGAAGTAAAGAATAGTGACACTGTGACCTTCCAGGCATGTCGTAAGAGGAGACTAAGGAGGTTGATTGATGGCTTGACGAGCTATCATTGTAAAAAGTATTGTTATGGAAACAGCGCCATATATTTTAGAGCAGTGATCTCTGCAATATGTGCCATTTTGGCACGCAAGGTTTCTGTTATTGAGATTGTGGTTCTGCCCTATGTGTCATCTTCGGCTCGAAAGGACAATAGATAGATAGATAGATAGATAGATAGATAGATAGATAGATAGATAGATAGATAGATAGATAGATAGATAGATAGATAGATAGATAGATAGATAGATAGATAGATAGATAGATAGATAGATAGATAGATAGATAGATAGATAGATAGATAGATAGATAGATAGATAGATAGATAGATAGATAGATAGATAGATAGATAGATAGAATTAGGAAAAAAAACAATGACTAATGGCCAGTATATGCATTGTCCGTATTCATATCTGTGGTTTGTAGATTTTATTTAAAAAAAAAAAAAAAAAAAAAAAAAAACACGTCTTCAGCCTCTGAACACGAAAACAAAGATTTCCCTTGGATTTGAATTGGACATCTTGTCTTTTTGTAGTCTAGTTCACTAGTCATTATTCTACAATAACAACAGATGATTCAGAAAGTTATCTAAATATACATCGATGCGATGGAACATAAAAGTAAAGTCAAGTACCCCCGTCATGCCAAGTGGCGTATAGGGAAATATGGTTTTAGTGACCCGTCACGCTAAGTGGCGTATAGGGAAATATGGTGTTAGTGACCCGTCACGCCAAGTGGCGTATAGGGAAATATGGTGTTAGTGACCCGTCACGCCAAGTGGCGTATAGGGAAATATGGTGTTAGTGACCCGTCACGCCAAGTGGCGTATAGGGAAATATGGTGTTAGTGACCCGTCACGCCAAGTAGCGTATAGGGAAATATGGTGTTAGTAGCCATATATTTTACACACCTTCAGCGCATGATTTTTGGGGTAATGTGGTCGGTATTACACCCGTGCTGCTTTACTTTCCCAGAAAAAATCCGGTACCAATTTAAGGCTGGGTGAACCCAGAAGCCGTCGATTGGGATCGAACCCTACCCCTTGTCCTTTGTAGTCCAGTTCACTAACCACTGAGCTATTGCGGCTTCGCGATGGAACATTGTTGTAATGAAAACCAAAAGGCTGGGAGGATTTTCTCGAAATCTCTCCAACCCTGTGACGTCTTCAGCTTTGTTATCTATAGACCGTGACGTAATTCTGCCCTCAGCCGCCCCTGCTCGCAATACTGGAAACATCACAACCTTTGGGTTGACCACCTCAGCGGGCAGGCTTTCAATATAGGTGGAAATGGATGATAAATGAGGGATTCATTGACTATTTCAATAAATGGATTGTCTGTAGTCGTGTTTTGTTGGTTAACGTATTAATGGAAATATACTGTCGAAATATAACTTTAATAAGGCTATATTATATACCAATTAACACCAAGAAACATTTTACACAGAGCATAATTCCTGCATTGTGCTTATCAATGCCAAACATGGTTACTTACCACTAAGTATAACAGAAAATTTGTCACCTCTGAGATAAGATGTCTGAGAAAAGTCGAGCGAGCAGAAAGAGAACGAGAAACGATATTTAAAAATAAAGCGTAGGCATTGAGCCAATTCTAAGCTACATACAGAAACGACGAATAAACTGGCATGCCCGTCTAGACATTGTATAACCAGTGGTGGAAAGTGTAAAACTGAAATAAACAAAGGAATAGGAATGGCAAAAAGTAATTTTAATGCCATGAAAAGTATACTAACATCAAAACAAATAACACCAGGTCTAAAACTAAGAATAGCAAAATGTTACATCTTCTCAATATTCCTGTATACAGGGACATTAGACAAGAAAACAGAACAGAAAACTGAAGCTTTTGAAATGTGGAATTATAGAAGAATAGGTAGAATTGGATGGGAAGAAAAGAAAACAAACGATGAAGTTTTAAAACAACTAAAAATGAAAAGAGAACTACTAAACACAATTCAAACAAGACAAATCCAATTTTTGGAGCATATTAATAGACACAACAGCCTATTAAAAGTAATATTGGAAGGGAACATACAAGTTAAAAGAGGCAGAGGCAGACCAAGACTAACATGGACGAGTAATATCAAAAGATGGACAATTCAGCCTATGACAATCTGCACCATCAAAGCAAGAGACAGAATGGAATGGCGCTCCATGGTAGCCAACCTTCGATGTGGAGACGGCACTGGATGATGATAATGATGCCCATCTAGAAAGAATGTCGTGTGATTCTATACCACACAAAATATATACTAAAATAGGAGAAGGGAGAAGAGCAAAGGCAGACCCAAAGTTAGATGCACAGACACAATAAAGGAAACGCTACAAAAATATCAATCGACAATGGTTGAATCCTTAAAAATGGCGAGAGCCAGAACCTTGTATCTCCCTCGACACCCGAATGGGTGGTTCAAGAGAAAGTGAAAAACTGAAAGAAAGTAAGATTATAATTTGAACATAAAAATAACCAATAAATGACGTTTTTTCACTTGCAAGGAGTTTTTGTGTGGAGTCTGGTGTGCAGGGTTTCTTTAAATTAAAAAAAAATTATGGAAAAAAAAGAAAGTAGGAAAGTGCGATTTAAATGCTTTATTTTAAACCGGTAATGTTTTCTGTTCTCACAGTTTAATTATTTTCTGCCTCAAGCTGAAATTCATTCTTGTTTATGTAGTAATTTTTCTTGCATTTAATAATTATTTTGTTGTCTTCAATTGTAATTTTCTTGTATTTATTAATTATTCTATTGCTTACAATTATAATTTTCTTGTATTTAAATTTTACTTTGAAGCCTGCGATTATAATTTCTCTGGCATTTAATAGTTATTTTACTGACTAGATTGTCATTTTTCCTGTATTTAATAATTAATTTGCTGCTTACAGTTGTAGATTGTCTTGTATTTAATAGTTAGTTTGTCGCTTACAGTTATAATTTTCTTGTATTTTAAAATTGCTATGTTCTTTGTTGCCTGCTATTGTAATTTCCCTGGCATTTAATAACGATTTTACTGACTAGATTGTCATTTTTCCTGCTTTCAATAATTATTTTAATAACTAGATTATCAATTTACCTGTATTTAATAATTATTTTACTGACTAGATTGTCATTTTTCCTGTATTTAATAATGATTTTACTGACTAGATTGTCATTTTTCCTGTATTTAATAATTATTGTGTTGCCTACAGTTGTAATTTGTCTTGTGGTTTAATAATTATTTTTTTGCCTACAATTATAATTATTCTGGTCAGAAATAGTAAATATTTTTCTATCTAATTCTACACATTCTTTCATCAAATGTAATTCGTTTTGTCTTTAGTTGAAATCTTGGATATCCAGTTGTAAATATTTTTGCTTCCGAAAAATAATTATATTTCTTTTTTAAACGAATTACAATTTCTATCTCAAAGTTTAATTATTTGTGCTTTCAATTGTAATTATTCTTGCTTTCAGATTGAATCTCTTTTTTTTTTGTTTTAAATTATAATTTCCATTTCCATTTCTATTTTTGTCTTCATTTAAATTACTTTAGCCTAAGGGTAATTACATTTTCTTTATTTTGATAGCAATTTCTCTATGTCTTCAATAGTTAATATTTTGTCACTGAAAAACCCTACTTTACGAGGTCAGTAAGTCATCAGTTCACACGTGGGATCAATGAGAGGTGGGGATATGAGAACATTCATAGATAGTTGGGCCAGTGCAACGAATCGGCAAACTTTGCAACAATAGGCACTTGACAGTGAACAGTGCTGTAACTCATTAATATAATCATTTCTAACTGTGCGTGTCAGTTTTCACTTTTAAAAGCCTGAAATATAAAATGAAATTGTGTGGACGGAAAAACAAATGGAAATCCTGAATCATCTGTATATGAAAAAAATAGACATTTCGAAAAAGAAAACTGAAATTTGTTGGACATGTGAGAAGTCAAAATACTATACTAAAAGTCATCATAGAAGGGAATATACAAGGTAGACGAGACAGAGGCAGAATAATACTAAAGTCGACAGATAACATCAAACGGTGCACAGGTGAACCTATCTATGACAACATCGAACATCAAGACAAGAGATAGAGTAAAGTGATTGGCAACTTTCCGTATGGAAAGGTAAAGCTAAAATACGAGACTTGAATCGGCGTTTTAGCACGCGGGTTTTCACCCATATCTGCTCGGCCGCCTATCCAGAAGTGTTCGAAGACTTCTGGATAGTGTCGCTTCAAGTATCGAAACTCTTTCTGCCAGCGGCTGGGTCGACCGCGTGGGGGGATTTTTTTTCCTAATCACAAATACAATTCACACTGCTTCCAGCGCGGATTCGAAACAGGGTTTATCCGAACGTCGGTAGCCCAGTCTTTATGGGAAACAGCACCTAATGAATAAATATAAAATGGAGAGTGGATGACCACTGCACAGTTGTTTGTCCCTGATACTTTAGTTGATAGGGGGTGCACAAGCGCCTGCGACCTGCGGTCACAATAGCAGGGTCGGCGCACCACCAGCTGGCCAAGATCTAGCAGTTTTACCTCCTCGTGGTCACCCCTGGTAACAGTCTGCGTCAAAACAGACTGGCTAACAGAAGCTAGGATCGACGTGTTCCCCGTAGTGGTGGCTGTTACTGATATAGAGGACCCAGTATTGCAGTACCTCTGGGCTGGACTAGTAGTTTCTTAGCGTAGCCTGGGACAGACGAACTCCAACCTCTCCAGTAAGAGCCGGGAATGTCAAGAAAGCCATTACGACCCGCCACATCTTATGAGTCAAAGGGCAAATATGCTCGTATCAACTCGTGGTAATCCGTCAAGAACAACTTTAGTTGATTTGCTCAATTGTACAATTCGATGATAGTAAAATACATTTTTTAAAATTAAACACTCAAAGTGATTAGAAGACCGTTTATCTTAACATTTAAAAACATTTGTGTCTTAAAATTGAATATTGCAACTTTCAAAACTTTTAGATTTGCTAATCTTTGATCTGTTAGTTGCCAGCATTATTATACTAAAATATAATTAATTAATTGTGACTTTTGCTGAAAATATTTCACGTTTTGTTTTATGATGTCATAAGTTGAAACAACTTTAATAAAACATCAGTGTTTAAGAATGAAGGGGATGTACTAGGTTCAGGATATCGTCACCGATTAAAGATTGAGAATTGTATATGTTAGAAGTAATATATTATTTTTAGATGAAAACAAACAGTTGTGAATAAGTCTTATCTGACTTCTCCAAATGAGATGGGCACATGTTCGAATCACGTTAATATCACATAAGATTTTATTTCAGGGTTTGAGTAAAAACTCTGACCTGAGCACATCACAGCGACTACACTGGCATACGACCTTTGTTTTCCACCCTCACATAAAACCACCTGGACACAGACAAGAAATATGAGAAACGCGATTTTTCTTTTCTATATATAGATATATAAGAACGTGTCAGTCAAGATAGTAGAGACACTAAGAAACATAACAGCAGGAGAGGCCAACAGAAAAGCAATATTCCGCACATTATATCTCTCCTCGACGCTGAAAGGCTAAAAAGAAGTGAAAGTAAAAGAAGAAATTGAAGTTTGTCAAGACTTGGAATTGTTAAATCATCGCCCTGGGATCTCGCAGCTTCCATCTCTATTTAGAAAGTGTCATATAATATAAATAAATAAACAATAACGGGAAATCCCAAATTTCAGCCTTCACACTTTCTAAATCGAGTATATTTTCGATGATCCCTTTATTTATTATATAAATATTGATATGATTAATTATTGTTTAGCTGCACCAAGATTACATACAAGGAAGCCACTAACAATTCTATATTTTTGCTTATAATCCTCTGTTACACATGAGACAATTATAATCACGTTTGGTCATGTGGATGTTGAATGTTCTTTCTTCTCTGGAATAACTCAATAAACAACATCCTCAACTCTGGATATATATATATATATATATATATATATATATATATATATATATATATATATATATATATCTTCCTATCACCCGTTTAAATGTTATCTGTAGGAGGAGAGATAGGACAGAGGTCGAATGTTAGCGCGTTAGAGAGATAGAAGTTTGAGAAGTTTGTATCATAATGTTCCAGATAAACTTCGAAGATGATTTTTCTGGAGCGGACATGAGTCACGCGCCTCTAGTCTCAGAAATGTACGACGCTTAGTAGTCGTGACCCAGGTGGGCACTCTCTTCTCTGAGTGTCAAGAGGGTAAGAGGCCGAAACATTTGCTAGATCGGTGGCAGGAGGAGGAGGTATGGTGGTGTAGGCACGTCTGACGATCAGATTGCTTCCTGTTTCAATTTCATGTAGTTTCCTATAGTTCAGCGCGAAGACGAATTATCCTTAACTCTTTCAGTACGGTAGGTTTTTATCAATTTAGAGGTAGAGATTTCATAGACAATATTTTTCATGGGTTTATGTATCAATCTACATTGAGTTATTTAGTTATTTGAGGGTCATCATAATTGCACTCCGAACATGTCAATAGGTGCTCAGATCCCCTCCTCAGCAATTCCCGCAGTGTCCAGCGACTGACGACTTCAGTTCTATGTTGGTTGATAAGTCTTCTTACACGGCCACTAAGTTTCTCATTTTTGACTGTACCCATCTTAACTTCCATTTCCATCATCCGAAGAAGTGACGTGGATCTGTGTTTGTCGAAGTGCTGTGCTCTTCCCACATCTCGGAGGGCATTGATGATGTCCGCCTGATCCATAGGTTGCCCGTCCTCAACGACAGCGCAGCTAGCCAACCCGTCCGCTCTTTCATTTCCCGGTACTCCTGCATGTCCAGGGACATAGACAAAGGTGACCTTACGTATTTTGGATTTCTGCAACGACTCTACCCATTGCATGCATAAAGAGCCCGCCTCCACTTTTTTATCATGCTCATCGAATCACTCAGTATACATGCGTGGGTGTAGTTTTGTGATTCTAACCATTTGAATGCCCTGATTACTGCCATCACCTCCACTGTCATGCTACTCGTGGTCATGACGTATGCACCACTGTCTTCCTTGACTATTCTGCCTGCCGAGCGTGCTGTAAATGCCCATGCACTTCTTTGGTGTCGTCTTACAGATCCATCTGTATAGATGACTGCATCTTAAAATCCGAAATGAGTAGACCAAAAAGGACCGTTGCCCGGGGAAAGATTGTTAAGAAAATCAGACCGAAAGTTGCAGATATCTCGGCTTTGCCGTAAATTAGAGGCACAAGGCATTCATTTTCAAGTAATTGGTGAAGGCTAGGAATTAGAAGCCATATAGTAACTACCGGACAAACATCAGAAATCGGACAACAACTGTGACGATAATGAACGTTTTTTTTTTTAAAATACAGGTGTGTATATATATATATATATATATATATATATATATATATATATATATATATATATATATAATGGTTGTTAGTGATTCTGTAGTTCATTACAATTATCATCCTATCAACATGATCCTCCATTTCCGCCATGGACGAGTCAGCTTTTGGTTGTGTTGCGATTTGAAAACTAAGCTGAGATATTTTGGCTTTTCACCCCGTCACACTAGACTTTTGTCATGGAAATGTTTTTATGCCGGACTTAATTTCGTTTAATACGAAAATAACAATATTCAACTCCACTGTTAAATCAGTCAATTATATGGCAGTGAAACATGGAGAACACTCACACAGCTCAACATAGATATAGATAACCTAATTAGCATACATGACATAAGGCTAGTGATGCAATGGATCCCAGGACACTCCAACACACCAGGAAATGATAAGGTAGATACATTAGCTAAGAGAGGACTCAGACAGACACAATGTAACATCAACATCTCTTTAAACGCAAGCCAGACAGACCATAAACTCCACCGGTAGAGGAGATTGGTTGAATGGATGGGCCATGCGAAAAACACAGAGAGAACTTTTTAAATACGGGACGAAGCCAAATCTCCATAACAACATGAACAAGTTAAAAAGAGGAGACATCTTCAGACTAAGAGCCGGTCAGCATTAAACACAAAATCAAGCCAGAACACAAAGACACAATCGAGTGTTTTCCAGCTTGGATTTTTGAGTTTAATGTATATAGTTTGTTTGCAATACCCGATGAAGACTTTTGCCGAAACGTTTGACTTTGCCTTAACTTTTGATAGAAAAACAGAAAAAGAGGTCCCATGTGCGCTCTGCGCACTTTAAAGAAACTTCGGCAGTTAAAAGTAAAAAAAAAAAATTTGGCCAAAAATTATGAAATTAAAATTATATCCACGCAGGAGACGTAAAGGGGAGCCTCGATAGCTCAGTGGTTAGTGAACTGGACTACAAACGGCAAGAGGTAGGGTTCGATCCCAACCGATGGCTTCAGGGTTCGCCCAGCCTTAAATGGGTACCGGATTTTTTCTGGGAAAGGAAATCAGCACGGGTGTAATACCGACCACATTACCCCAAAAATCATGCGCTGAAGGTTAGTAAAATGTATGGTCAATAATACCATATTCCCTATACGCCACTTTTCGTGACGGGGGCTCTTTACTTATTTTTTTTAGGAGACGTCTGTTTCGACAGGTGGATACATAATATATCGCGACTTGTCGGGAACTAAAAATACAACTGACCCACGCCCACTTATAGGATGGAGGCTAATAATAAGAAGAGTAGGGATTTAATCGGAATATATACTCACCATTACTTCACTATGTAATTTATACAGCAAACGACATTGCAGATGTAGACAATGCTTCAGTCGAACGAAAGATAGATAGATAGACTTCACTATGTAAAGTAATTAGAGTTGTGCACTTTAATGCATGAGCGTGTTTTAAGACGTCGATTACAATGATATTACCAAATTGCTTTTACAAAAAAAAGAATACAGAAAAATATCGCAGAAAATAACAAGTCCAAAAATATGAGGGGTATTTTTAAAAATGTTTTCTTGTCTATTATAGCCTGATTGAAGAAACTGTTAACGTAAATCTTCGGAAGTTTATGAAACAATCTCTTATACATTTTATATTTTATATATTGACAGTAATTTCTAAAGTTTCTTAGACATCATGCAGGCCGGTTATAAAGCAACCATTTGAGATTTCTCATAAATTTGCAAGACTGCTTTTAGGGATTATCTTTATAAAAATCACGTAGGTTGTCCCCTTTTAGATATTTTAGTACATAAAACCTGAACATTGCTCATGGAATACTAATTTTGAGAGTTTTTTTAAAAATATCCTAAAGGTTGCTCATTGCGTATTCATATTAGAAATTTTAAAAACAAATCTTGAAGGTTGCTCATTGCGTATTCATATTAGAGATTTTAAAAACAAATCTTGAAGGTTGATCATTGCGTATTCATATTAGAGATTTTAAAAACAAATCTTGAAGGTTGCTCATTGCGTATTCATATTAGAGATTTTAAAAATAAATATTGAAGGTTGGTCGTTGCACATTTTTTACAGATTTTAAAAGTAAAAGGCATGAAAACTGCCCCAAATTCAAATTATAACAATATCCAGAATGTTTACTGAGGTTATTAATTATTTTCAAATGATTGCTCACAACACTTGTTGACTATGATATACCAAGTCAAACTTTGTTTCAGCGTTGTACATCCCACTCGACTTTCTACAATAACAATAGGAAAAAGTCAAAACAAATTATATCTTAGAAATGTTTAGTTATTTTTCTTAAAAAAAAAAAAAATTCCTGATACTCATATAATCACTTTATGTGTCACGCTCTTCAATCTCAGAAGTGTCACCCCAGTATAAAAAAAAAAAGATCTAAATTCACAGGGCATATGGTGATGAGTATAAGTGAAGTCTCAAATTCACAGCGCATATAATGATGAGTATAAGTGAAGTCTCAAATTCACAGCGCATATAATGATGAGTATAAATGAAGGCTAAAATTCACAGCATATATATGGTCATTTTCGTCTTGTCAGACGGTCTAGTGGAGGCTATTGGGTATTTTTTGAGGTTTTGTTTTTGTCGAACAGCTTCTCTCGTGGCTAATTCTACCAATGTTTGACAAACACACACGGCCACAGAATGAACAAGTCAGGCCCACTAATGCACAGGGTTTTCCATCCTGTTTCATGAGTCTTTTCTCTTCTAAGTTTTGCCTTAGCACAGACTCAAATGATGTTATACCATTCCTTATACATGCTCTTCACGATGCACGATCACTTGCCAACAGCGCGTATAATGATGAGTATAAATGAAGGCTCAAATTCACAGTACATATAATGATGAGTATAAATGAAGGCTCAAATTCACAGTACATATAATCATGAATATAATTTAGTGAACAATTTTACGGCAATGTCGTGATGAGTAAAACTGAATGAACAACGTTTGAGCATTATCTAGATGCGACTAATAACACTTTGTTCCCGACAAGGATTAACGTTGCGACGTATTTATGAAGATGTTAAAACGTAGAGAATTAGTAAGTTAGAGAGACTAACACGACGCGAAGATTGTTAGGATATAATATTGTTCTGTGACAATGGTACCACAAGGATTGTTAGGACATTGTGACAATGACACCACAAGAATTGTTAGCACATTGTGACAATGACACCACAAATATTGTTAGGACATTGCGACAATGACACAACAAGAATTGCTAGGACATTGTGACAATGACACCACGAATATTGTTAGGACATTGTGACAATGCCACCACGAATATTGTTAGGACATTGTGACAATGACACCACGAATATTGTTAGGACATTGTGACAATGCCACCACGAATATTGTTAGGACATTGTGACAATGCCACCACGAATATTGTTAGGACATTGTGACAATGACACCACGAATATTGTTAGGACATTGTGACAATGCCACCGCGAATATTGTTAAGACATTGTGACAATGACACCACGAATATTGTTAGGACATTGTGACAATGACACCACAAATATTGTTAGGACATTGTGACAATGCCACCACGAATATTGTTAGGACATTGTGACAATGACACCACGAATATTGTTAGGACATTGTGACAATGACACCGCGAATATTGTTAAGACATTGTGACAATGACACCACGAATATTGTTAGGACATTGTGACAATGACACCACGAATATTGTTAGGACATTGTGACAATGACACCACGAATATTGTTAGGACATTGTGACAATGACACCGCGAATATTGTTAGGACATTGTGACAATGACACCACGAATATTGTTAAGACATTGTGACAATGACACCACGAATATTGTTAGGACATTGTGACAATGACACCACGAATATTGTTAGGACATTGTGACAATGACACCACGAATATTGTTAGGACATTGTGACAATGACACCACGAATATTGTTAAGACATTGTGACAATGACACCGCGAATATTGTTAGGACATTGTGACAATGACACCACGAATATTGTTAGGACATTGTGACAATGACACCACGAATATTGTTAGGACATTGCGACAATGACACCACGAATATTGTTAAGACATTGTGACAATGACACCACGAATATTGTTAGGACATTGTGACAATGACACCACGGATATTGTTAAGACATTGTGACAATGACACCACGGATATTGTTAGGACATTGTGACAATGACACCACGAATATTGTTAAGACATTGTGACAATGACACCACGGATATTGTTAGGACATTGTGACAATGACACCACAAGAATTGTTAGGACATTGTGATAATGACGCTACGAACTATTCTACTCTTCTCCTTTCCTTCCTCATTTGCCTTTCAGCGTCGAGGGGAGATATAGTTTGCGGTCTGTTGCTTTTCTGTTCGCCTCAGTTGCTGTTATGTTTCTTAGTGTTACTAATATTCCGTCAATTCATCTTTTTTGTGGCCGGCCCTGGGGTATCGTGTTCTCACAATGTTTATTGTTGGCTCGTTGTGTTGTGTTTTGATCACTCTGCCTTATCACGTGGCCAAACCATTTTATCTGTTGTTTATATTCTCTGTTATATATTCTATGGCGGGAGTTATTCCTAAATTTTTTCTCAGTTCGTCATTTCTGACTCTATCTCTCAGTATGTTTCCTGTCATTCGTCTAACACATTTAATCTCAGTAGAGGTTATTTTTCTTATTGTTGTTGTATCTAGGGTCCAAGACTGGCATTGGTAACACAACGTTGGGATGAAGATTGTATTGTAGTGTCCGTTTTGCATCTAGAGTTATTTCCTTCTTGTAATTACAATTGTTTTTTTTTTCCTTTTTTAATTTAGGAGTCTGGATTATGTGATAAAAGTGACCGAAAAAAGTGTTACTAACGAAAACAGTGTTTCTAACGAAAAAAGTGTTACTAACGGAAACCGTGTTTAGAACGAAAAAAGTGTTTAACGAAAAGAGTATTTCTAACGAAAAAAAGTGTTTCTAACGAAAAAAGTGTTTCTAACGAAAAAAGTGTTTCTAACTAAAAAAGTGTTTCTAACGAAAAAAGTGTTTCCAACGGAGATATATTTTTAAAAAGTGAGAAGTGTTCTTCTATTCAAGGAGGAGGACAAGACTAGATAAACACTTTTAAAATGTAACCATCGAACCATTTATAGTTAGATCGTAAAATAAATCACGTGACACCTAACGATCTAGCACGTGGAAAAATATCTCCGGGCTACCCTCAACGTGTGTCTTTAAGTTAACTCTTAACTTACGACTGATTCGGCAGGTGGGTAAGGAATAAGCGTTTTGTGCTCAAAGAAACCGCAGAAAAATGGAGTTATTCTGTGACATAATTAAATGACAATAGATGTGTTACATTTCTATAAGGTTTCGAAACACGCCATGCAGTAGGTATAATCTTTATATAAATGTGTCAGCTGTGGAGAAATCACTTGCCACTCTTTCCTAAAGAATGTGTTCAAAGAGGTAAAGACTCCACATTCTGCTCCTCAAAGGCAGTGGTGCTGTTGGGCTATCATTACAAAAAGATTACACTAAATTAAATGAAAACTCTAAATAGATTACATAATAAATTAAATGACATCTTTCAAAAGATTAAACAATAAATTAAGTGACATCTTTAAATAAAACGATTACGCAATAAATTAAATGGCATCTTTAAAAATTATTACATAATAAATTAAATGATATCTTTATAAGAATGATCATTCCATAAATTGAATAATATCTATACAAGAATGATACCATATTACATTGAAGTATATCTTTATAATAGTAATTAAATAGAATACATTGTTGAGTGTATTTATAAGGATGACAACACACTGATTGAAAGATATCTTTATAATTTTGGTAAAACAATAAACTGTAGGATATATGTGTGATAATAACATCGCGCCTTGTTTGTGATGTAGCACTTTATCACAGCAGCAACAATTTCAAGACATCTTTATCGAAATAACAGCAGAAATCAATCAGCAATTTGAAACAATTTTAATAAAAGCTTTTATCAGACAGAATGGGCCAGGCGAGCAATTACTGGCAGTCCGATATAGAAACATTCCCGAAGCAACATCATTGTTCTAGATTAGATGATGTGCGGAGAAGCAAACACGGCATCACACTGACATAGTTTTTAAGGTTCTATATATTTTTTTTATATTCAGTCAATCAATTATATTTTATATTCAGTGATTGTCCGAAGTTGTTTGCTTGTCTTGGCGTGAGTTGTAATAGTTTTGTACACCAGTAATATTTTCTTTACAATATGCTGGACGAATTCAGGGGAATAAAATTATTTATTTATTTTTAAATATTTTGGTGTGGGTGATTAATGTTTGTTTTGCAGAAAGTTTGAAGTATTTTAGAATTTATAGTAGTTTTTTCTCTTTTTAATCTTCTCTTATTTTCTCCCTCCTCCCCAATCTTATCTTACAATTTGTTGGTATTTGTTTTTTTCTTTATTTTTTCCCTTTTTATCAACATCATCCTCATCATTATTGTCATCCACCATCCATCATCGGAGCCGCGATAGCTCAGTGGTTAGTGAACTGGCCTGCAAAGGACAAGAGATAGGGTTCAATCTCAACCGACGGCTTCCGGGTTCGCCCAACCTTAAACGGGTACCAAATTTTTTTCTGGGAAAGTAAAGCATCACATTACCCCAAAAATCATGTGCTGAAGGTCTGTAAAATTTATAGTCACTAACACCATAATCCCTATACGCCACTTGGCGTGCCGGGAGCTCTTGACTCACTTACCATCCATCATCGTTATCACTATCACCACCACCAATTCCATTTCCTACTTTTAACATTCCCCCCCCCCCTTCCCACCTTTCCTATTTGTCTATTTGCGATTTTATCTATATAGCTTCATACTCGTGTTATCTCCGAATGTGTTTTCTTTATGTACTTGTTCTCTCCCTCTGCTTTCTCGTTAACTTCTCATACATTTATATTAGACTTACTTCTTATTATTGAGTTTCGAAATATATATCTTCCTTTTATTTTTCCTGTCTATCTTTTGTGTTTGTGTTCGTTTTATCCTCTGTCTTAAATTTTGTTTTATCCTCTGTCTTAAATTTTGTTTTATCCTCTGTCTTAAATTTTGTTTCCTCTTCTTGTTCGTAAAGGTAAAGTACGAGACTTGAGCCGGTGTCTTAGCACGCCAGTTTCCACCCATATGTGCTCGACCGCCTATCTTAACACGCGAGTTTCCACCCATATGTGCTCGACCGCCTATCATAGCACGCGAGTTTCCACCCATATGTGCTCGACCGCCTATCTTAGCACGCGAGTTTCCACCCATATGTGCTCGACCGCCTATCCAGTAATGTTCGGAGATTTCTGGATAGTATCGTTTCAAGCATCGAAACTCACGATGCGAGGCGATATCCTCACCTTCCCAGGGTAATACCCTGGTACCCGTTTCTGCCAACGGCTGGGTCGACAGTGGGGGTATATTTTATTTCCAACCACGAGTACAATTCACACTGCTCCCAGCGGGAATCGAACACGGGTTGTCCGACCGTTGCTAGTCCAGTCGGGTGGTTTTCCCATCTAGGCTACCGAGGCTCCCCCAATTCTGGATCTCCAACTTCTTCATCATCAGCAATATGTGACTCACTTTTTTTCGTCGCATGCTGCATTTTAAAAATTCTTGTTATCTATCATCACTTCCTTATTTTATTCTTTGTTTTAATATTCATTTTCGTCACTTCGATATATATATATATATATATATATATATATATATATATATATATATATATATATATGTTCTTCTTTATTCTTTCCACAGTTTCACTTCGTCACAGTAGTTTTCAAATAATCGCTTGACACCCTGCACAAATTACAGCAGGTGTGTGCGTGATAGCTTCCTTCAGGTCCAGCACGTCTGATATTGACACGATTTAGACTGACGTAACTGATTCAGACGAAAGTCGTACAGCTCATCTTATTCATCATCATCATCATCATCATCATCACCATCATCATAATCATCATTGAGTACCGTTTCCGCATCGAGGGTTGGCTACAATGGAGCGCCATTCCACTCTGTCTCTTGCTTTGATAGTGCATGTTGTCATAGGCTGACTTTTCCATCTTCTGATGTTACCCGTCTATGTTATTCTTGGTCTGCCTCTGTCTCTATTACCTTATATTTTCCCTTCCAATATTACTTTCAGTAGGCTGCTGTGTCTTTTAACATGCTAAAAAAAATAAAATCTCATTTGTCTTGTGTGAATTGTGTTTAGTAGTTCTCTTTTCATTTTTAGTTCTTTTAAGACTATCGTTTGTTTTCTTTTCTTTCAATCCAATTCTTCCTATTCTTCTATAAATCCACATTTCTAAAGCTTTAATTTTCTCTTCTGTTTTCTTGTCTAATGTTCATTCTGCACTATGCAGGAATGTTGAGAAGATATAAAATTATCATTGTATTAGTCACTTTTAAAAATAAGTTAAGGGATGATGTAATCAATTTAAACACTAAAGAAACTCGGCTACTACAAAATGTCTGTAAAATGTTATAATTCAATCAATTGTGAGTTAGGAGCAGATTAGAACGAAGTTGGTGAAATGTGTGTGTAAAACAGGAATTGGCAGCACAACAATTAGATATGGAACGACCAGTGCCTAATAAAATTTACTTACTTCGAGAGTCAGGTAAAGTGTTAAAGTTGTCTCACTTTTATTTCTGTCTGTTTGTCTTTATGTTAGGACCATCATCACAATGTGCGAATAATGTCCATTAGCGTTCATATTACCATCTCTGTTCAAGTTAATGACATAAAAACTGGCGTTTCTTCTTATTATATTTTCTCCTTTTCTCTGTTCGCGACAATTCTATTTAAGTTAGTCTCACTAAATACTGGCTGAGACATTTATGGTGTTTTATATGTCATCATCATCATCATATGTATTTTGTATTAAGATTGCTGTAAGGTCTTCCTACAGTCCCATATACTCGACAGATCTCTTCACATCAGTAGTAAAATACTAAATCTACGAATAATAAAATTCTAAATCCATCTGTCTTTGCACGTGTGAACAGTTAAGTTGTACTTGGATCGCTTTTTGAGAATTTTCCTTCAAATTTCCTTTCATTATATGTCTAAAAATGAATAAATGTCTCTTTCCTCTCCGAGTAATGAGCTTTCTCTCTGCACTGGCTTCTTCCAACACATTTTTCATTAAAATGTCCAGCTATCCAAGGGAATCTCAATTTCCTCATGCAAAAGCTCATCTCCCACAGCCTCCAGTGAAATTTATTTTTAGTATCTATAATTAGCTACAATATTTTTTTCAAACTTGTTTTCATCAGCACAGAATTGATGCATAGGACGTCATTCATTTTGTTCAAACAATTTAAAAAAAAATCTTATCTATTATATTTTTTTTATATGAACGGCATGACCTGTCTTATGCCTTTCCTTCACGTGTACATTAATATGTAGACTCGTTGACAAGAGTAAATGACTGGAGGCCATACAATCTAGTAGTAATGCTAGGGAGATTATGTGGCATCAATTGCACAAATACAAATGAATACAACCCTGTGAACCAATTAAACAAAAAATAATAATAAATAATTGAAGTAGGATTGGAAGGGAGATTCCGATTTATATATCACGAGAGTTATGATAGATCATCATCATCATCATCATCATGTGCCTTACCGGATGGCGTAGACGATCATGTCCTTCTACAATCTTCTATCTACAGTACATCGTATCAGTTCTGTTGTTGACTGTTTACCATGCCATGACACCAAGCTATCCAGTACTTTCTCTCTTTGTCGTCCACGATCTATCTTTCCCTGTATTTTGCCACTTGTAACCAAGTAGTCCAACTTTCCTCTTCTCATGATGTGCCCCCAAAAAATGTTGATTGTTTCTTTCTGATGTTTTTTAGGAGTTCCCTTTTTGTGTTGGCCTCTTTGAGAATTTCTTCATTGGTCTTTTTAGCTGTCCATGGAAACTTTCAACATTCTTCTGAGAAATCCCATCTCTGTGGCCTCTATCGGTTATAATAGATAATCCTGATTAAAGACAAATATAAACTTCGCATATATCTGTATAGAAACAGAAATGAATTGCGTAGTCAAGTAAAAGTGTTGTGCTAAAAAGAGACTATTCAGACAACATCTTCTGCCTTGCAAGAAGATAAATGGAGAAAAACCAGACTCAAACTATTGAAGGAACCCCAAATAAACGCGAGTGGAAACGTATACACCGGACTGTAAGATGTAAAATATGGAAAGTGTTGATGGTAACAACAAGATCTACATTTACGAATGGACTCATGGAATAACTTAAAAGAAGAGAAAAAAAAGAAATTTTAATTTTTAAAAAAGAAGAAAGTAAGTAAAAATTTTGTATAACAAATAGCAAGAGGAATTCATGAAATTGTGGAGGAAGGTAAACAAATTGATATATGTGATTAAGTAAACAAATGGATATATGTGATTAAGTAAACAAATGGATATATGTGATTAAGTAAACAAATTGATATATGTGATTAAGTAAACAAATTGAGATATTTGATAAAGTAAACAAATTGAGATATTTGATTAAGTAAACAAACTGAGATATTTGATTAAGTAAACAAATTGAGATATTTGATTAAGTAAACAAATTGACGTATAAGATTAAATGAACAAATTAGGATGTAAAGAGAAATAGATACATCTCTCAATTTAAAATATGTCTCCAGAGACTGAAACACAAGTTTGAAATGTGTACTACACTTTGAGGTGAGAAAGTACATTTTTGTAGGACGGTGTTGTTGTAGAGCAGTGATCGGTGTTGTTGTAGAGCAGTGATCGGTGTTGTTGTAGAGCAGTGATCGGTGTTGTTGTAGAGCATGGAACGGTGTTGTTGTAGAGCAATGATTGGTGTTGTAGAGCATGGAACGGTGTTGTTGTAGAGCAGTGATTGGTGTTGTAGAGCAGTGATTGGTGTTGTTATAGTGCCTTGAACAGTGTTGTTGTAGTGCATTGAACGGTGTTGTTGTAGAGCAGTGATTGGTGTTGTTGTAGTGCACTGAACAGTGTTGTTGTAGTGCATTGAACGGTGTTGTTGTAGAGCAATGATTGGTGTTGTAGAGCATTGAACGGTGTTGTTGTAGAGCAGTGATTGGTGTTGTTGTAGAGCAGTGATTGGTGTTGTTGTAGAGCAGTGATTTGTGTTGTTGTAGTGTATTGAACGGTGTTGTTGTAGAGCATTGAACGGTGTTGTTGTAGAGCAATGATTGGTGTTGTAGAGCATTGAACGGTGTTGTTGTAGAGCAGTGATTGGTGTTGTTGTAGAGCAGTGATTGGTGTTGTTGTAGTGCACTGAACAGTGTTGTTGTAGTGCATTGAACGGTGTTGTTGTAGAGCAGTGACTTTGAAACGTTCGGGTCCGTGAAAGTTGTGTTTTAAATGATGCAAGGGGAGAGCAGTTGTTGATAAAACGGTCGGATTTAATCAACATGACGACTTCTAGGTTCACCTGTTTTTACATAGCTACGATTTTGTGTACTGGGAAAGAAAGACGACACTGGTTTGATTATGACCAAGTTACCGAACTGTGTGTGGATGAACCTAAGTCTATGCACTAATATCTTATTCTATATACCGCCTGGTAGAAATGACAACGGAAATTGAATCTGAAAGGTCTCTTTGGACAACAATGATGATATTTCTAAAAATACATTTATGCTGTGATGAAAAGCTAACAAATATAAACGACAAGATATTATAATGAAAAATGTAATATAAAGAGCCAAAAATAACAAGAATGAAAGTAATAAATTAAAATACACTGGGCATAGTTCGGAAGGCTTTAAACCGTGGTGACAATGGGACAGATCGAGGACAAGAAAAATAAGGAACAACAAATGGGAAATAATTCGAACAGGAAAAACAAGGTCCGTGGGAAAACAAAGTAAAATAAGGCGCTAAAAATACCGTGAAAACGTGTATGGAGGGAACTAACAAGTAAAACAATAAAGAACGAAAGATTGGCGGTGTTTTCTAGTGTTCTATTTACTTATCAGTGCTGCTAGAGAGAGGTTTATAGGTCCCATAACTATCCCAGACACTTAAACTAATGGGCTTTGTTAAACAATGTCAAATTAATTGAGTGGTAGAGTGGAAGAGTGGTAGAGTGATAGAGTGATAGAGTGGTAGAGTGGAATTTTAACCTAGAACTAGACTTTCAACCTTAAGTCAGACTTTGAATCCGATTTTAAGGCAACAATTGAAACAGGTATTGGTTATAACTTTGTACTTGTTTCTAACATGCATTTTATCCAGATATTGAAAGTAAATCTTTATCAGATATTAAAGAAAACATTTAACCAGACATTGAATGAAACTTTAAGTTGAACATTTAACCAGACATTGAATGAAACTTTAAGTTGAACATTTAACCAGACATTGAATGAAACTATAAGTTAAACATTTAACCAGCCATTGAATGAAACTTTAAGTTGAACATTTAACCAGACATTGAATGAAACTTTAAGTTAAACATTTAACCAGACATTGAATGAAACTTTAAGTTAAACATTTAACCAGACATTGAATGAAACTTTAAGTTAAACATTTAACCAAACATTGAATGAAACTTTAAGTTGAACATTTAACCAGACATTGAATGAAACTTTGAGTTAAACATTTAACCAAACATTGAATGAAACTTTAAGTTAAACATTTAACCAAACATTGAATGAAACTTTAAGTTGAACATTTAACCAAACATTGAATGAAACTTTAAGTTGAACATTTAACCAGACATTGAATGAAACTTTAAGTTAAACATTTAACCAAACATTGAATGAAACTTTAAGTTGAACATTTAACCAGACACTGAATTAAACTTTAAGTTGAACATTTAACCAAACATTGAATGAAACTTTAAGTTAAACATTTAGCCAAACATTGAATGAAACTTTAAGTTGAACATTTAACCAGACATTGAATGAAACTTTAAGTTAAACATTTAACCAAACATTGAATGAAACTTTAAGCTAAACATTTAATCAGACATTGAATCAAACTTTAAGTTGAACATTTAACCAGACATTGAATCAAACTTTAAGTTGAACATTTAACCAGACACTGAATCAAACTTTAAGCTAAACATTTAACCAGACATTGAATGAAACTTTAAGCTAAACATTTAACCAGACACGGAATGAAACTTTAAGTTGAACATTTAACCAGACATTGAATGAAACTTGAAGCTAAACATTTAACCAGACATTGAATGAAACTTAAAGTTGAACATTTAACCAGACACTGAATCAAACTTCGATGTAAACATTTAACCAGACATTGAATCAAACTTCGATGTAAACATTTAACCAGACATTGAATCAAACTCTGAACTAACCATTTAAACAGACATTGAATCAAACTCTGAACTAACCATTTAAACAGACATTGAATCAAACTCAGAACTAACCATTTAAACAGACATTGAATCAAACTCAGAACTAACCATTTAAACAGACTTTGAATCAAATTCTGAACTAACCATTTAAACAGACATTGAATCAAACTCTGAACTAACCATTTAAACAGACATTGAATCAAACTCAGAACTAACCATTTAAACAGACATTGAATCAAACTCAGAACTAACCATTTAAACAGACTTTGAATCAAACTCTGAACTAACCATTTAAACAGACTTTGAATCAAACTCTGAACTAAACATTTTATCAGTTATTAAAGACGCCCCATCCACCAACACAGCTGAGTGCGGTCAACAACCCACAGCTCTACATTCGTCAGGATTGTTGACCAAGACCCCCCTACCCCTCCAGCAATGCCCCGGGAAACAGACACACCAGTCTAGCCAAACCCTGAGTGATCAAAGAGGGAAGACAATCAGCTACTAAAAATATACTGTTCAGATACAGGATGTTTTGGGCCGAAAGGCGCAAATATCACATTGTAGCTGCAAACCTCAACACAGAGCATCAAAGCCCATTTAAGGTCTCTTTAATGACAGATGGGCAGTAATATAGATAAAGAGGGAGAAATAGAAAATGATACCAAAATAAGTATATCAAAAGCAAGAGGAGCTTTTGTTGCACTGGGAAACATATGGAAGTCCAAAGAAATTAGGTTAACTACAAAAATAAAAATGTTCAACTCCAATGTTAAGTCAGTCCTATTATATGGCTGTAAAACATGGAGAACAACAAAATTGACAATCATGAAGATACAGACTTTCATTAATGGATGCTTACGCAAAATAAAAGGATGGAAATGGCAGGACAAAATCACTAACATAGAATTATAGAAATGTGCCAGTCAAATACCAGTGGATAAAAAGATAAAGCGAAGACGATGGCGCTGGATAGGACACACACTACGGAAGCCAACTGAGAGTATTACACAACAGGTCCTTTTTTGTAATTCCCAGGGGAAAAGACAAAGAGGAAGACCAAAAAATATTGGAGAAGACTGACAGAAGCAGAGATGAAGATAATGAGGAAAACATGGAATGATCTTAAAAGAATGGTAAGAGACAGAACGACTTGGAAAGTGTTTGTTGTTGAAGACCTATGCTCCACAGGGAGCTGAAAGGTAGAAGAAGAAGAAGAATGATAGATGATGAAGAGAACGATTCAGTCCGTTAGTGGTTATCAGGTGAACACTAGGAAGAAAAGAAAAAAAGAGAGAAAGAGAGAAAGAGAGAAAGAAAGAATCAAACTTTCAACTATATTTTACGCCTGACCTTTAGGCATACCTTTATAGCAGAGCTTTTAGACATAAATGATATCAATCATTTAGCCAGACTTTTAACTAGGCATTAAAGAAGACTTTGAAGCTGACTTGAATTTTGAAAACATACCTCGACAACCCGGAAGTAATATAATCGTGGTTAACTCGGCGGTATCCACTCAATGTATGTGTGGATAGTATGTGTATGTGTGTGTATATGGGACAGCGCTGTGTGGACATTTGTGAGAAGAGAAACTTAAATGAAATAGACAGTAACTGATGAGAAAAGTGAAATGAAATGAATGCAGACAAGCGGAAAGAAATGAACGGAAATGACTACAAAGGGAAGGAGGGAAATATAAACAACTTAGGACGGTAGGTAAGGATGGAGTGCTCAGTAACGTTGAAGACCAAACATTGTTCAAGCCTGTGTAGAAAAGCAAAAAATGATGATAAAAATGTGCAACATGCCTAGGGAAGGTTGATGAAATATTCCCCTTTGACACTTGCGAAATGTGTGCTCAACATTTAGATAACCTTGGCAAAAATAACTACATATAAATGTTTCATAAGTGAGTATCATGGAAATAGGTTCAGAGATGTTAATGCAAATATTGTAATGTAAGGAAGTGTAACATCTTCTTCTTTCTCTTCTATCTTTTTAGCTCCCAGTGGAGCATAGGTCTTCAACAAACACTTTCCAAGTCGTTATGTTTTTTGCAATTCTTTTAAGATCATTCCATGTCTTCCCCATCATCTTCATTTCCATCTCTGCTTCTATCTGTCTTCTCAAAGAATTCCTTGGTCTTCCTCTTTGTCTTTTCCCCTGGGGATTCCAAAAAAGGGCCCGTGTTGGCTTCCGTAGTGTGTGTCCTATCTAGTGCTATCGTCTTCGCTGTATCTCTTTATCCACTGGTGTTTGACTGGTACATTTCCATAATTCTATGTTAGTGATTTTGTCCTGAAGTGTAACATAGTGATACATAATTTAGACAGTGCGACACAATACAATACAATACAATACAATAGGGAGCCGCGATAGCTCAGTGGTTAGTGAACTGGACTGCAAAGCACAAGAGGTAGGGTTCGATCCCAACCGATGGCTTCCGGTTCACCCAGCCTTTAATGGGTACCGGATTTTTGTCTGGGAAAGTAAAGTGGCATGGGCGTAATACCGACCACATTACCCCAAAAATCATGTGCCGAGGGTCTGTAAAATTTATGGTCATTAACACCATATTCCCTATACGCCACTTGGCGTGACGGGGGTACTTTACTCTTTTTTTTTTTTTTACAATACAATACAATACAATACAATACAATACAATACAATACAATACAATACAATACAATACAATACAATACAATACAATACAATACAATACAATACAATACAATACAATACAATACAATACAATACAGTTTGGGGGCCTCGGTAGCCTAGTTGGGAAAACCACCCGACTGGACTACCGACGTTCGGACAACCCGTCTTCGATTCCCGCTGGGAGCAGTGTGAATTGTACTGGTGGTTGGAAAAAAAAATACCCCCATGGTCGACCCAGCCGTTGGCAGATATGGGTACCAGGGTATTACCCTGGGAAGGTGAGGAATGTCGCCTCGCATCGTGAGTTTCGATGCTTGAAGCGACACTATTCAGAAATCTCCGAACATTTCTGGATAGGCGGCCGAACACATATGGGTGGAAACTCGCGTGCTAAGACGCAGGTTCAAGTCTCGTACTTTACCTTTACCTTTACAGTACAGTTAGTACAATACAATACAATACAATACAATACAATACAATACAATACAATACAATACAATACAATAAAGTTAATAAAATTCTGTGAGGTTCGAAAATTAACAAACTATATTTGACCACACTCTATTTCCACGCTGTAATGTGACATAACAAGAGTTAAGGACAACAATCACATGTACGGATGTTTATGGTAAAGCAACACCTCTAAATGATGTAAAAAAAAAACACACTCTCTTTTGAGTCCAGAGAACACACGCAAGCAGGAAGCACCTCCATCGACATAAATCAGTCCGAAGAAAGGTTTTAATGCTTCCATCTGTTTCTCGAGGGGAGATCATATAAACTGGTCTAGTAAGTAACGTTGAGTATATATTTAAAAACTCAGCTAGCCCCTCTCACATCGCTATAAATAACACGATGTTCCGTTGATTTATGTTGTCGGCGTTAACTTTACAATTCGTTTACCACCTGGTAGACTATTGCTTATTTGCCTCTCATGCATGGTTATTGAAGAGAAGCCATTGGCTTTCAATTAAAAGGGCAGTAATGTATCACGTCCTAGTCTAGTTGCCAGATTGAGATACAAGTAACGTTTATTGATAATTTTGCAGAGCAATCTGCACAAGTATGCGAAGAGGATAGGGAGGGGAACATCTCAGAGAACCACGTACAATCGTGACGTCGTCATCTATGCGAGCTATAGACGGCTGACATAATTCTACCCACAGACGTTTCTGCTCGCAAAGCTTCAAGCGGCACAAAATTGAGGTAATTTATTTCTGCCCGTTGGCCTTATTATTACTGAAAGTATAGATGACTGTGATAATTTTGTGCCTTAAAAACTTTTCATATTTCCATTTGAGCTAAGTTTTCGTAAAAATAAATGTTTATGGTCGAGGCCTTGTGGCGAATAATAATCCAACAGAACAAACATTCACGATTAATTAAAATAAAATACTTCGCTAAAAGAAAGTAAAAGAAGGGTCTCTAAAGATAAGAAAAAAAAAAGTAAAGTACCCCCGTCACGCCAAGTGGCATATAGGAAATATGGTGTTAGTGACCACAAATTTTACAGACCTTCGGCACATGATTTTTGGGGTAATGTGGACGGTATTAAGCCCATGCCGATTCACTTTCCCAGAAAAAAAATCCGGTACCCATTTAAGGCTGGGTGAACCCGGAAGCCGTCGGTTGGGATCGAACTCTACACCTTGTTCTTTGTAGTCCAGTTCACTAACCACTGAGCTATTGCGGCTTCTCTAAAGATAAGCTGAATCAATAATCATAAGGATTTTAATATTCTAATTGTGAAATCATTACTAAACGAATAATACAATTTAAGCAATGAACTATGAAAGAATTGTATTACCAGAACAGCCATTATTGAAATAATCGTATTACTTAACCAATCCAAACTACAACACAACAAATCGTCCGTTTTTATGAATTAACATTAAATTAGTCCTACTTCATAAAGAGTAATGCAACGAACGAAAAACCCAGTTAAGAGCAAATTGAATAACTTGGCATTGAATGGACCTTATCATAAATGGATCATATCATTGACTGGATCTTTTGTTATACGATAAATCACACATTTGAATGAAAACATGTTTTGTTCCCAGTACATACTAGTACTATGAGCACGTTGCTGAGAGTGTTCTCAGTGTGAGTATATGTTCTTCGCCATACAGGCAGATATCGTCCGACTCATGAAGTATGAAGGTGTTAATTACAGCTATCTGTTAACCAACTAACCCATTCCTCAACATATACCAGCACATGAATATCAAAAAGACTAAAACTATAATAAACAAAGACAATTCTCAAGACCTACAAGTAAATATCACAGTTGAAGGAATACATCTGGAGACAGTTCAGAGCTACAACTACCTTGGACATACTATAACCAATCATGGAAAATGTAAAATTGAAATAAACAAAAGAATAGGTATGGCAAAAAGTAATTTTAATGCCATGAAAAATATACTAACAACAAAACAAATAAAAGTAGGGCTGATGCTAAGAATAACAAAATGTTACATCTTCTCAATATTCCTGTATGGTGCAGAAACATGGACATTAGACAAGAAAACAGAACAGAAAATTGAAGCCTTTGAAATGTGGATTTATAGAAGAATAGGTAGAATTGGATGGAAAGAAATGAAAACAAACGATGAAGTTTTAAAACAACTAAAATAAAAAGAGAACTACTAAATACAATTAAGACAAAGCAAATGAAATTTTTGGGACACGTTAAAAGACACAACAGCCTACTAAAAGTAATATTGGATGGGAAAATACAAGGTAAAAGAGCAGAGGCAGACCAAGACTAACATGGACGAGTAACATCAAAAGATCGACAAGTCAATCTATGACAGCCTGCACCATCAAAGCAAGAAATAGAGTGGAATGGCGATCCATGGTAGCCAACTTTCGTTGCGGAGACGGCACTCGATGATGATGATGATGACACTAACCCAACAGACAATAGAACAGGACATCTAACATCAGACTTGTCAATGTATTTATACCTCTATCATCAATCATCTCTACCCTCATGGCACGAAATACTCACTCACTCAAGTCATATTTACCCACATATCAATTTAATATGTGCATAACAACATTAATCTGTCCTATTCACTCGCCCATCCACCAAACCACCTTTTCATCCATCAACTCACACACCAATCGATGGATCAACCTAATCACGTATCCCTTCACCAACACATCCACCGTTAAGCCACCAACCCGTCACTTATATACTAATCCAAACTTACATAATAAGCTATCTTCACCTTTTCAATTATTCACCGTCCCACGTACTCGTATTCAATTCATCCATTAATCCATTCATCCACACTTACATCATACTCTAGCTTCATCACATCACCCATACATCATCCCATCCACTCATATTCCACTCATCCATCAATCCATTCCATCACAATTACATCATACTCTATCTTCATCACATCACCCATCCACCACCCTATCCACTCATATTCCATTCATCCATCAATCCATTAATCAACACTTACATGATACTCTATCTTCATCAAATTACACATCCCCCACTCCACCCGCTCATATTCCACTCATTAAATCCATTCATCCACGCATTACAAGATATCATATCTTCACCTCACAACCCATCCACCACTCTATCCACTTACATTCCACTGACCAATCAATCTTACTCATTCACACCTACCACCACACCCATATCCCCACCACCCCCTCCCTCCTTTGCCCACATGCAAGAAACAGATTGATTATCTCAAGTGACTTCTCACTATCCCCGACCATCATTAAATTCTTGACGCTCATCGTTTATTTTCTACATCCAGTCCAAACGAGGCCAACACGTTCCCACGCCATGTGCCTGCCCCTGAACGCCAGGTAAATCAACAAAAACTGCACACCTTTCTCGAGGCTACATCTTCCGGAATTTCACTGACTCACTTCCGAGCTCCCTCGCCACGTGAAAATGATGTACAAATCACCTTGACCTTACCGAACCCTCAAAACAGCGTATGACCGGTAAGTTGCTGGATAGATAGCGTATCCAGGAACAGTTGAAGGATGTCATAGATTAAAATACATCGCGCTCTCCATCCTCTACTTTAGGCGTAATTATGCAAGGATAGACGGGTCAAGGACATCGATAAAGGAAGTGACTGCAGGGTCATATCCCCCCCGCCCACCGCCCCCCGCCCCCCGCCACCTCCACCAGCTTTAAATAAATGTTACAATAAATTAATTTAGTCACTTACGACTATAAATAAATTCAGTTTTGTAACAAACATGGATATACCATAATTATCTGTACATTTATGCAGTGAATGTGACCAGTATCCTTATAATAAATATTGGGATATTTGTTATTATTTCATATTATTTATTTCATATTATTTATTTCATGGATATTAAATCCTGGAGGGGAAAATACAAGGTAAAAGAGGCAGAGGCTGGCCAAGACCAACATGGACGAGTAACATCAAAAGATGGACAAACCAGCCTATGACAACCTGCACCATCAAAAACAAGAGACAGAGAGCAGAATGGTGCTCCATGGTAGCCAGCCTTCGATGCGGAGATGGCACTCGATGATGATGATGATTATCTATTTCATATTATTTGTTTCATTTCATATTATCTATTTCATATTATTTATTTCATATTATCTATTTCATATTATTTATTTCATATTATCTATTTCATATTATTTATTTCATATTATCTATTTCATATTATTTATTTCATATTATCTATTTCATATTATCTATTTCATATTATTTATTTCTTACTTTTTTTCTGCAATGTGACCAACATGTTTGTTACTGTATATAACGTAAATAGCAGATGATTAATCGGTAAATAAGAATGTCTGTTTACTTAAGTATCATTCTTTTATCATCACACAATGAAACTAAGGGCAGACAATTAATCTAAGGGCAGACAATTAAACTAAAACTAAGTATTCTTTGATGTCCTTTACAAGGATTTTGTACTGTCATACTGTTTTTCTTTCCCAAAATTGGGACATTTTTAGTCGCATTCTTCTCTGAAAGTTTGCATCCTAAGGATTGTTAGTGTAAGACAATTTTAGCAGTCACGTTTGCTAGTCCGAAGTAGTGCAGGCTAAGGTCTTGAATTTATAAATAGGTTTGAGTTTATTTTCTTGCAAACGTCCAGAGTGGAAGGGAGATAACCTGCTCTCACAATGAGAGACTTGCTTTAGGATGTGCTGTAGTAACAAAAGTTGATCAAGACCTTATTCCTCTTTAAGCAGAGCCTCGGGAAAAAAAGAATAAACCAGTCTCATCATCATCACCAAGTATCGGGCTTGCTGGCGTGGGTGATCATGTTTCTCCACAACTTTCGATCTCGACAGTTATTTATCATTTCTGTTGTTGACCTTCTGCCAAGCCATTCTCTTAAGCTGTCTGGTATTTTTTCTCTTTGCTTCCCTCTATCTCTTAGTCCCTTAATTTTTCCAGTTGTTACAATTTATTCCAGTTGTTCTCTTCGCATTACATGGCCAAAAAATGATGATTGTTTCTTCCTAATATTTGAAATTAACTCTCGTTTTGCTTTTACCGCTTTCAGAACATCTTCATTACTCTTCTAAGCTGTCCATGGTATCCTCAACATTCTTCTGTTAAACCACATTTCTATAGACTTCAGTGATTTTCTTGTCTGTTGTCATATTGTCCATGATTCACATCCATATGTTAAGACTGGCTCTACATATTATTTAAGAACTCTTTTCCTTGTTATCTAGTCTAGCCAAGCGAAAAGATGAAGGAAGGCAAGTCGGTACTAAAAACTGTCATAGTGTGAAGTCGGATATGTCGGACTGAAAGGCGCAAATAACACAACTTGCTGTAAATAACTACACAACACATTAACGCCCACGTCATGTGCTTTGACTGATGGACAATGAAGAGGGGTAGTAAATTGAGTGAAAGAATTAAACATGTTTCATAGAGAGGGAGATATAGCCTCTTCATTGCGCGTATTATTTCTTTCCGTTTTGACTTGACAAAACCTACCAGACCGTCCTGCAAGAAACGGCGGAAGAAGCAAGTACGAGAGATACGACAGAGAAAAAGATGAGAAGATAACATCAATGCCTGGATAGGTCACATCTATGCAGCGTCCTAAAGAATGAAGATAAAGAGAAATGGAGAAGGTTGACAGCCTCAGTGGTGCCACAACGACCCCTTGGGTTATTGGTTGAAGAAGATTTGTAAAATTTAAATATTGAGAATCTCGGTGTTATCTACGTTACACGAATATAAGTTAGGAGATGTCTGTTAAAATATCGTTTTCTTCCCCTATTAAAAAAAGCAAACAAACAAACCAGTCAGAAAGAAGAAATCATCTTAGATGGAAATTAGGACATTTAGAACGTTTTAAGACAATTCAAAGGGAGACAGTGAAAGACAGAGAGACATGAGATGCTGAACAATCTATTTTTGTTAAAAGTGGACAAAAATGAAATCAGCATTAAAATTGAAAACAACGTATTATGTTACTGGACTTGGAAAAACAAATCGTTTTATACAACAAATCTATGTCAATAGAAGTGAGAAAGAGAGTTCATCGGTGCTATATTCTGATCTATGGAAGCTAATCATGGACACCAAAAAAACAAACAAATGAAAAAACTATTATATGCCACAGAGGTGAGATTTCTCAGAAGAATGTTGAATATTCCCTGGACAGCTAAAAAGACAAACGAAGAAATTCTCAAAGAGGCCAACACAAAAAGAGAACTCCAAAGCAATACCAGAAAGAAACAATCAATATTTCTCGGGCACATCACGAAAAGAGGAAAGTTGGAATACTTGGTTACAACTGGCAAAATACAGGGACAGAGAGATCACGGACGTCAAAGAGAGAAAATACTGGATAGCTTGGTGTCATGGCATGGAGAACAGTCTCCAACAGAACTGATACGACGTACGGTAGATAGAGAATTGTGGAAGAACATGATCGCCTACGCCAACCGGTATGGCACATGAAGATGATGGACTTTGGAATGTCGTTCTCGAGCTCCTACCTACACCGATTGAGCAAACAGACCCTAGAAGACGAGATTTGCAAATACATATATTTTTTGTTGAGGTTAATAAAATGCTACAGACAGGGAGGGACAGGAACGTTTCTTGTCTACTTACTCAAGGATATCATGATAATGAGTGGAGACAATTGTGTACATACCCGCAACTAGTCTCCAACATAGATCCTTCCACTTGTAAGGAAGCCATGCCAAAGTCTGCCACGCGTATATTGCTCTTTTCATCCAGTAGAAGGTTCTCGGGTTTCAGGTCTCGATGACTGAAATGGTACAATCATATTTTAATTACTAAAGAGTAAAAAAAAGTAAAGTGCCCCCGTCACGCCAAGTGGCGTATAGGGAATATGGTGTTAGTGACCGTAATTTTTACAAACCTTTAGCACATTATTTTTGGGGTTATGTGGTCGGTATTACGCCCGTGCCACTTTACTTTCCCAGAAAAAAATCCGGTACCCATTTAAGGCTGGGTGAACTAGGAAGCCGTCGATTGGGTTCGAACCCTACCTTTTGTCCTTTGTAGTCCATTTCATTAACCACTGAGCTATCGCGGCTCCCCAGAAGACATGGTACTTGATGATAATGATGAGATAAACGAAGACGAAAAATGTGTTCATGAATGAAGAAGTTCAGACGGTGTATTAGTTTAGGTCTAGTGATAGAGGAAAGAACATCGGACGGTAAGGCATGTTTGTTACAGAATAAGGGAAATGTAGATTTTGTTTAGTTTTATTTCGGAAGGATCTTAGAATAAAAAATTGAGTAAGAATGAGGTGATAGGAATATATGTAAGAATAAAAGTGTTTAGCAATGGTATACATGTCAGTCTCTAGCAATGGTATACATGTCAGTCTCTAGCAATGGTATACATGTCAGTCTCTAGCAATGGTATACATGTCAGTCTCTAGCAATGGTATACATGTCAGTCTCTAGCAATGGTATACATGTCAGTCTCTAGCAATGGTATACATGTCAGTCTCTAGCAATGGTATACATGTCAGTCTCTAGCAATGGTATACATGTCAGTCTCTAGCAATGGTATACATGTCAGTCTCTAGCAATGGTATACATGACAGTCTCTAGCAATGGTATACATGTCAGTCTCTAGCAATGGTATACATGTCAGTCTCTAGCAATGGTATACATGTCAGTCTCTAGCAATGGTATACATGTCTCTCTAGCAATGATATACATGTCAGTCTCTAGCATTGGTATACATGTCAGTCTCTAGCAATGGTATACATGTCAGTCTCTAGCAATGGTATACATGTCAGTCTCCAGCAATGGTATACATGTCAGTCTCTGGCCTTTCCAACCGAAGACCGCACATGTGGAAGAAATTCTATATTTTTCCAGGTTTGTGAGTCTTTGTTATCGAGTGTCTGACCTTGCACAGGACCCGCATTGTATCTCGCCACACGACTCTGTTTTCGGCAAAGATGCTCATTTCCGGCGAGGGAGCTGATGCCTGTTGTTGTTGCCTCTTTCTTCAAAGTTCTTTTTAGTGTTTCTCTAGGTCAGTCTCTTTTTCTTTTACCCTCTATTTCCCATTTGACAGTTTGATTTGAGATTCTATTGTTGTCTCTTCTCATCACATGGCTATTATATGACACCCTTCTTCTCTTGTTTATAGTTGATGTTTTTGGATGACTTATCAATTCTCTTATTTCTGTACTAGTTTTGAATTAATTCCATGATGTACAAACTATTTTCCAGAGGCATTTCTTTTGAAATAAATCAAATTTATTTTCATTTTCTCTAGTTGTTTTCCAGCTTTCGCATGAACAATTCAGATAATACTTTTGATTTGAAGATCCCAAGTTTTATTTATATGCTTAGTAATTTTGATTTCCATATTTTATCAAAGTTTCTGACAGTCATTGTTGTCTTTGCTATTCTGATTTTAATTTCTTTCTGTTTGCTTCTTTCTCGATCCATGCAGCTTCTAAGACATATGCATTGATCTACTTCTTTTACTGCTTTTCATTGCAGGTATTTTTTTTTCATCTGGGCGAATTTGATTTTCATTACTTTTACCTTTTCTCGCTTGATCTGAAGTCCTATTTTTCTAGTCATTGATGATATGGTGTTTTTTCCCTTGTGTCATGTTCACATTGCTACTGATAAAAAAAACTATATCGTCCGCAAAAGCATGGTCCTCCAATCCAGCGATCCAAGATCCAAGAGTCCATCCAGCGCTGACTGACGACGGACTAGGAGATATATGTTTGACCTGTCCAAGTATTAAATGATGATTGCATGAAATTATAAGTATAGTAACGCTATAAACGGCATCTATCACTTCTACTAGTGAAGTGAATCAAAACAAAAACTGTAGGGGATATATTAACGTTGCAGTAATAGGGCATTTTACTGATACCGTTGCTCGGACACAGGAGTTTTATTGGTACTGAACTCATTCATCCTGGTCAAGAGACGTTTATTTTGTAGTCTCTACTACACACTCCAAAGGATGGAAAGGGCAGGACAAAATCACTAACGTAGAATTATGGGAAAGTTCCAGTCAAATACCAGTGGATAAAGACGAGTGGATACGACAAAGACGATGGCGCTGGATAGGACACACACTGCGGAAACCAACTAAGAGTTATTGAGTTATTTGCGGGTCATCATCATTGCACTCCGAACATGTCCATAGGTGCTCAGATCCCCTCCTCAGCAATTCCCTCAGTGTCCAGCGACTGACGACTCCAGTTCTGTGTTGGTTGATAAGTCTTCTTACACGGCCACCAAGTTTCTCATTTCTGGCTGTGCCCATTTTAACTCCCATTTCCATCATCCGAAGAAGTGACGTGGATCCGTGTTTGTCGAAGTCCTGTGCTTTTCCCACTTCTCGGAGGGCATTGATGATGTCCTCCCGATCCATTGGTTGCCCGTCCTCAACGACAGCGCCGCTAGCCAACCTGTCCGCTCTTTCATTTCCTCGTACTCCCGCATGTCCAGGGACATAGACAAAGGTGACCTTACGTATTTTGGATTTTTGCAACGACTCTACCCATTGCATGCGTACAGAGCCCGCCTCCACTTTTTTAATCATGCTCATCGAATCACTCAGTATACATGCGTGGGTGTAGTCTTGTGACTCTAACCATTTGAATGCCTTGGTCACTGCCATCGCCTCCATTGTCATGCTACTCGTGATCATGACGTATGCACCACTGTCTTCCTTGACTATTCAGCCTGCCGAGCGTGCTGTAAATACCCATGCACTTCTTTGGTGTCGTATTACAGATCCGTCTTATAGATGACTGCATCTTTCTCATCGGTGTTATCGCAGATGAGACCTATTTGATGACATCTTCTGCTCGGCCCACCCATGATTTGCCTCTTTTTAGCCTGGCACCTTTCCCTGTGTTGAGCACGTGGTGCAATGGATGCTCTGTATCTGTACTAATCTTCAGGTATGCTCGCGCTCTCCAGATCTTGATTCTGTCATCCATGGTTGGAAGAGGATGGAAAAGACGTTGAACGATCCTAAAAGAATATCAAGAAACATAACGGCTTGCAAAGTGTTTGGGACGCTGATGAAAAGAAGAAGAAAAAACCAGAGACTAGTCACACCACATAGTGAAAATAAAGAGAAGAAAGAAAGCACGACGTTCCGTGACTTATAGGTACTATGTTGTTAGTGACATTTTTATATTTACTATCGACCCGTGTGGGAGTAATGTGGTCAGAATTCCACTAGTGCTGCCTTTCTTTCCCTGATAACCTGGTGCCAAATTAAGGCTGGATGAACCCAGAAGCCGCCGATCGCGATGAAACTCGGCCTCTTGTCCTCAGTAGATCAATTTACTGGCTTCTGCGCTACAATGGTTTCCAGCTTTAGTCAGTTAATGCGAATTCAGACACGTAATGATAGTAAACACTAAACAATGTTGGTCGCGATACAAGAAGGATTTAGTGTCCGCTTTCGGATATTATCTGTTTTCTTTCCAAGTTTTTATACCTTGGCATAACAGTATGGAGAATCGATTCTGCTCAGACAGCAGATCCCTTCATTCCGTAGCTGATGGATCGAATGCTACAGCTAGGTCGATACAGCTGGAATCGGCTGCGTTGTAAGTGTTAACACAATATGTAAAACAGACTTCAGACCGGAATGTCTTCACTGCAGGCAGGGCATTCCCATTTTTGTTCAGCCCCTGTTCCAGCAACCAGCAAAGTGTTCATATCGATCGTTCACACCGTTCCACTGAACGTGGTGCGTTATGTGGAAATGACGCATTTTTCCGTTCATACTATTCTATTGAACGTGCAGCATTCAGGTTAAAAGGCGTGCAGCTCAAAATAGACACTTTCGGGTCGCCGTAACGGCCGTCACAGGCAGATTAATCTCCATGCACCCGCGCCAAATTCGCATGGACTTCATGATCACTGAGCGTTCCACAGCAAGAATCGCTATTCCAAAAAAAATGAAGTCAGATCTCTACTTCACACTCGATCCGACCACAGTCCAGCTGGTGACAAATTTGCAGTCGAAAAAAAATAGTTCACATATTTCGTTCCAGTGCAAAGTCGGGATTCGGTAGCGTTACACTAAACTCAACGTTCAATCGCCTACAGCACTATATCAGCATGCAGGCGCCAAGACTATGTTGACTCAGTGGTCAGGTGAATGCGACAAGACTACAGCTGTCTCCACAAACGGAAATCCAAACAAGAAAGCATCACTTGAGGTCACATCAAAAATGTCATTAGTCCTGAACCCGATTCGTCTAAGCGGTTATCTTGGCCTGCAGCACCAACCAGAATCTGTAGAACAATGGCAGACAATTTCTACAACTTTGGTTCATCATTAAATTTAAGTTTTTCCCCCGTAAAGCCTTTCTTATATTTGAGTGCAATATGGACGTTTTGAGTGCAGTATGGACGTTTTTAGTACAGTATGGACGTTTTGAGTGTAGGATGGACGTTTTGAGTACAGTATGGACGTTTTGATTGCAGTATGGACGTTTTGAGTGCAGTATGGACGTTTTGAGTGTAGTATGGACGTTTTGAGTACAGTATGGACGTTTTGAGTGTAGTATGGACGTTTTGAGTGTAGTATGGACGTTTTGAGTGCAGTATGGACGTTTTGAGTGCAGTATGGACGTTTTGAGTGCAGTATGGACGTTTTGAGTGCAGTATGGACGTTTTGAGTACAGTATGGACGTTTTGAGTACAGTATGGACGTTTTGAGTGCAGTATGGACGTTTTGAGTGCAGTAGGGACGTTGCACCAGTAACACTTTCTCATTTTCCATCAGAAATAAAATAGGTGCAAAATAAATTACATTTGAATACTAAGCAAACACATCATAAGAATGCTGTGCTGAAGTCGTATGTGTTGAGTTAAAGGGCGCAGTTTGTCCTAAACCACCACAGGACGCAATTGCGCCCATGTTGACAACCGTTTAAGAGTGCACGAAGAGAAGTGGAATCTTCTGGTCAGTGGAGAATGTTAAATAGAACGGTAACTCTTGCTCATCTTTTTCTGTACTTAAAAAAAGATCCTTATTTCCAAGACTCCCAATGGTACTGAGCCTAATGTAGTCAGCAACTCACAGCTGACTCCTGGTGCCATGATCAGCGAACCAAAGCTGATAAAGATCACATTTTACATCCATGTGGCGGGCATGAAAACAGTCAGGAACAAATTTACAGAACAAATTTGTTCAAGTATAAAGAGAAGACAGAGGATAGGCAACCCTTGCTGTGCAGTTCTCAGATCATATTGTCTGATTGGACTATTGGACTATTGGTCTATTGGACTATTGGTCTATTGGACTATTGGTCTATTGGACTATTGGTCTATTGGACAGCGTGCTAGTGTGCACATTCTCTTATTCCGTCTCAGCAAAAATGTTGACTACTACAAACAGCTATCTCACTCTGTCTCTTGCTACACCCTCACACAGGTCTCCGTGTACATCTTCTAATGCCATCAGTCCACTTTAGTTGTTGTCAGTCCACTTTTGATGCCGTCCGTCCACTTTAGTTGTTCTCAGTCCACTTCTGATGCCGTCAGTCCACTTTTTATGTTATCAGTCAATCTTTTGATGCTGTTATCAGACCACATTTTATGTTGTCAGTCCATCTTTTGATGTTGTCAGTCCATCTTTTTATGTTATCAGCCCATCTTTTGATTTTTTAGTCCACGTTTGATGTTGTCAGACCACTTTGATATTGTCAATCCATCTTTTGATGTTGTCAAAACCACTTTTTATGTTGTCAGTTCATCTTTTTATGTTATTAGTCAACGTTTGATGTTATCAGTCCATCTTTTGATGTTGTCAGTCCATCTTTTGATGTTATCATTCCATCGTTTGATGTTATCAGTCCATCTTTTGATGTTATCAGTCCATCTTTTTATGTTGTCAGTCCATCTTTTTATGTTGTCAGTTCATCTTTTTATGTTGTCAGTTCATCTTTTTATGTTGTCAGTTCATCTTTTTATGTTGTCAGTCCATTTTTTATGTTGTCAGTGCATCTTTTGATGTTGTCAGTCCATCTTTTGATGTTATCAGTCCATCTTTTTATGTTGTCAGTTCATCTTTTTATGTTGTCAGTTCATCTTTTTATGTTGTCAGTTCATCTTTTTATGTTGTCAGTCCATCTTTTGATGTTATCAGTCCATCGCTTGATGTTATCAGGCCATCTTTTGATGTTATTAGTCCATCTTTTTATGTTGTCAGTTCATCTTTTTATGTTATTGGTCAACGTTTGATGTTGTCAGTCCACTTTTGACGATAACAGTTCAATTTTGATGCTGTCAGTCCATCTTTTGATATTTTCTGTCACTACCTCGTTTATCCTGTATTCCCCCCGTTCCTGAGATATTACTAAGGTTCTACCAAGCCGAAAATACCAAATGTCATCAACGTACACGATGTATACACACAGTCTGAAATAGGATGAAATCAAGCCTTATGATACGGTGCAAAGTAAATTTCATTATTATGACAATACCTAATTTTATTATTATTTTTACAAATGAAATAATTATAATTATTGCAATTCACTCAGATTATTGATTATACTTGAATAATGGGTACCTACTTAACCTAAACAATTAATCTATGTCATTCAGCTTTACATGTGCAATTAATCTAGGCCTCTCTGCTTTATATATGCAATTAATATATACTATTACGCTTTACATGTGCAATTAATCTAGACCATTCTGTTTTACATGTGCAATTAATTTATGCCATTTTAAATTACATGTATAATTAATCTATAACAAGACTGCTTTACATATACAATTAATCTATTTTTTTCTGCTTTACACGTACTGCTAATCTATTATTGTTCTGCGTTACATGATCGATCCGTCTCTCCATGACTGTTCCACGTATATTTATTTATAGCCATAGCACTGAAACCATCGCGTACGCGTGGTAGTGTTTTTTATTTTATTTTCTGGACGTTTGAATGACGTTTTTCAATTACTAAATTGCAAAGATTAGAACTGACCCTTGCAGGATCCTGCCAAGGACTTTGTATTTGTATGTTAGAATTGACGGATGAAAGAAAGAGCCATTTTGGTTGCCTTACTAGTTCTCTGGTTTTATTTGAAGAACCATGTTGGTTCAGAGATTGAAAAAGCTTTGACGTTTTTTTTCCTAAGATGGATATACTTTACCTTACTTTATCTTACTTTATTTTTACATATGCGTGTCTTATCTTATTCTACATTATCTTAATTCATTGAATATAATCATACCTTTCCGGACCTTATTTTAGTTGCCTTGCCTGGCCTTGATTTACCTTGTCTTGCCTTGTCTTGTCTTGTCTTGAACTGTCTTGTCATGAACTGTCTTGTCTTACCTTGCCTTGTCCTGGCTTGTCTTGTCTTGTCTTGTCCTGGCTTGTCTTGTCATGTCTTGTCTTGCCTTGTCCTGGCTTGTCTTGTCTTGCCTTGTCCTGTCTTGTCTTGCCTTGTCCTGTCTTGCCTTGTCTTGTCCTGTCTTGTCTTGTCTTGTCTTGTCTTGTCTTGTCTTGTCCTGTCTTGTCTTGCCTTGTCCTGGCTTGTCTTGTCTTGCCTTGTCTTGTCTTGTCTTGCCTTGTCCTGTCTTGTCTTGCCTTGTCCTGTCTTGTCTTGCCTTGTCCTGTCTTGTCTTGCCTTGTCCTGTCTTGTTTTGTCTTGTCTTGTCCTGTCTTGTCTTGCCTTGTCCTGCCCTGTCTTGTCTTGCCTTGTCCTGTCTTGTTTTGTCTTGTCTTGAACTGTCTTGTCTTGAACTGTCTTGTCTTGCCTTGTCCTGTCTTGTCTTGAACTGTCTTGTCATGAACTGTCTTGTCTTACCTTGCCTTGTCCTGGCTTGTCTTGTCTTGTCCTGGCTTGTCTTGTCATGTCTTGTCTTGCCTTGTCCTGTCTTGTCTTGCCTTGTCCTGTCTTGTCTTGTCCTGTCTTGTCTTGTCTTGTCGTGTCTTGTCCTGTCTTGTCTTGCCTTGTCCTGGCTTGTCTTGTCTTGCCTTGTCTTGTCTTGTCTTGCCTTGTCCTGTCTTGTCTTGCCTTGTCCTGTCTTGTCTTGCCTTGTCCTGTCTTGTCTTGCCTTGTCCTGTCCTGTCTTGTCTTGTCTTGTCCTGTCTTGTCTTGCCTTGTCCTGCCCTGTCTTGTCTTTCCTTGTCCTGTCTTGTTTTGTCTTGTCTTGAACTGTCTTGTCTTGAACTGTCTTGTCTTGTCTTGTCCTGTCTTGTCTTATGTTATCTTACTCTGCTCCTCGTATGCTTGAGCTTAAATTAGTAAGGTTCCTTTCAAGAATCAAGGTGTATAGGGAATATGATGTTAGTGTCCATATTTATCAGTGAGCAGCTGCATATTTTTTGAACGATGTGGTCGGTATCACATCCGTTAAAAACTCCGTAGTACACATTTTTAGAGATTGGGTGAACACTGAAGTCGTGTCAGTCAGAAAAAAAAAAATTCCCCACTTCTGGGATTCGAATCTAGACTCTTTTGATGAATAGCAACACTCTATCGTCTCAGCCACCAGACCTCTTGTGAGTTAAGAGAACCAAATAAAACGAATCAATTTACTCAAATGCTACACGTTTGTAGCTAAACAACAAAAGCTACACTCAGACAATTCAACCACCGATCAGCTTTAGCGAATGTGATGTATCACTAATTACAACTTACCAGATATTATGGCTGTGGCAAAAATCAAGAGCTGATATGATTTGCCTGAAGAACTTTCTTGCTTCCTTTGGCGTCAACCGACCTTTCTTGACCAAATAGTCAAAGAGCTCACCACCAGAAACGTGTTCCAGAACAAGATACCTAGTGAAAGACAATGTTGTTACTGGTCAATTCTTTGTATGTGCAAGCACACACAAACATGCTTACATACAGGTTCACTAATTATTTGAATATAGGGAGAATGTACTTGTCAGAAACCCTATCTGTGTTGCTGCTAAACTAGCGATCTTATCCCACTGTTTGTTGAACAACTTAGGCCGATATTGATTGAGACTAAGTACAAACGGTTGGCCTGCAGGAATATTGACAGCTTTGGAATTGTCGTTTGTGGAGACGGAAAAGACCTGCATGGAGGGACAATGTCAACGCAATTTACCGATGCACTTTTGGTAATGCTGCGACAAGTGCTGGAGCAGGCATGGGAAATTCATGGCTACAATGAAATGGTGGCCAACGGCAATGGAGAAAGGATAGAAGAGGAAGAAAAAGAAGAAGAAGAAGAATGAAATGGTTCCCTGGGTAGAATAGAATAGATGTAGATAACGGTATCCTTTGTGTGTAATGCTCTATTGTAATGCCCCCCCCCCTCCTGTTTAACAAATAGTGCAAGAGTTCGCAGTGTGCTCGCGGACCTAAGTTACCAATTAGCAAGCAAAAAATACCTGCATTGTGTATTAAGACCATCGTCAGTATACCCGAACGAAGCGCATTATCGTTCCGCTGTATTTCCTATCACAGGGGCAGGTTAGAGGTACGCGTCGACATCTGGACAGGGATGACCCGGGTTTAAATCTCACTAGAAGCGGCTGTGATTTTTCCAAAACAGGAACGATTGATACCTGGTTTATTTATGACGTCACCCTTCCCTGATCTTTTAGGTAGAGAGATCCGATGTCTAGCCCTCTTGGATAACGGCAATAAACAAGTGTCCCGTGTGCACTCGCACACGTTAAATAAATTTAGCAGTTAACGTCGAAAAGAGTAGGCTAAAAATATGGCCGCTGCCAGGGCAAACTAGTCAGCAAAAACCTACCCACACTGTGGGTCAGAGCCGTGCTATATAGTTCGTGCACGTGGACCAGGATTCTGCTAGGTTTTTCTCGATGGGGTTATCGGGGCACCTATGGGTATGTCAGGCGTGGAACGATGATGATTCTATTAACAACTAAATAACCAAGAGAATCACTACGCGTAGCAGCAGCATCAGCGAGGGCTCTCAATCCACACGAATGGTTTATTATTATAAACTACATTAGGTTTATTTTTTTTTATCGAAAGCAAAAATGAACATAACAAAAGTAAATTCATAAAGTCTCACAAGAATACAGAGAAAATATTTTAACACAAACGTAATATGAATCTCAACAGAGAGAGAGAGAGAGAGAGAGAGAGAGAGAGAGAGAGAGAGAGAGAGAGAGAGAGAGTTATAATGTTCAGCAGTAAATACAAAAACAATAGGAGCTCATTTGAAACATTTTTTTTTGCTGCTGTATTTGTTGAAGTTTATCCTGGCGGTTATGTTCTGACTCATCGACCATGAAGATGGTGTGAAATGGACCGAAGTTGTGTCCTTGTTAATTGTGAGCTGCGAATATAAACGTTAGTTTAACATCAATTACACGCAGCACTTGCTTCATTGCGAAATATTTTTATCTTGCAGCGAGGCGCTGCGGTGACATGTAGTGGTCCACTTTTTCCTCTAAATTGCATATTAATTGCTTTTGCTGTTGTGAATGATAACAATTTCTATCTACTATAAATACTTCTTGTTTTTTGTTAAAGTTAAGACCATGCTTAGGTTGTTTATTAAGAGCTCGCTTTTTTTTTCTCCAAAAAGATATTAATTTTCGTTACAAAAACAATTGTAAACGCGACATAAAAACTACGAACGGTAATTCGCATAAATAAATGAAAACAGTTTGAGAAGAAACAAGTGCACACGGAGGAAACTATAAAATCTGGACTTAGTTCTACTGAAACAAAAATTGTAGTAATTGTTTGTAAATTGGAAGCCAAAAACGAAAGGGCAAAACAAATCGAGACAGCTAAATACCCGCGGCTAGATTTAAGCGATTCTTGTGAATAACAAGCTGTAAGTTTAGCAGAGTGTCGTTAGTTTCGTCTCAAAGCTTCATGCATTGCTATCGTCAGTATAATAAGGACTCTTGAGCTGGAATGGAGCACGATACACGGAGTTAATGGACACAAACAAGATGCCACCAAAGAGTTGTTTTATCAAATTCAGATGACTGGAGGTGTGCGACTATTAATGTCCCTTTTTGGTGCAATACAATCTCTGAGCACAATTCAAATTATGAGAGAGATAAAGAGAACAAATGAAAAGTAATAGACAAGACTGTATGTACCCACATTCTTTCCAACTTGTCTCTGATATACCTAAATATCTACGTCTCATCGTTCTACTTCTGAAATAAGATTTTCCAGTTTCTTTCTCGGTAAAGAGTTCTAACATTCCATGTACATATTCGTAAATCTTCCTTCTAACATAAGTTACAATTTCTCTCCATCGATTTCTTTGGAATTTGGAATACTACGTAGTGAAGCTCATATCTTTTTCACTGTGGTCAGCCATTTTCGTCTTTCGCGCCCTGAATATGTAAGACACCATAGACAACATATCTTCTTTTTCTTCTTCATTTCTCTTTTCACTGATACCTAAACATTATATGGTGGTTTATATCATTTGTCGTTCTTGAGCTTCTCGAACTGTCTGAATTAGTGATTTTCCTTTGTTGTTACATGTCTCTGTCACTGCATCTATCCATTTTTTTCTGGGTCTTCCTCTTGAGCTTTTCCCATGCATTCTCGAGAAGAACGCCCTTGATGGTGATTGGTAAGGGTTCGTTCTGACCAGGTGGCCAAACCATTTAAGTTGTTGTTGTTCTATATATTCTTGGCAGGGTTTAGTTCCTACCATTTTTCTTATGATTTCATTCGGTATTCTATCTCTTCTTGTGTTGTTTGTTACTTTTCTCAAGCATCGCATTTCATATGTATTTATCTTTCTTAAATGGGATTTAGAAAGGGTCCATGTTTGACTTTCATAGCACAAAGTTGGCGTGAAAATGCTATTTAGACAGTATATAGCCTGTCTAAAAGATCTACATCTAGATGGCACAGACATACGACTTGTATGCATTTTATACTGGGAGCAAACAACAATAATAAGATATAACAAAGAGAACTCTACACCTGTTGATGTAAAGAGAGGAGTAAGACAAAATTGCATCCTATCGCTAAGCTTGGTAAATCTAAACACTGAGCAAATCTTTAAAAACATCACAAAGATGCCAGCCCTAAACATTAATGGAAAGATAATCAATAACCTAGGATATGCTGATGATACTGTACTACTAGCAGAAAATCTTGAAGATCCACAACAATTACTTAACGAAATAAACATGACAAGCAAAAATATGGATTAGATATGAATATCAAAAAGACTAACAACTTTATCATAAACAAAGATAATACTCAAAACCCATAAGCAGATATCAAAGTTGAAGGAAAAGACCTGGAGACAGTTCAGGTTTACAGCTACCTTGGACATACTATAACCAGTGATGGAAAATGTAAAACTGAAATAAACAAAAGAATAGGAATGGCAAAAAGTAATTTTAATGTCATGAACATATATTAGCATAAAAACACATCCTGGGTTAAAACTAAGAATAGTAAAATGCTATATCTTCTCAACATTCCGGTATGGTGCAGAAAGATGGACAATAGACAAGAAAACAGAACAGAAAATTGAAACCTTTGAAATGTGGATTTATAGAAGAATAGGAAGAAGTGGATAAGAAAGTAAAAGAAAACAAACAATGAAGTCTAAAAACAACTAAACATGAAAAGAGAACTACTAAACACAATTCAAACAAGACAAATTATATTTTTGGCCATGTTAAAAGACACAACAGTCTACTAAAAGTAATCATGGAAAGGGAAAATGCAAGGTAAAAGAGGCAGAGGCAGACCGAGACTAACGTGGACGAGCAACATCAACAGATGGAGAAGTCAACTTATGACAACCTGCACAATCGAAGCCAGAGACGGAGCGGAATAGCGCTCCATGGTAGCCAACCTTCGTTGCGGGGATAGCACTCAATGATGATGAGACGAGACTACCCTCAAGAGATCAACAGGCAAAAAAAAAACACCAGTACAAAATCATCTTACTGGACTAGTTGCTAATCAAGCATCCATTTCCTCTTGGTAACAGGCATACAAAAAAGCTACATTTCGTTAGAGCCATTACACTCGGACCTAATCTATCAAAGAATTTAGTCATAATGTGGTCTTCGTTAACCCATATCGATGAATAATTGTCAATTGTATTTAATTCTTCCTGCTAATTTACTTCATTGAATAGCAATTGATATTATACTATTACTATTATACTACTATTCCAAGTTCCGTTTGATAGTGTCTTTTTATTTTATATCTTGCACCTTACATTAGATCAGCATTCCAAGTTGGCAAGCTAGAAAACTTCAGCTAGAAAATGAAGAGAAATTGAACATCTTGGGACTATGTGAAATGAGATGGACAGGAGCAGGATTATTACAACGCCACAGTGGACATGTCATTTACTCTGGAGGAACCACACATGAAAGAGAAGTAGGCATCCTGTCAGATAGAGAAAGAAGCAAAACAATGAAAGGATTTTGGCCATTATCAGATCGAATTCTGCTAGCAAAATTTAGAGGTAGACCAATGGATATCAATCAACATAATACACAATTATGCATCAAGTGATAGTGAAGATGAAGACATTGACACCTTTTACAACGAGCTAGAGATGACCGTAGAACAGTGTAAATCCCAAGACAACTATTATGTTAGGGAATTTCAATGCAAAGGTAGGAACAGCTAAAGTGCAAAATGTAACGGAAGGAGATGACATAGAAGAGACGAATGACAGAGGGGATAGATTGGGCAAAGACACATAAAATGATTTTAGGTAACACCTTGTACAAACAACACCCAAAACGACTATGAACATGGCAAAGCCCAGACAACAAAGTACACAATCAAATCGATTTTATATTTGTAATGAAGATACAAGAATGGACTAACAATTGTTAAAACAAGGCCAGGAGCAGATTGCAATAGTGACCATGTACCAATAGTTGGAAAAATGATAAGAAAACTGCGGAAGACACAGAAATCCCCAAGACATATGACATTCAAACTAGATATGCTTGAGTAGATAGACAGATTAGTTATAAGTACAGTACGATAGTACAAAATAGATATAATGCTATTGAGAAAATACAGGACATCGAGGTGCTGCGGGAAGTGCTCAACCAATCGATTCAACAAACATCAAAAGAAGTAATACCAGTGACTAAAAGAATCAACAAAAAGAAATGGATGGCAAAAGAAATACTAACCTAAACGACAAAAACGAAAATATAAGAAAGAAGAACGGGCATTCAAAATATTGCACAAAGAGATCCAAAACACATGCAGAGAAGCAAAGGAAGGATGGTTAAAGTATATATGTGAGGAAATGGGAAGACAACAAAAGACAGACACAAAATTTATGCACAATCAGTTAATCGAATTAACAAGAAGAAACGAACTTAAAGTTTCAGGATGTGTGACGGACAAGTAATTTCGCAGTTGATTTTATCGACAGACGAACTGCTTCAAAGTAAACCAAAGCAAATGTTGATACAGAAGATTAAGCGTTGCAGTATAGACAAGGTTCAGTTTATCAAGCAATACACGGAAAATAACATCAATGTAATACATCATCATTCTGTGTATAAGATCTAACTGTTCTCATCCTTTCTATGTCATTAACATCGTCATTATCAACGTATTATCATGATCGTTGTCATCGCACTTCATTTTCGCTTTTATTTTGATGTAGAACTACTTTATTTTCATTGTTTGTATCGCTTTTCTTTAAAATAATTATAATTATAAAGACGATTAGCTTTACTTTACATTATAGACGAAGGTAATGTGTGCATACGAACACACCATCTTTCCTAATCAATATGATTGGATCAATGTGACATTGGCAAAACAAAATAGCATGACTAGAGGCATTTAATTGTTTTTGTTCACATAGTCGCATGTGTCTGGCAGCACCTTCTTTGATAGAAAAAGAACAAAAAATAATGTCACAAAACTGCACGGAACTGCCCAAGATAAGGTCGCCGGCAGCAGTTAGACTTTGCACTTGCTCTCATATATCACCTGAATAATGCCAAAATAACTCGAGCTTATCACACCGACGATTGCAACACAAACTACGCAGTTGTACTGAACAACTGAAGATAAATATCAGACAGCAAATCAAATGAGCCACCAACGGCAAATATTTGACGTATTATTAGTTTAATGGAAATACCAGACAACGATTGTCAACGCTGAATTGAATTTAGGACGATTTTGAACATAAGGTGGTACGACAAGATAAGAAATGAATATTTCTAGGAAAAAATAAACAAAACAAAAATAAGAGTCAATTGAATTACAGATTATGAATAGAAGGTGGAGATGGATAGGACACACACTGAGAAACCCTAATCCAGAAAGGAAAAGCATGCATTGTTCTTGAACCAACAAAGATAGAGGAAAATAGGGAATGCCCAGGAATACATGAAGAGGAAGAAACATGAACATTCTCAAGGAGAATTATCATTCTCATTGACTGTGATTGGAATGAAATAAAGTTTTGTACTTTTCTGTTGGCTTCTCATGCTGTTATGTTTTCTAGTGTTTCTAATATTTCATCAATTCATCATTTTCGTGGTCGACCCTTGAGTCTCGTATTCTCGCAAAATTTATTGAAGGCTTTGTTTCTTTATATATTCTATTTCGAGAAACAGTCCTAGTTTTTTTTGTCTCCGTTCACTATTTCTAATATTTTATCTTTGGCTGTTTCCTGATACTTTCTCAGATCTCACAAGAGTTACAAAAGTAACACAAGTCCACAACAGTTCCAATTACACCCTTAGTTAGATCTAATATGTTATATTATATTTATGTTTATATCTTGGACTAACTACTTCGGCTAACTACGGAAACTTGGTCTGCCTCTGCAATACTTATAAATAATAAATATAATAAGTATAATGTAAGGTGCAAAAATCGTTGTACTGGCAACAAACAGCGGCCATAAGAACTGGAAACCAATTGGGAATGTTTCAACAAATAAAACAGGGTGTTAGACAAGGTTGTGTGCTGTCACCAGATTTGTTTAATATTTATAGTGAGATTATTTTAAGATCCATAAGGGGCATGCCTGGAATAACAATTGGAGGCCATAACATAAATAATCTAAGGTATGTTGATGATACAGTCTTAATCGCTAAGAGTGAAAATGAGTTACAAGAAATGTTGGACATTATAGTGAAAGAAAGCAAAAATAAAGGACTCAGCCTTAATAGCAAAAAGACAGAGGTAATGGTAACAACAAAGAAAAAGACATCACCTCAGTGCAAAATAAAGACAAGTAGGAACAATATTAAAACAGGTAAATGAATTTAAATATTTGGGAACTTTGTTAACCTCAGACGGAAGATGTACAAAAGAGGTGAGATGCAGAATGGCTTAGGCAAAAGCAGCTTTCTAAAAAATGAGGAAGATACTATGCAATCCAATTTTGATAATAGAAACTAGAAAAAGAGTTCTTAAATGTTACGTAGAGCCAGTCTTAACATATTGATGCGAATCATGGACAATAGGACAACAGACAAGAAAATCACTTGAGTCTGTAGAAATGTGGTTTTACAGAGGAATGTTGAGAGTACCATGGACAGCTTAGAAGAGTAATGAAGATGTTCTGAGAGAGGTCAAAGCAAAAAGAGAGCTAATTTCCAATATTAGGAATAAACAATCATCATTTTTTGGCAATGTAACGAGAAGAGAACAACTGGAATATATTGTAACAAGTGGAAACATTAAGGGACGAAGAGATAGAGGGAAGCAAAGAGAAAAAATAACAGACAGCTTAAGAGAATGGCTTGGCAGAAGGTCAACCTCAACAGAAATGATAAATAGCTGCCCAGATCGAAAGTTGTGGAGAGACATGATCACCTACGGCAGCAGGCCCGGTACTTGATGATGATGATGATGATATATATATATATATATATATATATCATCATCATCATCATCATGTGCCTTACCGGTTGGCGTAGGTGATCATGTCCCTCCACAATCTTCTATCCACAGTGCATCGTATCAGTTCTGTTGTTGACTGTTTTCCATGCCATGACACCAAGCTATCCAGTATTTTCTCTCTTTGTCGTCCGCGATCTCTTTTTCCTTTTATTTTGCCAGTTGTAACCAAGTATTCCAACTTTCCTCTTCTCATGATGTGCCCCAAAAATGTTGATTGCTTCTTTCTGATGTTTTTTAACAGCTCCCTTTTTGTGTTGGCCTCCTTGAGAACTTCCTCATTGGTCTTTTTATCTGTCCAGGGAACTTTCAACATTCTTCTGAGAAATCCCATATCTGTGGCCTCCAATCGTCTTTTCATTTGTTTGTCTACTGTCCATGATTCGCTTCCATAGTTGAGAATTGGTTCTATATAGCACCGATGAACTCTCTTTCTCATTTTTATTGACATAGATTTGTTGCATAAGATATTTTTCATTTTCTGAAATGCTATTTTGGCCTGAGCTATTCTGCTTTTTATTTCTGTGGTGCATCTTCCATCTGATGTTATTATTGTGCCCAAGTATATATATATATATATATATATATATATATATATATATATATATATATATATATATATATATATATATATATATAATTAAGACAGAGTGAAAATATATTTCGTTGTTGTTTATTTGATAGCCAGCAGGCTTCATAGTATATGAAGTTGTATCAAGCTCAATTCCCGGCATGTATTACATTTATACAAGGGATAATATTTGCCTCTTTTCAGTTTTGTTTATTTGTTCACTGAATGCGGAAAGACCGTAAAGATATTAGATACTCAAATATTGCTGTTCTGCAAGATAAATTCTGCACTGAATATTTTTTTTGTTTCTTTATGTAGGCCAGATATTCACTGTATGTAGCATGTTCTACAGCTAATTAAAGTAATTTAATTACAGAAAGCATGGGTTTAAAGTACTGAAATTCCCCATTGAAACACCGGTGCAACGCCATTAGAACATAAATATAACAGTTCACGGTTAGCATACAACAAGTATCCCATCTCATGAAGACGAGACTTAGTACAATGAAGTCACGAACACCTCATTACCATTCGAGAAAATGCGAGAACAATCCTGTCGCACGTGCAAGAACTGCGTAACACAACTGGGATCCACAGTGTGGGTAGGTTTTTACTGACAATCTTGTCCGAGAAGCGGCCATAATTATGGCCTGCACTTTTCGATTTTAACTGCCAAGGGTTCTTCAATGTGCGCGAGTTCATACAGAACCTCCTGTTTATTGCCGTTATCAGAGTGGGCTAGACATCAGATCTCAGTACCCAAGAGATCAGGGGAGGGTAACGTCATAAAGAAACCACATAGTAATTTTTCTTGTTTTTGAAAGATACTGTGCGGTCCATTCTTGACAATAGAATCAAGAAATAGAGTTCTTAAATGTTATCTAGAGCCAGTCTTAACATATGGATGTGAATCATAGACAATAGGACAACAGACAAGAAAATGACTGAAGGCTATAGAAATGTGGCTTTACAGAAAAATGTTGAGAATACCATGGACAGTTAAGAAGAGTAATGAAAACGCTATGAAAGAGGACAATGCAAATAGAGATCTAATATCCAATATTAGGAAGAAACAATCATCATTTTTTGGTCATGTAATGAGAAGGGAACAGCTGGAAAATATTGTGACTACTGGGACAATTGAGGGACTAAGAGATAGAGGGGAGCAAAGATATAAATTACCAGACAGCTCAAGAGAATGGCTTAGCAGAAGGTCAACAACAGAAACAATAAATAACTGTCGAGATCGAAATTGTGGAGAGACATGATCATCTACGCCAGTAGGCATGGTACTTGATGATGATGATGATCTTTGAAAAACCACCACCGCTTCTGGTGGGCTTTGAACCCAGCTCCTTCCTGTCCTAAGGCCGACGTCGTACCCCTAGACCACACAGCCTCCAGTAGTGAGTGTTCAGAAGACTCGCTTCAAGAAATGAAGTCGACATTAGATGAAATTGTTTCGGATATAACACATTACATTTTCTCATTGACTGAGATATATTTCTAAATATAATATACATACAAGTTAGATTATTTTGTAATGACCAAATGAACTATATTTATTCTCTTACAAAACCCATAGAGTGTCAAACCATAAACAGTTGCCTTAGACCTATAAACCGACCACATACTTTACAGTTTTATAAATTCAATAACAGCAATATACGGTCATCATCATCATCATCATCATCATCATCATCATCATAGTCATCATCATCATCATTATGTGCCATACCGGTTGGCGTAGACGATCATGTCCTTCCACAATCTTCTATCGACAGTGCATCGTATCAGTTATATTGTTGACTATCTGCCATGCCATGACATAAAGCTATCCAGTATTTTCTTACTTTGTCGTCCGCTATCTCTCTTTCCTTTTAATTTACCTGTTGTAACCAATTATTTGAACTTTCATCTTTTCATGATGTGCCGGAAAAAAATGTTGATTGTTTGTTTCTGATATTTTTTAGGAGCTCGGTTTTTTCATAAAAAAAAAGAAAATATTAAGAGACTTTCTACATACAAGCAAGATAATTAAACAGATGGGGTTTATGAAGCATAACTAAAGAGCTGTATTAATACATTTTAAACGTTATTAAAATTGCTCTTCGAATAATTACATCAAGTGTTCAAGATTAAGTGGATATTGCTACTACAACGTCTGTGCTGCTGCAATCATTCACGCTATATTCGACAGCGTCACATAAAAACATACGGAAAAATCCACGAGTAATGATTCCCATACCTTTGTAATTAATGTCTCTATCCTCGGAGTTCCCCACATTAAAATATGTATTTGTTATTATTGTCTTATTTCTGTTTTATCATCATCATCATCATCATCATCATTATCATCATCATCATTAACATCATCATCATCATCATATGCCATACCGTTTGGCGTTGGTGATCATGTCCTTCCACAACCTTTTATCTATAGTGCATCGTATGAGTTCTGTTGTTGACTGTTTTCCATGCCATGACACCAAGCTATCCAGTATTTTCTCTCCTTGTCGTCCGCGATCTCTCTTTCCTTTTATTTTGCCAGTTGTAACCAAGTATTCCAACTTTCCTCTTCTCATGGTGTGCCCGAAAAATGTTGATTGTTTCTTTCTGATGTTTTTTAGTAGCTCCCTTTTTGTGCTGACCTCTTTGAGAATTTTCTCATTGGTCTTTTTAGCTGTCCCGGGAACTTTCAACATTCTTTTGAGAAATCCCATCTCTGTGGCCTCTAACCGTATTTTCATTTGATTGTCTACTGTCCATGATTCGCTTCTATAGGTCAGAATTGGATCTATATAGCACCGATAAACTCTCTTTCTCACTTCTATTGACATAGATTTGTTGCATAAGATATTTTTCATTTTCTGAAATGCTATTTTTACCTTAGCTATTCTGCTTTTTATTTCTGTGGTACATCTTCCATCTGATGTTATTATTCATCATCGAGTGCCGTCTCCGCAACGAAGGTTGGTTACCATGGAGCGCCATTCTGCTCTGCCTCTTGCTTTGATGATGCAGGTTGTCATAGGCTGATTTGTCCATCTTTTGATGTTACTCGTCCATGTTAATCTTGGTCTGCCTCTGCCACTTTTACCTTGTATTTTCCCCTCCAGGATTACTTTTAGTAGGCTGTTGTGTCTTTTAACATGGCCCAAAAATCGCATTTGTCTTGTTTGAATTGTGCTTAGTAGTTCTCTTTTCATTTTTAGTTGTTTTAAGACTTCATCGTTTGTTTTCTTTTCCTTCCATCCAATTCTACCTATTCTTCTATATATCCACATTTCAAAGGCTTCAATTCTCTGTTCTATTTTCATTGATTTATTGATGTTATTATTGTGCCCAAGTATTTGAAACGGTGCACCTGTTTCAGATTTGCCCTGTTTATTTTCTGCTGCATGATGGTGATGATTGTTTCTTCAATATGACCATTACTTCTGTTCTCTTACTATTCAGACTTAGACCTTTCTGTTTTATACATATCTTTATAACGTCTTTTTTTGGCGACGCGAAAGTATTCCTAGGGCTAATTATCCATTAATACAGCTGACTATAAATTGGTAAAATATATTTCAATTAATAAGAATAATTTAATCGTTTACTATAAAAATTAAAACATAACAAGCAAAAAATATGGACTAGAAATGAATATCAAAAAGACTAAAACTATGATCATTAACAAAGAAAATTCTCAAGACCTACAATTAAATATCACAGTTGAGGGAATACATCTGGAGACAGTCCAGAGCTACAACTACCTGGGACATACTATAACCAATGATAGAAAATGCAAAATTGAAATAAACAAAAGAATAGGTATGGCAAAAAGTAATTTTAATACCATGAAAAATATACTTACATCAAAACAAATATCAGCAGGGCTGAAACTAAGAATGGCAAAATGTTATATCTTCTCAATATTCCTGTATGGTGAAGAAACATGGACATTAGACAAGAAAACAGAACAGAAAATTGAAGCCATTGAAATGTGGATTTATAGAAGAATAGGTAGAATTGGATGGAAACAAAAGATAACAAACGATGAAGTTTTAAAACAACTAAAAATAAAAAGAGAACTACTAAATACAATTAAGACAAGACAAATGACATTTTTGGGGCATGTTAAAAGACACAGCAGCCTACTAAAAGTAATATTGGAAGGAAAAATACAAGGTAAAAGAGGCAGAGGCAGACCAAGACTAACATGGACGAGTAACATCAAAAGATGGACAAATCAGCCTATGACAGCCTGCACCATCAAAGCAAGAAACAGAGTAGAATGGCGATCCATGGTAGCCAACCTCCGTTGCGGAGAAGGCACTCGATGATGATGATGATAATAATTAAAACAGCCTAAGTACAATAATAATGATTATATCCAGAACGAGTACACAAATCAATACAGAAATGAAGTGCAGGTTTCAATAGAAATCACACCCACCCTTGTTTTCATTTGATCCGCATGGCGTCTGTAAAATTGAGATGTTTTTCAGTTAATTTTGGAATAAATGTTGACAAATGATGTGCCAAATGAAAGAAAAATATGAAAGCGCTTTAAAAAGAAATTCTTATTTCTGTCATAGACTGCGGGTTTCGATAATGAATGAGTTAACAGTAATTACATTTTATGAATCGGGATAATTTCTCTCTCTCTCTCTCTCTCTCTCTCTCTCTCTTCTTTCTCTCTCTCTCTCTTTCTCTCTCTCTAATTCCTCAGGCCTTTTACGAACATCATCTAAACATCTTTATCACAATTTCCAAGGAAAAAAACTTAAATAAACAAATAGGCTTACATGCACACATGTTAACAATTATGCCCTCACACACACATCCACACACACATATACACACACTCACACACATACACTCACAGACACACTCACATACACCCAAACACACACACACACACACGTCCACCCGCGTGTACAAAAAGTTGCACCTACACACTCATGTATATAAAATACATTCATGAAAACTCTTGTATGCACGTACTCGCGTAGTATTCCCGAGACGTTTATACGACATTCACATACGCATGTATATTCATATAAAAGAAGGTATAAACATACAAACACGCACGTACAACCACGCGCACGTACATCCACATGTGTATCCACATGTGTACACACATGTGTATAAACATAATCAAACGAGTACAACGTGGCATCACACGTGCACGCTACTTGATGATCTCCCCAGACTTATCTTCAACAAAGATAAAGTACAGCAGGTGACAAATAAAAAAAGAAAATCCAATTGAAAAAAAGGCACCCTCACACCCGACAGATATATCATCATCATTGAGTGCCGTCTCCGCATCGAAGGTTGCCTACCATGGAGCGCCATTCCGGTCTCTTGCATTGATAGTGCAGGTTGTCATAGTTTGACTTCTCCATCTTCTCATGTTACTCGTCCAAGTTAGTCTTGGTCGTCCTCTGCAACTTTTATATTGTATCTTCCCTTCCAAGATTACTTTTAGTAGGCTGCTGTGTCTTTTAACATACCACAACAATCTCACTTGTATTATTTCAATTTTGTTTAGTAGTTCTCTTGTCACTTTTATTTGTTTTAAGTCTTCATCGTTTATTTTCTTTTCTTTATATCCAACTCTTCCTATTCCTCTATAAATCTACATTTCAAAGGTTTCAATTTTCTGTTCCGTTTTCTTGTCTAAAATCCATACTTCTGCACCATACAGGAATGTTGAGAGGATATAACATTTTGCATTTCTTAGTTTTTAGCCCTGGTGTTATTTGCTTTAATGTTAGTATATTTTTCTTGGCATTAAAATTTCATTTTACTATTCCTATTCTTTTGTTTATTAACGACAGATACAAAGGGGAGGGACAAAAACCCCTTTCAGTTGAAGAAGCTCCCATACATCAAACGAGAGCTTGACAGGTGAATGATGAGTCATGAGTGTAATACGACAATAAAGTTATTAAAACCCCCAGATTTAATGGTAGTAAACACGACACGGCAGGCAACTCCAGACAGACATTTATAAAGAATCACAGTAACCTCTAGGGCTCAGTGTCTGAGGAAGAGGCTCAAAACTATCAGGGCAAGATGTGAATGTCCGACATTTTCTATCCGTGCAAGTTGAGATAAGAGCCATGAAACACGCGGCTTGCTGCAGACAGAGGTACCTTGATTTTTTTTTTTTAAAATGTATTTTTCTCTCAGTAGAACCAAGCAGTTTAGAACGAAGAGAGAGAGAGAGAGAGAGAGAGAGAGAGAGAGAGAGAGAGATGGGAAATTTGTTAGTTGAATTTTATAACAAATCACGTGGTATTGAAAATAGATACCACATTATCCTTTATGCTAGTTTTATGCAAACCAGGCTAGTTAGAATGGAAAAAAATATCTAAGAAGATATTTTTTTTGGCTGTTGTATTGACTCAAAGAGTTGCACAGAGAAATGACATATCTTTCTGGGGTTTTTTCTTTATAAAACTGCAGTACAATTAGAGTAGAAAGATTTTTCATGGAAAATGCGTTAGCATTCTTCTTCTGCCTCTTCTTCATATTCTCTAATTCATGTTTTTCTTCTCCTTATCATTTTATTTTTCGTCTTCCTCATCTCCCCTTTTAACTATTCCCCCCTCAACCTAACTATTCTTCTTCCTCTTCACACGTTTATTCTTCTTCCTCTTCACACGTTTATTCTTCTTCCTCTTCACACGTTTATTCTTCTTTCTCTTCACACGTTTATTCTTCTTCCTCTTCACACGTTTATTCTTCTTCCTCTTCACACGTTTATTCTTCTTCCTCTTCACACGTTTATTCTTCTTCCTCTTCACACGTTTATTCTTCTACCTCTTCACACGTTTATTCTTCTTCCTCTTCCTCCTCCTTATTTTGTTTTTCCTCCACCTCCTTGTCTTCTTCCACTTCCTCCGCATCCTCCTATTCTTATTCCTCATCATCTTCATCTTAATCTGCCACCTCCAACACTCCTTCCTTTTCCTCCTCATCCTCCTCCTCCTCTTCTTCTTCCACTTTTATTTCTTCCTCATCGAGTCACTCCACTTTCTTCCCTTTCCTCGCCACCTTCTTCTTCTTTCACTTCTTGCTTATCCTCTATTCCATTTTCTTCCCTTTCCTCCTCACCTTCTTCTTTATCTTATTCTCATTTCTTCTGCCTCCTCATCACAATCTTTTCTTCTTCCTCTTTCACTTCCTCTTCACTTCTTGAGTGATCATTTATCAGAAAGTGCCCTGATATCAATAGGTGACTAATGGCTGATTGCTTGAGACGAGTACTGGGTCGCGTATTTTTTTAATTGGGAAAAAAATTGGCGAGTCCTTCAGCATCTTATGGTCCACATTTTGAAATGACAAATCTGCACATTTTGTTGATGATGTGGTCGTTATCACGCCAGGCTGCACTCATCATCATGTGCCACACCGGTTGGCGTAGGCGATCATGTCCTTCCACAATTCTCAATCCACAATGCATAGCACCTATTCTGTTGTTGACTATTTCCCATGCCATGACACCTAGTTATCTAATATCTTCTCTTTCTCTCTAATTTGACAGTTGTAACCAAGCATTCCAACTTTCCTCATCTTATGGTGAGCAATGAAAAATCAAAATATTGATTGTTTCTTTCAGGCCGCACTACTTTTTCATAAAAAAATTATTCCGTTTTCATTTTCAGAGGCTGGGTGAATCCCAGAGTCGTGTTCGTCTCAACTCTGAACAAAGAATTCACTATATAAGGAAACTGAATGCGAACTCTTTTTGACAGTAGCAAATGCACTACCCTTCAACAGATCCAACCAAAGGATTCTTCTCGCAATCAATTGCCACTTATCGGGCATGAAATGAAAAAAAAATAAAAAACCACATCTGAACACTTCATGGCGACTGTTCAGGACAAGCCGCCATTATTCACCGATCCTATACATCTCCTTCCCCCCGCCCCTCTGCGGCAGACCCCAGAAAAGGGCGTAAAGAAAGTTTTTTTTTTTTAATTGTTACAGAAAATAATGAAATCTAATCTTATCTAATTTAATATTATCTGTCTTCTACTTCTTCTTCATTTCATCTTGTGTGAAGCATAAAGGTCTTCAATAAACACTTTCCAAGCCGCTCTGTTTCTTGCGATTCCTTTAAGATCATTCCATGTCTTCCCCATCATCCTCACCTCTGCTTCTTGTAGTAGCATTTGTGTTTACAACGTTTAGTTCATATAACTTCACTTCAGTGACGTCACAACTCCACAAAGATCAACTATGTAGCTATCATCCTCTGAATCAGTCATCATCATGTGTCATATTGGTTGGCGTAGGAGATTATGTCCTTTCACAATTCTCTGTCATCAGTGCATCGTATCAATTATGTTGTTTAGAGTGCCACGAAACCAATCTATCTAGTTTCTTCTCTCTTTGCCGTCCACAGTATCTCATTCCCTGTATTTTTGTATATCTGAATTCATACAGAATAAATAAAGCAACTCCACATTGAACTCAGTGCAAGTGCAACAATTCATTAAAGTAAGGCACAAATCAATGCTCATAAGCGTTCCTCTGACGTCTGTCTTCAAGTACAATCATTATCATCATCAAGTACTGGGTCTGCTGGCGTATGTGATCATGTCTCTCCACAACTTTCGATCTCAATAGTTCTTTATCATTTCTGTTGTTGACCTCCTGCCAAGCCATTCACTTAAGCTCTCTAGTATGTTTTCTCATTGCGTCCCTCTATCTCTTCGTCCCTCAATTTTCCCAGTTTGTTACAATATATTCCAGCTGTTCTCTTTTCATTACGTGGCTAAAAAATGATGATTGTTTGTTACGTCACAAGTACAATCACAAACTATATACTTTTCCATTAGAATTCAGCTCAATATGTTTATCAACATATGTACACTTATCACCAGTAAAACACTAGCAAACTGTAATAAAATATGTCATTATAAAAACAAGTATTCTACACAATTAATTGTTTATTGCACTTTCCTTGACATTTCGAATAATTTACTTTCTGTTATGCTTTTAAAGTTATCAATTATTTAAAAGTTCTTCGTTTAATCCCAGTATTTTCCGCATTCATACGAACTCTGGAACACTTTCCCACGTCTAATAAAGCAGACTTAAACCCCGCTCCCCTCCCCCACCGCCCCTCACACGCAGCACATTTTTCTTCGTTGTCACTGAAAATATATGCAAATAAAGTCAGACAAGTGAGTTCCCATTGTGTGCTGAATGTACAATGTCTCCAGGGCTTAGACGAGATACTCTCAAAGTAGTAGTCCTTGGCAACTTTCCAGAACATTCAATACTGGTTTCTTTAACCTATCAATGTTTATTGTTCACTTCTGTTAGAGTTAATATCACAGCACTACAGGCAGACCCGTAGGTACTTCATCATCATCACCGAGTGCCATCTCCACAACGAAGGTTGGCTACCATGGAGCGCCAATCTGCTCTGTCTCTTGCCTTGATGGTGCAGGTTGTCAAAGGCTGGTTTGTCCATCTTTTCATGTTACTCGTCCATGTTAGTCTTGGTCTGCCTCTGCCTATTTTACCTTGTATTTTTTCCCCCAGGATTACTTTTATTAGGCTGTTGTGTCTTTTAACATGGCCCAAAAATCGCATTTTGTTTTGTTTGAATTGTGTTTAGTAGTTCTCTTTTCATTTTTAGTTGTTTTAAGACTTCATCGTTTGTTTCCTTTTCTTTCCATCCAATTCTACCTATTGTAGGTACTTACTTGCCTTCAAATGAAGATGATGTGTGTGTGTGTGTGTGTGTGTGTGTGTGTGTGTATTGTTTTTCTTAAAACAATCAAGCTAATTCCTAACAAACAAAAACATGTTATTCAATAAGGTAATTCTGAGTGATACAAATGTCATCTTCCACTGGGTATCTTATTTTTAAAAGCAGTACATTCTCGCTAAACAAATTACAAGGTCATTATAAATTGACATGCAATGGCTTTTGTCCTTTGCGCAAAACCTTTATTACAGCATTAATGGGAGCATCTGGATTTTCTGTCCATCCAGATTTTCCTTCATTTTCCATAATGAGAGTAATGGCTGAGGAAGAGAAAAGATTCATCATCATCATCATGTGCCACACCGGTTGGCGTAGGCGATCATGTCCTTCCATAATCTTCTATTCACAGGTGCATCGTATCGATTCTGTTATTTGACTGTTTTCTATCAAGCTATCTAGTATCTTCTCTCTTTGTCGTCCGCGATCTTTCATTCCCTGTATTTTGCCAGTTGTACCCAAGTATTCCAACTTTCATTTTCTCATGATTTGCCCGAAAAATGTTGATTGTTTCTTTCTGTTTTTTTTTTTAAGGTGCTCCCTTTTGTAAAGATTAAGTACAATTTTTTGCTACTTGAAAGTCTTTGTCAGAGCGATAGCACGCAGCTGCTGTACTTCCTCCGTTCGTTCGTTCGTTCGCTTTCGTCAGCTTTGACCTCTGACGAAGTCCCACCCACTCAATTTTGTGGGACTGAATTTTGCGTGTAAAGTCTGTTTTTATCCCATTACAGGATGCCCCTCGCCATGCAGGCAGATTTACTCCGACTTCAGAGGTACTAATTTTTAGGGAATTAGTAAAACCCAGGTGCCCTCGCCAGGGTACGAACCCCGGCTGTTGCCGTGGTAAGCCAATCGCCTATCGATTGCGCTAACCGGACTGTACTTCCTCCAACAACTGTCAATATTTATTGAATGTGCTTCTTAAAAGCTGAAACTGTGTTTAATAATCATGCAACACAAGAGATGCGGACAACAACATCAGTCTAAATAACTGCAACTGTTTTGTGCGCGAGAGGATAAAGTTCCATTTTGATACATGCAAAACACTGGACAAGTATGATCATAGATGGTTATAAAAGTGTGGTTGTTTTGTTCTGTTCGATGGTAGGGTTTCCTAGGTTGATTTGTTCTGTTCGATGGTAGGGTTTCCTAGTCACATTTCAAAAATGTTTCTCTTCGATGCGAGCGCCTGTTGTACTGTTTCCTTGAAATAACAAGCGATTCTGCGCAAAGGCTTCCCATGATGTGATGTCGATAATGAGATTGTATTGAGATATATTTCTTAGTCCCTTATCGAAAATGTTTCTCCGCGAGTCGAAACGCCTGTTGTAATGTTTGCTTGCCATAGCAGGCGATTCTGAGCAAAGATTTCCCATGATGTGACGTTGATAATAAATATTTGTAGAGACATCTTGAGAAAATTGTTAAACATTTCTTCTGTTAGCCACCGGCCGATTACTTGCTTTAATTGAGCTGACATTACTTTGATTACATCGTTGATAAAGTGCTCTTACACTCCACAAGGTTGATAAAGTGCTTATATACTCCACACAGTTGATAAAGTGCTCTTGCACTCCACAAGGTTGATAAAGTGCTTATATACTCCACACAGTTGATAAAGTGCTCTTACACTCCACAAGGTTGATAAAGTGCTTATATACTCCACACAGTTGATAAAGTGCTCTTGCACTCCACAAATTTTATAAAGTGCTCATACACTCCACAACGTTGATAAAATGTTCATACACTCCACAACGTTCATAAAGTGCTCATACACTCCACAACGTTCATAAAGTGCTCATACACTCCACAAATTTGATAAAGTGCTCATGCACTCTACAACGTTCATAAAGTGCTCATACACTCCACAAATTTGATAAAGTGCTCATACACTCCACAACGTTCATAAAGTGCTCTTGCACTCCACAAATTTGATAAAGTGCTCATACACTCTACAACGTTCATAAAGTGCTCATACACTCCACAACGTTCATAAAGTGCTCATACACTCCACAACGTTCATAAAGTGCTCATACACTACACAATGTTCATAAAGTGCTCATACACTCCACAACGTTCATAAAGTGCTCTTACACTCCACAACGTTCATAAAGTGCTCATACACGCCTCAACGTTCATAAAGTGCTCATACACGCCTCAACGTTCATAAAGTGCTCATACACGCCTCAACGTTCATAAAGTGCTCCTACACTGCCCGCCGTTAATAAAGTGCTCGAGCAATCTACACCTTTGATAAAGTACACAGGATCCTAACATCTTCAATAAATTGCTGAGACATCAAACAACATTTATAAAGGGCACATACATCCACATTCGTTGATAAAGTGCACAAATACCCATCATCATTTATTAAGTGCACGGACACCCAACTTCCGCTTATTAAGTGCACACATGCCAAACATTATTATAAAATGCATAGACATCAGCTGACTTCATGAGAGAGTCTGGAATCCTACTCTGATTGAGTCTTAATTGCAGACAGAGAGAGAGAGAGAGAGAGAGAGAGAGAGAGAGAGAGAGAGAGATACCACGATCTAATTCAATCTATCTCACATTCCTTTAAGTATTCGTGTACCTACTCTTAAACTCGACATGACTCGCTAAATTTATTCTGAACTTTTATCCTCTTCTTATTCATCTCTAATCCGTATTTATTACACATTCTTCTTTTATCTATTTCTGATTCGGTGCTTAGCATTTACAGCAAGACAGTTTATCACTAGAGCTGCCTCTAGACTGATTTTGTTGTTAATTTTTCGCGAATAAAAAAATATATATTTGTGATAGCTATCATTTGCACGCTATTAACAACGCAATTGTAACTTATGAAAAGACAAAGAAGGTTGTAGAAGCAGCTACAAGAAAAAAAGAAGCAGACATCACCATATTCTGTGGAAAAAAACTCATTGTGGAAGCTAACTCAGAGTATTACACAACAGGCCCTTTCTGGAATCCACAGGGGATGAGACAGAAGACCAACATATTCTTTTAGAAGACATATGGAAGCAGATATGAAGATTATGTAGTAAACATGGGATGATCTAAAAGAATGGCACGAAACAGAGCGGCTTGGAAAGCGTTTATTGAAGACCTATGCTCCATATGGAGCTGAAAGTGTTTGTCGAAAACCTATGCTCCATATGGAGCTGAAAGTGTTTGTTGAAGACCTATGCTCCATATGGAGCTGAAAGTGTTTGTTGAAAACCTATGCTCCATATGGAGCTGAAAGTGTTTTTGAAGACCTATGCTCCACATGGATCTGAAAGTGTTTGTTGAAGACCTATGCTCCACATGAAGCTGAAAGCGTTTGTTGAAGACCTATGCTCCACATGGAGCTGAAAGTGTTAGTTGGAGACCTATGTTCCACGGGGAGCTGAAAGTGTTTGTTGAAGATCTATGTTCCACAGGGAGCTGAAAGTGTTTGTTGAAGACCTATGCTCCATATGGAGCTGAAAGTGTTTGTTGAAGACCTATGCTCCACATGGAGCTGAAAGTGTTAGTTGAAGACCTATGTTCCACGGGGAGCTGAAAGTGTTTGTTGAAGATCTATGTTCCACAGGGAGTTGAAAGTGTTTGTTGAAGACCTATGCTCCATATGGAGCTGAAAGTGTTTGTTGAAGACCTATGCTCCACATGGAGCTGAAAGTGTTAGTTGAAGACCTATGCTCCAAATGGATCTGAAAGTGTTTGTTAAAAACCTATGCTCCACATGGATCTGAAAGTGTTTGTTAAGGACCTATGCTCCACATGAATCTGAAAGTGTTTGTTGAAGACTTATGCTCCACATGGATTTGAAAGTGTTTGTTGAAGACCTATGCTCCACATGGATCTGAAAATGTTTGTTGAAGACCTATGCTCCACATGTATTTGAAAGTGTTTGTTGAAGACCTATGCTCCACATGGATTTGAAAGTGTTTGTTGAAGACCTATGCTCCACATGGATCTGTAAGTGTTTGTTGAAGACCTATGCTCCACGGGAAGTTGAAAGGAAGAAGAAGAAGGAGACAACAGCAGGTTGTCAGAACAGGATGATGCTTACCAACCAAATGCAGTAGCCAAGTAGCTATGGCACTAGATGCTGACCAGATCAGAAGACTCCAGATTCAACTCCCAGAGAAGGCTAATTTTTGTTCGGACCGATATTGCTGACAACATTTCTGAAAATGAGTATAGAAGATTTTCTGAGGAGGAGGTGGGCGTAGGTAGGACAGCTTGGATGTGGTACCGACCATGTTATCTGTAAATGCCACGGACATTATCGATATATTGCCATTTTGGATGAAAGATTTGCTCTACTTGCTATCAGCAGAGTAGAAGATATTGGACTTTTTGGTGTTCACAAGAGAAGGAAAATCTGTGAGAATGATTATTATGTTGATAAAATGAATGTCGAGCATCTGCAACATAATAAGGATACGAACATTTGTGAGAATGATTGTTATGTTGATAAAATGAATGTCGAGCATCTGCAACATGAGAAGGATACGAATATTTGTGAAAATGATTGTTAAGTTGATAAAATGAATGTCGAGCATCTGCAACATGAGAAGGATACGAATATTTGTGAGAATGATTGTTATGTTGATAAAATGAATGTCGAGCATTTGCAACATGAGAAGGATACGAACATTTGTGAGAATGATTGTTATGTTGATAAAATGATTGTCAAACATCAGCAACATGATATGAATACGAACATTTTTGAGAATGAATGTATGTTGATAAAATGATTGTCAAACATCTACCATAAAAGTTGTCAGCGAAGAACTGTAAGTAGGCTGGTATGTTAATCACCGGTACCATTCCGTGTCATTTCACTCTTCATGGTGCTGCAACTAGCCAATTGGGATGATCAATACTAAATGTGAGCTTATTAAGATTACGTCCGAAAATGTAGGCAAACGAATCTCATGTGTTTATCCTCTAATTCCAGACAGATTCACTCAACATGTCCTCGGTTGATGCACGCACTGTCTCTATATCTTTTTTCATTTCCCTTCGGTTTAGTTAGAGATTTGTCTGGAAACATGCAAACGGAATCGTAGAAGAATGTCAAGTGTTGTGTTCCTTTACGTAGAGCTCAAAAACAAAATACAAGCACTTGAGATGGAAGAAGGCATATATATATGTGTGTGTGTGTGTGTGTGTGTAATCATCAAGTATCATGCCTGCTGGCGTTGGTGATCATGTCTCTCCACAATTCTTTATCTCGGCAGTTATTTATCATTTCTATTGTTGGCCTTCTGCAAAACCATTTTCTTAATCTGATGTCTTTTCTCTTTGCTTCCCTCTATCTCTTGATCCCTCAACTTTCCCAGTTCTTACAATATATTCCAGCTGTTCCTTTCGCATTACATGGCCAAAAAATGATGACTGTTTCTTCCTAATATTGGAAATTAGTTCTCTTTTTGCTTTGGCCTGTTTCATGAAGTTTTCATTATCTTTCTTAACTGTCCGTGGTATTCTCAACATTCGTCTGTAAGATCACATTTCTACAGCATCCAGTGATTTTCTTTATTGTTGTCTTATTATCCACGATTCAACCATATGTTAAGACTAGTTTACAAAACATTTAAAAACTCTTCCTCTTGTTTCCATTGTCAAAAATGGGCCGCATTGTGTTTGCCTGAGCTATTCTACATCTACATGTTATTCGGTTATTATGTTTCCTCATATGTTGGACATGTGATGAGGAGAGATAATAACCGAATAACACAGCAAGCCCTTATGTGGGAAACAACAGGTAAGAGGAAAAGAGGCCGACCCAAAGAGACACTGAGAAGAATATTGATCAGAGAGGCAAGAACAGCAGGAATCGGTTCCCTCAATGAGATAGAGCCGCTTGCACAGAACAGGTATAAATGGCAAGATTTGATAACATATCTTTACAAGGATAGAAAACTGCTAGGATAAAAATTTAGATAAGAGAAACAGTATCTGGGTCTATGTCATATGGGCTAGCTACGGCTTGAAAGGTCAATAGATAGATTCTACATCTCACCTCTCTCTCTCCCTCTCTCTCAATCTCTCTCGCTCTCTCTCTCTATATATATATATATATATATTTATATATATAAGGTCTCAGACTGAATAGAAGGAAGACAGAAGTAATGGTCATGTCGAAGAAACAATCATCGCCATCATGCAGCAGAAAAATAAACAGGGCAAATCTGAAACAAGTGCCACGTTTCAAATACTTGGGCACAATAATAACATGGGATGGAAAATGCACCACAAAAATAAAATACACAATAGCTCAGGATAAAATAGCATTTCAGAAAATGAAAAATATCTTATGCAAAAAATCTATGTCAATAGAACTGAGAAAGAGAGTTCATCGGTGCTATATAGAACCAGTTCTGATCTATGGAAGCGAATTATGGGTAGTAGATAAACAAATGAAAAGACGATTAGAGGCTACAGAGATGGGATTTCTCAGAAGAATGTTGAAAGTTCCCTGGACAGCAAAAAGACCACTGACGAAATTCTCAAAGAGGCCAACACTAAAATGCACTGTAGGTAGAACATTGTGGAAGGACATGATCGCCTACGCCAACCGGTATGGCACATGATGATGATATATATATAATCGATATCGCTGACTGGTACTAAGTTAGAATATAAGAAAATAGTTACAATGTAATTACAATATAAGGAATCAGTCAATCTGTTTAATTATTGGAAAACGTACTCAGAAAAAAAAAAATCGTTCATAATAAACATTTCTCGAGGGAGCATACAATTAGACATGTTTAAAAGATACACAATATGGGAACTTATGTATGTGTTTATTTTGTGATGGTTGAATAACACAGGAATACTGAGTTTGTTGCCCCACGGTAACAGTCAAGTCAAATCGGCTGTGGAGGCGAAGGCGCACATCACAGCACCAGAGCTGGAAGTTGTCAGCGAACCACAGCTGATGGCTTGCGTCAGGAACGGTGAACGAGAACTATGCAGACCCTGCCCCACCTCTCCGTGGTGCCTCTAGTAACAGGCTAACCTGTATAGTCTGGCCAAGCGAGTAGAAATCGAAGAGGAAAGACAACCCGGTACCCAAAAATGCCATGCTGAAGTCGGATGTGTTGGGCCGAGGCGAAAATATCACAGTTATACTAAAACCAAACCACAACGTAGATACGTCCACTTAACGTCCTTTTAAGGGCGGATGATGAAGTGGTATACTACTTTAGTCATCGGATGAACGCAAGCAAGTAAAACGGCTGTGAATTTGTACTGATCTACTGTAGAAGAGTGATGTAAAAGAGATGTACTGTAGAAGAGTGATGTAAAAGAGATGTACTGTAGAAGAGTGATGTAAAAGAGATGTACTGTAGAAGAGTGATGTAAAAGAGATGTACTGTAGAAGAGTGATGTAAAAGAGATGTACTGTAGAAGAGTGATGTAAAAGAGATGTACTGTAGAAGAGTGATGTAAAAGAGATGTACTGTAGAAGAGTGATGTAAAAGATATGTACTGTAGAAGAGTGATGTAAAAGAGATGTACTGTAGAAGAGTGATGTAAAAGAGATGTGCTGTAGAAGAGTGATGTAAAAGATATGTACTGTAGAAGAGTGATGTAAAAGAGATGTACTGTAGAAGAGTGATGTAAAAGAGATGTACTGTAGAAGAGTGATGTAAAAGAGATGTACTGTAGAAGAGTGTTGAAAGTTAAAAAAAAAAAAAAATACAAAACAGTTAATGTGCTAACCACGTGCTTTTAAAATGTTACATGTTTAGTAGGGAACTGGGAAATAAATGCGGAGATGCGGTATAGCTGGTAGCAGGGAACTGGGAAATAAATGCAGAGCTGCGGTATAGCTGGTAGCAGGGAACTGGGAAATAAATGCAGAGCTGCGGTATAGCTGGTAGCAGGGAACTGGGAAATAAATGCAGAGCTGCGGTATAGCAGGTAGCAGGGAACTGGGAAATAAATGCAGAACTGCGGTATAGCTGGTAGCAGGGAACTGGGAAATAAATGCAGAGCTACGGTTTAGCTGGTAGCAGGGAACTGGGAAATAAATGCAGAGCTGCGGTATAGCTGGTAGCAGGGAACTGGGAAATAAATACAGAACTGCGGTATAGCTGGTTGCAGGGAACTGGGAAATAAATGCATAGCTGCGGTATAGCTGGTAGCAGGGAACTGGGAAATAAATGCAGAGCTGCGGTATAGCTGGTAGCAGGGAACTGGGAAATAAATGCAGAGCTGCGGTATAGCTGGTAGCAGGGAACTGGGAAATAAATACAGAACTGCGGTATAGCTGGTTGCAGGGAACTGGGAAATAAATGCAGAGCTGCGGTATAGCTGGTAGCAGGGAACTGGGAAATAAATGCAGAGCTGCGGTATAGCTGGTAGCAGGGAACTGGGAAATAAATACAGAACTGCGGTATAGCTGGTTGCAGGGAACTGGGAAATAAATGCATAGCTGCGGTATAGCTGGTAGCAGGGAACTGGGAAATAAATGCAGAGCTGCGGTATAGCTGGTAGCAGGGAACTGGGAAATAAATGCAGAGCTGCGGTATAGCTGGTAGCAGGGAACTGGGAAATAAATACAGAACTGCGGTATAGCTGGTTGCAGGGAACTGGGAAATAAATGCAGAGCTGCGGTATAGCTGGTAGTAGGGAGCCAGTAGTGGGAAGCAACTTACGGTCCTAAAAGTTACTGTAACAGCTTTACATAAGAGGAATACAGCAAAATACTGACATGTCGGCCCACATGCCGCCTTCTTCAGAAAACGAGCACAACAACAACAACAAGACCAAGAACAACAACAACAGCAACAAACGTGATACAACAACTAGATGTTAGTACTTTGATGTTAAAACTATCTACACTCTTAAAATTTATGCCATGTGACTGCCTTTACCATGACACTTCTAAAAATGTTAGTTGTAATCTTCTTATCTTGCCGTGTTCGCCCGATATATACTTCACTTCATCGTAAAAAGAAAAGTAAAGTACCCCCGTCAGGCCAAGTGGCGTATAGGGAAATATGGTGTTAGTGATCCTATATTTTACAGACCTTCAGCACATGATTTTTGGGATAATGTGGTCGGCATTACGCCCGTGCTACTTTACTTTCCCAGTAAAAAAATCCGGTACCCATTTAAGGCTGGGTGAACCCGGAAGCCGTCGGTTGGGATCGAACCCTACCCCTCGTCCTTTGTAGTCCAGTTCACTAACCACTGAACTATCGCGGCTCCCTATTCCACTTCATCGACTGTCTTTTAAATGATGCTAAGTGGGCGTCAATGCGCTGTTGTCGTTAGTTGACGATAAGCTGCGATATTTGCACTTTTCGGCCCGACATATTCAGCTTCAATCAGCAATTTTTGGATACTTGGTTGCCTTTCACTTCCATTCATCCTCCACCCCCGCCCCCACACCCCTGTTTACAAATGTCACTTGCATTATTTATAAAGCGTTTTGATTTACAGTTTGACTCTATAATACTCATGAAATGTTGGCTATTATTATGTCAGTAAATAACAAAAAAAATGGGCTAATTTTCCAAATACCGAGAGACAAAAAGCTCTTCTTCGTGCCTTTTCGCAGCTCATTTACCTACAATAACAATAATGTAATAAAAGAAGATAATGAATAACAGAGAATGAAAGCAGAGGGGAATAGAAGCAAACAGAGAAGATGTGTACTACTCTTGATTTTTATGTGTTAAGGGTCCTCTTACATGTTCACCATGAAAACGAGACCTCCCTTTTATTGATCGTTAACTATCGTGACTTTGTGTTCAATCTGATCAACTTTAAGATCAAGAAGCACAGTAGAAATCTCGATCAATTTAAGAGTGGTTCAAACCAGAGATATATTACTTGTAAGCCGAGCATCTGGCATCAACAATATCAGTGGCTAGCCAACGTCATGGGAATAACTCACCAGGGACATACAATTAATGCAGACTAGACATACGAGAGTACATACACACATACCCATAGCCAGCTATTATTTTATATTGAACTATTCTATTTCTTCTGATGTGAAATTGTCGCTTGCATTCTAGCTCACGACATGAGGAGAACTGCGACAAGAAGATCATTATCAGATAACAGTGCAGAATGACACTGGGAATAACAAAATAACACACCAATGCCACAGCACCATTATATTTATAACAAGGCGACACATAATTTGCTGCGGATAAATCGATATTCAGAAACGTTCAGTTTGCACCAGTCACAGCTTCCTCAATCACCCCTCCCTATTCAGATGGTTAAGTTGTTTCAATGCTCTTTGCATCATTCCCTCCTTATGCCTTTGAAAGGAATTCTTTCTATTTGCTATCCTATATTATGTTCTTGCTTTTCTTCTCCATGTTTATGTCAAAATTTGAGTTTGCATTATTACGTTATTGTCTTTAGATGTGATGCCCTCCTGATATTTCCAGCTTCACTTGATTATTTTCTTGACTTGTTGAAATAGTTATGTTAAACTTCATGTTCTTTAATAATGGAAACTTTTTATTCAGAGCTTCGCGAAAGAAGTTATATTGAACTCTTTTCCTTTTACAGTAATACTGAAATATTTTCCCTTTAAAATAATACTGAACTCTTTTCCATTTAAAGTAATACTGAAATATTTTCCCTTTAAAATAATACTGAACTCTTTTCCATTTAAAGTAATACTGAAATATTTTCACTTTAAAGCGACATTGAACTTTTTCTTCTTAAATGTCATTTAGGCTCTTTCCCCTGAAGCGATATCTTTATCTATTAAGTTGATAGTGGGTTGTTTATTCTATGATATCAATGACACAAAACTAACAAAGATCTTCTTCATTCTTTCCTTCCTCATTTGCCTTTCAGCGTCTAGGGAAGATATAATTTGCGGTCTTTGCTCTTCTGTTAGCCTCTGCAGCTGTTATTTTTCCTTGTGTTTCTAATATTCCGTCAATCTATTGTTGATTTTTCGTGGTCTACCCTTGGGTCTGGTATTCTCACAACAATTATTGAAGGCTCGTCGTATTGTGTTTTGATCTTTCTGTCTGGTCACTTGGCCAAAAAATGCTGTCTGCTGTTTCTTTATTTATTATATTGGTTGTAGCGTACGTTTTGGCTCTATAGTAAATTCTTTGTTTGGCAATAGTGGTGATAGCTGTCCAAAGACTTGACAAGTTTTGTTGTATCTTGAGTCTACCTCTGCTGTTTGTGAATTGTTGTTTGTCACTAGACTTCCTAGGTATTTAAATTCCTCCACTTGTTTCAGTTGTCTGCCGTCTATGGTTATGTTGATGTTCTGTTTCTCCTTTGCGTTATTCATGACTTCTATTTTCTTGATGTTGACTTTCATGTTATATTTTGTGCCTGTGATGTTGAGTCTATTTAAGTGTTCTTGCAGGCATCGTAGAATTAAATTCTAATAGTCATCTTCTCAATGAGATACAATTAATAGTTCTAAAGGCTGTGCAAAGTCAGCTCATAATTAACTGTTACTTGCTTTTTGAGCCTGAAGTGATGACTGGATTCACTATACATATAATTTAAATATATCTGGGAACAATGTTCACCTCAGTTGGCAAATGTACAACAAAGGTTAGATGCAGAATAGATATGGCAAAAGCAGTTTTGTAGCTGTTATGTAGACCCAGTCTTAAGATATGGATGGGAATCATGGACAATAGGAAACCAGACAAGAAAATCACTGGAGGCTGTAGAAATGTGGCCTTACAGAAGAATATTGGCAATACCATGAACTGCTAAGAAGAGTAATGAAAACGTTCTGTAAGACACCAAAGCAAAAAGTGAGCTACTTTTCAATTTTAGGAAGAAATAATCATCATTTTTTTGGTTATGTAATGAGGAAGGAACAGCTGGAATATATTGTAACAACTGGGAAAGTTGAGGGACGAAGAGATAGAGGGAAGGAAAGAGAAAAGATAACAGACAGCTTAAGAGAATAGCTTGGTGGAAGGTCAACTACAGAAATGATAAATAACTGTCGATGTCGAAAGTTGTGGAGAATCATGATCATCTACGCCAGCAGGCATGGTACTTAATGATGACACACACACACGCAACACACACACACGCAACACACACACACACACACATACATATATATATATATATCATCATCATCATCATTGAGTATCGTCTCCGCATCGAAGGTTGGTTACCATGAAGCGTCATTCCGCTCTTTTTTTTTGCTTTGATAATGCAATATGTCATTGACTGGCTTGTCCATCTTTTCATGTTACTCGTCAAGTTAGTCTTGGGCTGCCTGTTTTACCTTTTTTTTTTCCTCTAATGATTACTTTCAGTAGGCTGCATGTCTTTTAAACATGCCCCACAAATCTCATTTGTCTTGCTTGAATTGTCGTTAGTAGTTCTATTTTCATTTTTAATTGTTTTAAGGCTTCATCGTTTGTTTTTCAGTAAAATGTCAATGTTTCTGAACCATACAGGAATGTTGAGAAGATATAACATATTGCAACTCTAAGATTTAGCCCTGATGTTATTTAATTTGATGTTAGTATATTTTTCATCGGGAGCGGCGAAAGCTCAGTGGTTAGTGAACTGGACTACAAAGGACAAGGGGTAGGGTTCGATCCAAACCGATGGCTTCCGGGTTCACCTAGCCTTAAAATGGGTACCGGATTTTTTTTCTGGGAAAGGAACGCAGCACGGCCGTAATACCGACCACATTACCCCAAAAAACTCATGTGCTGAAGGTCTGTAAAATATAGGGTCACTAACACCATATTTCCCTATACGTCACTTGGCGTGACGGGGGCACTTTACTCTTTTAAAAATATTTTTCATGGCGTTAAAATTACTTTCTGCCATTCCTATTCTTTTGTTTATTGCAGTTCTACATTTTCGAGGAAGTTATAATTCGCGGTCTTTTGTTCCTCTGTTGGCTTCTCTCTGCTACTGCTATATATAAATATATATATATATATATATATATATATATATATATATATATATATATATGTATATATATAATTAAATACGAAATATGATCTCACAACACGGCCTTTAATAAATAAATGTTACACTTTTTAGCACAAACAGAAAGGAGAGAACCTACAGGCTAGCAAAAGAAGAAGCAACATGGCCAGATTTCTGTGGCCTAACAACAAACAACTTGTTGTTACGTTGTTGGAAATGGCTCTAAATAATATCAAAGAATTAAAATAACTTTAATTGACACAGATGGATTGCCAATATCTTTCTAACTTACAATTTCATTTCCGTGTGTGGATTGCGTAACGTTTCTCTAAACAACACAGAAGATATGTTTTATATGTTTTTATGTTTACATCAATTGAAATGTCTGGATTGTGCAATATCTTCAAAATAACTCTGATGATATTTTTCTAAATGACACTGAATAAATGTCTTCTACCTTACATTGGCATACATTGCTTTCGCAGTATCTTTCTAAGTAATACAAAAGATGTATTTTTTCACTTTATCGACGCAGCTGCTTGCGTAATATATTTCTAAATAATACTAAAGATATATTTTTTCACTTACATTGGAACAGATGGATTGCGCAATATCTTTCTAAATAATACTAAAGATATATTTTTTCACTTACATTGGAACAGATGGATTGCGCAATATCTTTCTAAATAATACTAAAGATATATTTTTTCACTTACATTGGAACAGATGGATTGCGCAATATCTTTCTAAATAATACTAAAGATATATTTTTTCACTTACATTGGAACAGATGGATTGCGCAATATCTTTCTAAATAATACTAAAGATATATTTTTTCACTTACATTGGAACAGATGGATTGCGCAATATCTTTCTAAATAATACTAAAGATATATTTTTTCACTTACATTGGAACAGATGGATTGCGTAATATCTTTCTAAATAATACTAAAGATATATTTTTTCACTTACATTGGAACAGATGGATTGCGCAATATCTTTCTAAATAATACTAAAGATATATTTTTTCACTTACATTGGAACAGATGGATTGCGCAATATCTTTCTAAATAATACTAAAGATATATTTTTTCTCTTTTATTGGAACAGATGGATTGCGCAACATCTTTCTAAATAATACTAAATATATATTTTTTCACTTTTATTGGAACAGATGGATTGCGCAACATCTTTCTAAATAATACTAAAGATATATTTTTTCACTTTTATTGGAACAGATGGATTGCGCAATATCTTTCTAAATAATACTAATATATTTTTTCACTTTTATTGGAACAGATGGATTGCGCAATATCTTTCTAAATAATACTAAAGATATATTTTTTCACTTCCATTGGAACTGATGGATTGCGGAATATCTTTCTCACTCCTTTAAAATGATTCCTTTGTCAGAGCTCATCTGCACTGCTATAGTGTAAATTACCGTAATAGATATACCGAGCTGAAAGTTAGATTATCATCAGGTACTATGCCTGCTGGCGTAGGTGATCATGTCTCTCCACAACTCTCGATCTCGACAGTTATTTATCATTTCTGTTGTTGACATTTCTGCCAAGCCATTCTCTTAAGCTGTCTGGTATCTTTTCTCTTTGCTTTCCTCTATCGCTTTTTCCCCTAAATTTTTCTCTTATAATTGTTGTTGTCACAATATATTCCAGTTGTTCCCTTCTCATTACGTAGACAAAAAAATGATAATTATTTCTTCCTAATGTTGGAAATTAGCTCTCTTTTTGATCTGGCCTCTTTCAGAACGTTTTCATTTCTCTTCTTAACTGTCCATGGTATTCTCACCACTCTACTATAAAACCACATTTATACAGCCTCCAGTTACTTTCTTCCTATTTTCCTATTGTCCATGATTCTCATACATATGTTAAGATTGGTTAGAAATCTTGTAATAAACATGTCTGAAAAAGAACATTATTTTGTATACACGGCTGGTAAGTGATGCATCTCGGAAGAGTCGGTTAGTGTGTATCAACTCTGAATAAATAGCGAATTTGTTTCGTAGAAGCGCGGAGATTAGAAGCAAGCACTATCCGGTGTGAAGATATTGATGGCTTCTTAAGACGGGCAGTTATCGTTCACAACTCTCAGCTATTGCGTCAAAAGTGCTAAAAATAGAATGATAAAGATGTGAGCAGAGAAGAAGGTGGAAAATTTCAGGATTAAAAAATCGGCTTTCTGCCCCAACCCTCTCTTTCTCTGCATGCCACCACGCCCTAAAGTAACATTTGTATTTAGTTATTGTTTACACAATTTTGTCTTCTTGATTTCTTTTTTCTATTTATTCCTTTAAACCATATTCACCATAATTATATTTTCCTTCCTTCTTTTCCCTCTATTTTTCTTTCTCTTCATTTTCAGTTTTTCCTTTCACTCTTCCTTTCATCTTCTTTTTTAACCTCTTGTTCATCATTATTTTTAAAATTTATATTCTCACGTTTCTTCACTTCATCGTGTCTTTCCCCCTCTCTTATTCTCATTCAGCCTGATAGGAATAATGAGTTTACATCAACATTACCATATTTGTGCTTTTAGACCTATCCTGTTACAAAATACATAATTTTAGGACTGGTCTTGCTTTCAACCGCCCTTGCTCATTTGGCAGGATCGCGTAGTCTATATTTGAGATCACCACGAACATATATGTTCAAATGTATATATGGTCAGGGATTTAGAAATGAAATGTTAATTTCCAAGGATAAGAATGTATATATATATATATATATATATATATATATATATATATGTGTGTGTGTGTGTGTGTGTGTGTGTGTATACATATATATATATAAAGATATATATATATATATATATATATATATATATCATGTGTGTGTGTGTGAGTGTGTTTAGAGATTAGATGAGACACATAATCTATTAGTGATTAGGAAGCACACGCAATTTTTTCAAGATTGTAAAATACATAAAACAATATTCACTAAATTGTTCGCATTAATTCACAACAGAAAACAAAATCGTTGGTTCCCACAGAATACGTAATTTTATAGAGGAATGTTGAGAGTAAAATGTACAGTCTAAAAAGAATAATTTAAAAAAATAACGTTCTGAGTAAAGCCAAGGTAACCAAAAAAAAAAAAAAAAAAACACAAACTTATCGCCAACGTTAGGAGCAAGTATTCATCCTTTTGTGGTCATTAATGAAAAGGGAACAACTGGAATGTAATGTGACAAAAAAAATAGTAGAAGTTGAGGACAGCCGAGAGGAAGGATAGCAGATTAAGAGAACGATTTGGTAGAAAGTCAAAAACAGAGATAAAACAGCAACTGTAGAGAGAGAGAGAAATTTGTGGAGAGACAATATCACTGACGCAAGTATACATTGTGCTTTATAATGATGATGTATGTTTAATGACTAGAACTGATCTAATATCAAAGTACAGCAGTAGTATGGAAGTAACATGCATTCATCCCTTAAAGGAAATTCCATGAAATATAAAAATAGTATTGTGAAGTGATTTAACTTTCATTTTGATGCGAAGTATGTTACGTTGTTGATTAGGTAATTCTTTCCCAGTTGTGTTACCTTCACATTGACCTATTTTACAGCTGCTTTAATTGTCAGTGTGTCATAATGAATCAAACTGACGGCGTTTGTATCGGAAGATTGCTGGTCAAATGTCATGCTCAGTGCAGGATAAACAATCCACGCAATAGAGTAGACAGGCGGTAGAACAGGAAAACATATGTTCCTACATTCTCGGAAGCAGTGAGCCTTCAAATAGTAAGTGGGAAAACAAAAAAGACCTATACTCCTCCTTCTCCTTATCAATGAACCTATAAAAAAGTGAGTGGTAAAACAAAAAGACCTATACTCCTCCTTTTCCTTATCAATGAACCTATAAAAAAGTGAATGGTAAAACAAAAAGACCTATACTCCTCCTTTTCCTTATCAATGAACCTATAAAAAAGTGAATGGTAAAACAAAAAGACCTATACTCCTCCTTTTCCTTATCAATGGACCTATAAAATAGTGAGTGGTAAAACAAAAATACCTATACTCTTACTACTCCTTAGCTTTGAACTTACACGATTATCGATGACATACACGCTTTCTAGTTATTACTGACAGAAACCAAAGTCTGAGAACAAAAGGTAACAGAAAAAACGTTTCGCCATTGAACTACTGAATAAATGGATACAATATGAGTCCTTTATTCGTCACAAGGCTCGAGTAGATCCATGTTTGTGAAGGGTGTGGCGTTGGCTTTCTCGAAATCTCGGGATTTCTTGCATGAGAGGTTAACTATCCCATAAGTACTTCAGTACTGGGTCTTCTGTACCAACAGAACCTACGACTGTGTTCGAAGTGGGGAAGGGGTGGGGGAGAAAGGTGGCAGTACTATTTTACAAAATGCCCAAACTAAATCCCACCCTGAAATAAAATCCTGTACACGTCTTGACGGAGTGTAAAGCTATAATTGTTTTCAATACCCGCAGACTTATTGATTCAACAGTCCAAGCCCTTAGCAAAAGTTCAGAGCAAACGGAAATGCTAACAAGCAATCTTCGAAATCCTTAAAAAAATACCGGATACTAAACATGGATAAGATTATAGATGCTGAATTTATTTAACTATTGCCAGTTATACGACAATGACGTAAGTTATCAAGAGCGAATTAGGAAAAAAAAATTAACAGCTTATTTTCGAATTAACTTTCATTAGGGAACAGATTTGGCGCTGTAGCAGTCGCTAGTGCTTCTAATGAAAACAGTTTGACGTAGCTACAGCTGTGCAGGAAATCCAGTAACATAGTTCTTATCGTGTGAAAGAGAGAGAGAGAGAGAGAGAGAGAGAGAGAGAGAGAGAGAGAGAGAGAGCGTGTGTGCGTGCGTGTGTATGAGACGATTCGTGTGTAGATCATACCAGGGTAGATAATTCTCAATACAGAATAGGAATATATCGCATTTCCTTAAAAAAAGAAAACATAAAAAGGAAAGTAAGTAAAGGGTTCCCTCCACGCCTCGATAGACGAATGGTGTTAGTGACCACATTTTTCTATGACCACGGCACATTGTTGGCTGATATGGTTGCTATCATGTTAGGCCGCCTTTGCTTCATAGACAAATCTCTGGTGCCAAAATTGTTGAGGCTGCGTGAAGAGCCTGGTCAGTCCTACAACAATCCGTCGCTTCTGGGGATTGAAACCGAACCCTTCTGATCAGGAAACATGCTAACCTCAAATTCACCGAGGCTCCCTATAAAGCATTATTTAGTGTTAAATAAAGTAATGTAAATGTAATGATACTGTCGCCAGGTAGTAAAAAGTAAAGTACCCCCGTCACGCCAAGTGGCGTATAGGGAATATGGTGTTAGTGGCCCTATATTTTACAGACCTTCGGCACATGCTTTTTGGGGTAATGTGGTCGGTATTACGCACGTGCCGCTTTATTTCCCAGAAAAAAATCCGGTACCCATTTAAGACTGGGTAAACCCGGAAGCCGTCGGTTGGGATCGAGCCCTACCTCTTGTCCTTTGTAGTCCAGTTCAGTAACCACTGAGCTATCGCGGCTCACTGTCGCCAGGTAAATCAACGAATTTGGTTGTTATGGTAAGTCGAAAGCCCCGGCATCACCACAATGGAATAAAAATCTATAATTGCTCAACGGCCCGTGCCAGTGAAAATGTTGGAATTAAAACTCATCTCATTGAAAAATCCAACAAAAGAAAGGCAGCTGCAGTCCTCATCACAGCAGCTACAGCACACGCCAAAAGAAATAAGGCCAAGCGGCACCGAAAGTGAACGCAGCTAAACAGTCCTTCGTCATACGATATCACCATTCATCGCAAGCAAGCGGAATAACGAAACACGATCCGGATGAAAAACACAGCTCACGGTGTGCACAGAACACGTAACTCAGTACCTCCGCCAGCAAGCCGGACTTGGAATATGAGGAAAGTGTAACAAGGAACACTTTTCAGACTGAGCCTCAATGGTTTCTGCTGTCAATCCGCCATATTGACCGGAAGTCCTCTTGGTTGTTATATTCTGTACAAAGCCCTTTTTGTCATTATAAAACATATACTCTCTTCTGAGTTTCTTTATATTTCATTTATAAAATTACATTTAAAAGTACCAGTACAGGGCAACACAATTCTTGAAAAGGAAGTATTATCGAAATTTTACCCCAAAGCCAATTAACAAATTACACCAGTCGTTATTCAACGGGTTATTCGTATTAATGGATTATACTCAATTTTCACTAATATCTAAGTGAATGAATATGTAGAGCCAGTCTTAACATATAGATGTGAATCGTGGACAATAGAACAACAGACAAGAAAATCACCGGAGGCTGTAGAAATGTGGTTTTACAGATGCATTTTAATAATATTTAAGACAGCTAAGAAGAACAATGAACGTTCTGAAAGTGACCAAAGCAAAAAGAGAGCTAATTTTTAATATTAGGAAGAATCAACCATCATTTTTTGGCCATGTAATGAGAAAGGAACAGCTGAAATATATTGTGATAACTGGAAAAATTGAGGGACGAAGAGATAGAGGGAAGCAAAGAGAAAAGATAACAGACAGCTTAAGACAATGGCTTGGTATAAGGTCAACAACAGAAATGATAAATAACTGTCGAGATTGAGAGTTGTGGAGAGACATGATCACCTACGCCAGCAGGCATGATACTTGGTGATAATGAATTCAGTGGAACGAGAGATGGAAATAAAGCAAACGTTGGAGAGTATGGATGAACGTTAATTAAAATAACCAGGCAGCAACAGTTATTTTCATCTTCGTCTTTACTTTCTCATTTGACCTTTCAGCGTCGAGAGGAAAACATAGTTTGCGATCATTTGTTTTTTCTGGAAAACAACAAATGAGATTGAGAGAAAACTAATCGCTTTGAAGACAAATGTCTAAGAAGAATACTCTGTGTACAATGGAATAAATTCAAGAATAATATAGAAATAAGAGCAATGGTCATGTAACGAACAATCCAATCTACAATAAGGAAGAGAAGAGAGACATGTGTCGGAAGGAAGACAAGAGACATGTGTCGGAAGGAAGAGAAGAGAGACATGTGTCGGAAGGAAGAGAAGAGAGACATGTGTCGGAAGGAAGAGAAGAGAAACATGTGTCGGAAGGAAGAGAAGAGAGATATGTGTCGGAAGGAAGAGAAGAGAGATATGTGTCGGAAGGAAGAGAAGAGAGACATGTGTCGGAAGGAAGAGAAGAGAAACATGTGTCGGAAGGAAGAGATGAGAGACATGTGTCGGAAGGAAGAGAAGAGAGACATGTGTCGGAAGGAAGAGAAGAGAGACATGTGTCGGAAGGAAGAGAAGAGAGACATGTGTCGGAAGGAAGAGATGAGAGATATGTGTCGGAAGGAAGAGAAGAGAGATATGTGTCGGATGAAGAGAAGAGAGATATGTGTCGGAAGGAAGAGAAGAGAGATATGTGTCGGAAGGAAGAGATGAGAGATATGTGTCGGAAGGAAGAGAAGAGAGATATGTGTCGGAAGGAAGAGATGAGAGACATGTGTCGGAAGGAAGAGATGAGAGACATGTGTCGGAAGGAAGAGAAGAGAGATATGTGTCGGAAGGAAGAGAAGAGAGACATGTGTCGGAAGGAAGAGAAGAGAGATATGTGTCGGAAGGAAGAGATGAGAGATATGTGTCGGAAGGAAGAGATGAGAGACATGTGTCGGAAGGAAGAGATGAGAGATATGTGTCGGAAGGAAGAGAAGAGAGATATGTGTCGGAAGGAAGAGATGAGAGACATGTGTCGGAAGGAAGAGATGAGAGACATGTGTCGGAAGGAAGGGAAGATAGACATGTGTCGGAAGGAAGAGATGAGAGACATGTGTCGGAAGGAAGAGATGAGAGACATGTGTCGGAAGGAAGAGAAGAGAGATATGTGTCGGAAGGAAGAGAAGAGAGATATGTGTCAGACATGTGTTTAAAAGAGACAAGAGAATTTCAAAACAGACTCTTCTATGGGAAACATCAGGAAAAAAGGAAAAGAGGAAGACCTAGAAAATAGTCATTGAAAAGACCTAGAAAATAGTAATTGAAAATAACACTTATAAGAGAAGCAAAGTTGGCAGGCACAGACTCTTTCGATACGATTGAGCATCACCCAGGATAGAGATAGGTGGCAACAACACTACAAGTCCTATGCGACATCTAACGGTGCTGGAATCAAGAATCACTCGATGTTTGATTTTTTTACTTAGTGTCTGGAATAATTAATAGATCCATCTTTTTGTGGTCGGCTCTTTGTTCTGATGTTACCGTGGTGTATGTTTATGGTTCGCTGTAATATGTTCTGTTCGTTCTGTCTTATAACATATCCAAGGCAGTTCATATATGTTACGTTATGTAGCCACTAGTAGGAGTTATCGCTAACTTGTGTCATAATTCTTTATTTGTGATAATATTTTTTCTGAATAATTCCTGTCATGCGACTCACACCATTTATTTTGATGGTGGTTATTTTTGTCATTGACTTTGATTCTAGCATTCATTGGTAACAGCAGGTTGGACCGAAAATTGTGTTGTAGAGTGCTCGATTTGCTTCTCAAATTATTTCCCTTTAAGACAATCGTGGTAACATCTGTCCGATGATTTGCTCTCCTGAGTCTTTTTCTGCAACCATCAACGGTAACATTGGAAACGAAATGAAACGCTCTGAATGTACATAGTTTGCATTAAAGTTTGTTATGACTAATAAAAGGATGAAAAAAAATATTGTAAAACCAAGTGATAAACGAAGAAAACAACGAAACTACGATTTTGTGGCCAGTTAAGATCACAATAGCTACCATCATGAAAATTACACTGCACTTACTCACAACAGTCTATAGTAGTAAGGCCAGCAGTAAAGTAAAGTACCCCCGTCACGCCAAGTGGCTTATAGGGAAATATGGTGTTAGTGACCCTATATTTTACAGACCTTCAGCACATGATTTTTGGGGTAATGTGGTCGGTATTACGCCCGTGCTGCTTTACTTTCCCAGAAAAAATCCGGTACCCATTTAAGGCTGGGTGAACCCGGAGCCGTCGGTTGGGATCGAACCCTACCCCTTGTCCGTGGTAGTCCAGTTCACTAACCACTGGCTGGCTGAAAGAAATTATCCCAATTTTGTGATGTTTTCAGTTTTGCAAGCAGAAGTGGTTGGGGTAGAATTACGACCCCTCTATAACTCGCAAAGTTGACGACGTCACGATTGAAGGGTGAGGGAGTTCTGAAACTTACCTCTCTGCTCACTACTATTTAACTATAGATGATTGTTGTCTCACTAACTATGATATCCAGTGAATTAGTTTTCATACGTTTGTATCTTTTCTCGTTTTGTCTCAACCCTTCAGCCCGTCCAACCGGGAAAATTCTTCTAGTTATATTGCCACCACTGATAAAGCTTTAGCATTTGTGAGTACATAGACGTTCTTGCCACCACTGATAAAGCTTTAGAAGTTCTAAGTACATAGACGTTCTTGCCACCACTGATAAAGCTTTACAAGTTCTAAGTACGTATGTGCTCTTGCCACCACTGATGAAGCTTTAGAAGTTCTAAGTGCATAGGTGTTCTTGCCACCACTGATAAAGCTTTAGCATTTGTGAGTACATAGGTGTTCTTGCCACCACTGATAAAGCTTTAGTATTTGTGTGTACATAGGTGTTCTTGCCACCACTGATAAAGCTTTAGTATTTGTAAGTACATAGGTGTTCTTGCCACCACTGATACAGCTTTAGTATTTGTAAGTACATAGGTGTTCTTGCCACCACTGATAAAGCTTTAGTATTTGTAAGTACATAGGTGTTCTTGCCACCACTGATAAAGCTTTAGTATTTGTAAGTACATAGGTGTTCTTGCCACCACTGATAAAGCTTTAGTATTTGTGAGTACATAGGAGCTCTTGCCACCACTGATAAAGCTTTAGCATTTGTGAGTACATAGGAGCTCTTGCCACCACTGATAAAGCTTTAGCATTTGTGAGTACATAGGAGCTCTTGCTACCACTGATACAGTTTTAGCGGTTGTGAGTACATAGGAGCTCTTGCCACCACTGATACAGTTTTAGCGATTGTGAGTACATAGATGCTTTTGCTACCACTGGCAAAGCTCTAAAAGACAGGGAAAGATCAGGAATTACTGAGAAAAATAATGACCATAATCGAGCAACAAGATTCGAATTGTGACCTCTTGAATAAGGCTAGCACGCTAAAAAAAAGTTTAATATTCTCACGCTTCAATAGCAGAAAATAAAAGTTATGTAAAATATAGCAATACTGAAATACAATGTTTGTGAAAGGATGTGACCTTCGTCATTGTGAAACACACAAGACATGATGAATAAAACAATTATATAGCCAGTCACATATTCAAGTGTAAAGTACCAAAAGAGTATACTCATTTCTCATCACAAAAAACATAATGGAAATTTAACGCTAAGCCAACTAAGAGGAAAAATTGCTTAATGTAGTTTAGTTTACTAAGTTAATTAAATCTGGCAAGTTATGCCAAATACAGAGAAAAATGGACGCACGGTCTTTCGTGAATTAAATCCAATCAATGACATGACGTAATGGTTTCCAGGAAAATCAATATCAGTGAGCGTTCACAAACGAGGGAGGGAAAACTTTCAGCGATGGTCTAAAAATAGAACTGCTCACACATTCCAAGGACGTATAATGTTAAGAATTATTGAGCTCAGCTGTAAAATAAAATAGCGTTTCAAATATTCGGTTTAAATCTTTACTGAGAGTAGAAATATGGCAGTGTCTATGGCAGAAGATAGTTATTCTGTTTCTTGTTAGATTTACTCAGTAGACAGCTGTTTAAAAAATGGTAAAAATGGTAGTCTTCAAGAGTCCGCGTCAGCAAAAACAAAGAGGAAAAAAACATTAGTTTCCATTTTTTTCAGATCAACACTTTAAGTTTTTTTGATTGGAAAAAAGGGCAATAGAGGAACTGAGAACATGCTTTGTTATAGGATTTGTCTTCTTTTTCTTTCTTCTACTTCTTCTCCTCTCTCTTTCTCTCTCTCTCTCTCTCTCTTTCTCTCTTTCTCTCTCTCTCTCTCTCTCTCTCTCTCTCTATCACTCTTCTTCTTCTTAATCCCACAGACCTGTGAGTCGTTTGGACACCACTAACAGATTTCATCAGTAGTCGCCATTAATCTTTATTTTCAGTCGTTCTTAGGGACTGTGACACTCATTCTTTGGGACTGTGACACTCATTCTTAGGGACTGTGACACTCATTCTTAGGGACTGTGACACTCATTCTTTGGGACTGTGACACTCATTCTTAGGGACTGTGACACTCATTCTTAGGGACTGTGACACTCATTCTTAGGGACTGTGACACTCATTCTTAGGGACTGTGACACTCATTCTTTGGGACTGTGACACTCATTCTTAGGGACTGTGACACTCATTCTTAGGGACTGTGACACTCATTCTTTGGGACTGTGACACTCATTCTTAGGGACTGTGACACTCATTCTTTGGGACTGTGACACTCATTCTTAGGGACTGTGACACTCATTCTTAGGGACTGTGACACTCATTCTTAGGGACTGTGACACTCATTCTTTGGGACTGTGACACTCATTCTTAGGGACTGTGACACTCATTCTTTGGGACTGTGACACTCATTCTTTGGGACTGTGACACTCATTCTTTGGGACTGTGACACTCATTCTTTGGGACTGTGACACTCATTCCTTGGGACTGTGACACTCATTCTTTGGGACTGTGACATTCATTCCTTGGGACTGTGACACTCATTCTTTGGGACTGTGACACTCATTCCTTGGTATTGTGGCACTCATTCTTTGGGACTGTGACACTCATTCTTTGGGACTGTGACACTCATTCTTTGGGACTGTGACACTCATTCTTTGGGACTGTGACACTCATTCTTTGGGACTGTGACACTCATTCTTTGGGACTGTGACACTCATTCTTTGGGACTGTGACACTCATTCCTTGGTATTGTGGCACTCATTCTTTGGGACTGTGACACTCATTCTTTGGGACTGTGACACTCATTCTTTGGGACTGTGACATCATTCCTTGGTATTGTGGCACTCATTCTTTGGGACTGTGACACTCATTCTTTGGGACTGTGACACTCATTCTTTGGGACTGTGACACTCATTCTTTGGGACTGTGACACTCATTCTTTGGGACTGTGACACTCATTCCTTGGTATTGTGGCACTCATTCTTTGGGACTGTGACACTCATTCTTTGGTATTGTGACACTCATTCTTTGGGTCTGTAACACTCATTCTTTGGAACTGTGACACTCATTCGTTGGGACTGTGACACTCATTCCTTGGGTCTGTAACACTCATTCTTTGGGACTGTGACACTCATTCTTTGGGACTGTGACACTTATATTTTGGGTCTGTAACACTCATTCTTTGGGACTGTGACACTCATTCTTTGGGATTGTGACACTCATTCTTTGGGACTGTGACACTCATTCTTTGTGACTGTGACACTCATTCCTTGGGACTGTGACACTCATTATTTGGGACTGTGACACTCATTCTTTTTGTCAGTAACACGCATTCTTTGGGACTGTGATACTCATTCTTTGGGACTGTGACACTCATCCTTGAGACTGTGACACTCATTCTTTGGAACTGTGGCACTCATTCTTTGGTATTGTGACACTCATTCTTTGGGACTGTGACATTATTTTCTTGGGATTATGACACTCATTCTTTGGGACTGTGACACTCATTCTTTTGGGACCGCAACACTCATTCTTTCGGACTGTGACACTCATTCTTTGGACTGCAACACTTATTTTTTGGGACTATTACACTCATTCTTTGGGACTGTGGCACTCATTCTTTGGGACTATGACATTCATTCCTTGGGACTGTGACACTCATTCTTTGGAACTGTGACACTCATTCTTTAGGACTGAAATTTATTCTTTGGAACTGTGACACTCATTCTTTGGGACTGTGACACTCATTCTTAGGAAATGTGACCCTCATTCTTTGGGACTGTGACACTCATTCTTTGGGACTGTGACACTCATTCTTTGGTATTGTGACACTCATTCTTTGGAACTGTGACACTCATTCTTTGGGACTGTTACACTCATTTGTTGGGACTGTGACACTCATTCTTTGGGACTGTTACACTCATTTGTTGGGACTGCGACACTCATTCTTTGGGACTGTAACACTCATTCTTTGGGACTGTGACACTCATTCTGTGGGACTGTGACACTCATTCTTTGGAACTGTGACACTCATTCTTTGGGACTGTGACACTCAATCTTTGGAACTGTGACACTCATTCTTTGGGACTGTGACACTCATTCTATGGAACTGTGAATTCGAAGCCTTTCCATTCTTTCATGTCATCCTCTCATCTCTGTATTTGTTTACCTCTCCTTTTCCATCTTTTCACAGTAGCCTGCAGAATGACCTAAGCCAGGCCAGTTGGTCGAGAGAAGTGGACAAAAAATGTTATTTTGCCGCACAAAAAAATTTCAAAACCTACAAAGAATGTATTCTGTTTATTTGTGTTACCTTTTTGGAAATGTTTACATTCGTGACCCGATTTATGTAATAAAGAGGCTCAAAATCTTACAATAACATTTCAACTCCATAGCTTGTATTTTCTTCCTCATGTTTTGCAAGCGAATAGAACTGTTATAATAAACTTGACGTCAGCGGATAATAAAGACAGGAGTGATGTTCTTATCTCTTCAAATATGTTTTAGCTATAGAAGCGGGGCTGCTGTAGTTCGTTCAATTCGAACTTTCACCGTTGACATTTAATCCGAAGTGTTTAAATTTGAATACTATTTCTAGTCGCTGAAAGTCGATGCTATGGATCACTCACACAGGACTTCGACAACCATGAGCCCGCGTCACTAATTCGGATGAAAGAGATGGGAGTTAAGATGGGCACACCAAAGATGAAAAAAATTAGTGGTTATTGGTTATGGAAGGCCTCGGTATCACTGCAAACGAATCAAAATCCATAATTGCTCAACCGCCAGTGCCAGTGGAATCATCCGAATTACTAACTCATCTCCCAAACAAAGAAAGGTAACTGTAGTCCCCATCGTAGCAGTCTCAGCACACGCCAAAAGACATAAGGCGAAACCGCGCAGAAAGTGAACACAGTCAACTGTTCCCTGTCATACGATATCATCCTTCACCGTAAACAATTGGGACATCGAAACATGATCAAAACGGATGAAACACACAGCTCACAGTGTGCACAGAGCACTTAACTCAGTAGCTCTTGCAACAACTTAGTGGGCGTATAAGAAGACTTATCAACCAACACTGAACTGGAGTCGTCAGTCGCTGGACACTGCGAGATTTGTTGAGGAGAGGATCTGTGCACCTATGGACATGTAATAATGATGACCCGCAAAAAACATCAATGACTATTTCTAGTTCCGGTTCTTTTATTTTGATGTTTGCAACAAAGCTCAATGAGCTTTTGATAATCAAGTTTGTAATTTTAGCATTAATTTCTATGCATGTACAACAGATGCTTAATTTAGTTGTGGTATCCTGTCAGCTAGTTCTTGTTCTGTTCTTGCTGAATCATCAATATCATCAGCAAACCGCAGATTATTCATAATTCTAGCACTAATACTGACAGTATTCTCAAGGTCTTGTAGAGCATGTCACGTGTGCATCTAGAAGATGTTGAAGAAGGCGTGAGTGAGTAGCTTTGTTGAGCTCGAGCTGTGGTTCTGAACCATTTCCATCGAAGATAAGTCCTGCAACAATGGGTCTACTTTAATATTACTTTACCTCTGATTATGTCGAAGCAAGTATCAAATGTTGTCTTCACGTCAAATGTTGTCTTCACGTCAAATGTTGTCTTCACGTCACATGTTGTCTTCACGTCACATGTTGTCTTCACGTCACATGTTTTGCAGTAATATTTTTCAGCATTTTATTTTTCTTACTTTTAGTAATCAGGTACAGTTTTGAGAAACTTGAGAAATAGTGCAGCTGCACTCCTACTTAATGTCTTAAAACCATTTCCTCCTATATGGTATTCAACACAAAGTATTATACTGGTTGTATGGCTTCTCCATACTTCTTTTTTATATTCTTCTTCTAATTCTTATTTTTTCTCACTTTATGTTTGTAATGTAGGAGTTACTGTAGAGTGTTGGTTAATGAATTGGACTATCGAGGACAAGAGTTCAGCTCACACTCCACTTGACGTCTTGTGGGTGTATCCAACCTTAAAGTTCATCTTAATAATGTTAACTTAATAATGTTTCTGGTAGTTTGGGGGTGCTGGTGACGGAAGTGACGTGGTGCTGACAGTCGTACCTAAAAAATGTAAGCAAAACTCCCCCTCCCCGGCCACGCCTTATTAAGCTTATGGGGACTATGATGTTAGTGGTCATATAAAAGTATTAAAGTAAAGTACCCCCGTCCCGCCAAGTGGCGTATAGGGAATATGGTGTTAATGACCATAAATTTTACAGACCTTCGGCACATGATTTTTGGGGTAATGTGGTTGGTATTACGCCCGTACCGCTTTACTTTCCCAGAAAAAAACCCGGTACCCATTTAAGGCTGGGTGAACCCGGATGCCGTCGGTTGGGATCGAACCTTACCTCTTGTCCTTTGTTGTCCAGTTTACTAACCACTGAGCTATCTCGGCTCCCTTTAGTGGTCATATGCTGATGGTTAAAAAAACAACAACACCATATTCCTTAAATGAGAAACTCGAGGAGTTAGACGTTTCTATCAATATCTACTGTTTCTTTCATTTATTTCCACTATCGGAGTGAGAGGTGTCTATCTATTTGTAGTTTCTTTTGTTTATTTTCACTATTTTCATAGTTTATCAAAAGTCTCGATTATGTCTACTGTCCACACGTTGATTGTCTATGCTTGTATAACATACACACAAGTACAGTCTCTTTTAGCGAATGGAATAATTTATTCAACACTCTATTTGTACACATACCCTTCGTTTAAAGCTAGTTAGGGAAAACCCCTGACTGACGCATTAACCGGAAATCTTTGCGAATCACGTCACATTAAACAATCCTGATGCTGAAGTGACATGACGTAACGAATCTCGTGGCAGCTTAAGGGCAGCATTGATCTTTGTCAACCTTTCCTTTTAAGAAAAAGTAAGTAATTCTTTCTCCAGCGGAGTAACACCGTCGGTGCAACACACAATTAGGGAGTAGGGATATTAATGCGCCTCACGTGCCCAATAACGTAACACGAGCATCGATTTGTAGAGCACTGGGAGCATCTATGTCAGAGGGACGCTTTGGGATAGAGCAATATTTCAAACTAGGACAACTGGTAAGAGGAAAGTTGCTGCATTTATGACGACTCTTTTAATAGCTGAGACATTTTCAAAGAAAAAGCTTTTTGTTACCGTGTGGTTGTATTTGAACACAACGGCGCACTATACGTGAAACGATATAAGGAGGTTCTACTAACCTGGAAGAGTGTGCCTGTATAGTCATCATCATCATATGCCATACCGTTTGGCGTAGGCGATCATGTCCTTCCACAATCTTCTATCCATCATGTATCGTATCAGGTTTGTTGTTGACTGTTTCCCATGCCATGACACCAAGCAATCTAGTATTTTCTCTATTTGTCGTCCACGATCTCCTCTTTCTCTGCATTTTGCCAGTTGTAACCAAGTATTCCAACTTTCTTATCCTCGTGATGTGACAACACACATATACATACACATCTACGCAAATACATTAAAGCTTTAAACATAGGCACGTAAACGGAATACGGAGGAGTGAAATTGTTATGGTTTTACTTCGAGTTGTTTCGGGGACATAATTATTTGATAAATTTATAAAGAAATGTAACACAACGAACTAAAAATAGAATATGCGTAAATAACATTCAAAGTCTGAGAAACGAAGGTGTTTAATGAATCTTCTACATTGAAGAAGAATTTTGGAGTCTTATTAATTTTGGGAGAATTCTGTGGGAAATAAAGAAACATATTGATAGCAAAGATAAATTAATAACCAGCTTTGGTGAAATTTTTTTGGGATAGACTGGTTGTAAAACAGCAGTAATAAATTTGAATATGTTGCAGTCCGATTAATTCAGCGATTATTCTCTCACACCGGTGAACGCAGGATTATGATAGAGTCCACAGACGAGTTTATTTGCGTTTGTTGTGTTGTGGTCGACGACTTAAAGTGAACCGATGATATCAAGGGGTTAACAGTAGCGTTTGTGATATCGTGTACCAGCAAGGTAAAAGAGAAAGTGAAAATGTGCTTCAAGGTAAAAGAAAAAACGCGTACGTGGCATTTGGTGAGGGGGCGAGAACACTGAACGCGTTGTTCACAAAGATGTGCCCAAGATATCTGTCTAACTTTTGTCTGTCTACTGTTTATTTTTAAATGCCAGGAGGTCGACGTGCTCTGTCTTAGAAGAATGATGATGATGAAATTGACAGGCTGCTGGAGCTTTCATGGATTCATTTGTTCTGCTGGGAGAAATTGAAACTTGTTCTGACTGGTGGTACTGCAGTATTAAGTCTTCCATAGCTGTAGAACCCAATCACTGATGGGAGAATTTGAAAATTACAGTCCCTGGAGGTACTGAAATACTAAGTCTTCCATCTACAGACTCTATCACTGATGAGAGAAGTTGAAACGTCTCCTGCCTGGATGTACTGCAGTACTTATTCTTTAGTATACAGCCCCCATCACAGCTAAGAGAAGTTGTAACTTGTCCTGCCTGGAGGTACTGCAGTACTTAGTCTTTAGTATACAGTCCCCATCACAGCTAAGAGAAGTTGTAACTTGTCCTGCCTGGAGGTACTGCAGTACTTATCCTTTAGTATACAGCCCCCATCACAGCTAAGAGAAGTTGTAACTTGTCCTGCCTGGATGTACTGCAGTATTTATTCTTTAGTATACAGCCCCCATCACAGCTAAGAGAAGTTGTAACTTGTCCTGCCTGGAGGTACTGCAGTACTTATCCTTTAGTATACAGCCCCCATCACAGCTAAGAGAAGTTGTAACTTGTCCTGCCTGGAGGTACTGCAGTACTTATCCTTTAGTATACAGCCCCCATCACAGCTAAGAGAAGTTGTAACTTGTCCTGCCTGGAGGTACTGCAGTACTTAGTCTTTAGTATACAGCCCCCATCACAGCTAAGAGAAGTTGTAACTTGTCCTGCCTGGACGTACTGCAATACTTAGTCTTCCATGTCAGTAGACCCCGACTCTGGCTGAGAACATGTGTCCAAGATAAGTACGGATCTTTTTCTCCATCAGCATAAAAACTGTGTATTTCTTTACCCCAATACCTTATACAATAACGGCAAACTTACACAGCACGGTTCTGTGTAGATAGAGGAAATCGTTGAGAAACCCTGCTACTGTTATTGATTGCAAACCCCAAGCCGCCATCTGTTGACGAATCCAGACTCTGGATTGCCATTCTATCTCCTGGTAACATACATGTTATGCACCCCAGAAAGTGAGTATCTCACATTCAGTGTCCCACCCAAACCCACTTTCTCCCACTGCTTATTTACAATTTTTTTTTTGTTACAGCGCTTTACGTTCCTATGCAGCGCTTCACCGCCAGGCAGGTGTAGCAGTAGTGGTGGTGAATGAATAAAAACTGAACGGTTCGCTCATTATTATATCATCTCATGTTTTTCTCACTCATAATTTGATCCTTATCACAGCCTAATTTTTGCAGAGCTACCTGTATCAGTGAGAGATACTAAATACCTGCTTGCTTATATTTGCTCGATGAGTAAAGGAATACACCTTCTCATCATCCGCCCTTAAGAGGATGTTAAGTGGGCGTGTCTGTAATGTGTTATGGTTTGCATTAAAACTGTGATATTTGCGCCTTTCGACCCAACACATCCGACTTCAGCATGACATTTTTGTGTACCAGGTTGTCTTCCCTCTTCGATCCCTACTCGCTTGGCCAGAATTAGACAGGTTAGTCTGTTACTGGAGGCACTACGGAGCGGTGGAGTAGGGTCTGGTTCACCTATCCTGTCGCAAGCCATCAGCTGTGGGTTGCTGACAACTTCCAGCTCTGCTGCTAGGAGGCGACTTTGCCTCCGCACTATGTATATAAGAAACAAAGTTGTCAGATGCTAAATAAAGTCTATATAACTCTTTCGTCTAAGCAACTATTTCGTCTCTGTAGCTATTTCGTCTCTGAAACTATTTCGCCTTTGCAAATATTTCGTTCATGTAACTATTTTTTTATACTATTATATTTCGTCTCTGTGACTATTTTATCTCTGTAACTATTTTGTGTGGTACATGAAGGACAGATTACAGAAGCATTTGAAATAAGAACAGGAGTAACGCAAGGATGCCTTCTGTCCCCATTTCTCTTTCTACTGGCCATAGATTGGATTATGAAAATAACTCAAAACAACAGAAATGGAATCCAGTGGTCACTGACCAAACAACTTGATTATTTAGACTTTGCTGATGACATAGCTCTCCTATCACACAGCCATCAACAGATGCAGGATAAAATGAGTATATTAGATGAGAGATCACAACAGCTAGGACTAAAGATTAATTGAGATAAGACGAACATTATGAGAATTAATGCAGTTGGCAATAACCAAATAAAACTAGGAGAAATACCTCTACTAGACGTACAATCTTACATATATCTGGGCAGTAATATAGATAAAGAGGGAGGAACAGAAAATGATACCAAAATAAGGATATCAAAAGCAAGAGGAGCTTTCATTGCACTGGAAAACATATGGAAATCCAAAGAAATTAGGCTAAATACAAAAATAAAAATTTTCAACTCAAATGTTAAGTCGGTCCTATTATATGGCTGTGAAACATGGAGAATAACAAAATTGACAATCACGAAGGTACAGACTTTCATTAATCTATGCTTGCGCAGAATAAAGGGATGGAAATGGCAGGACAAAGTCACTAATGTGGAATTATGGAAATGTACCGGTCAAATACTAGTGGATAAAGAGATACAGCGAAGACGATGGCGATGGATAGGACACACACTACGGAAGCCAACTGAGAGTATTACACAACAGGCCCTTTTTTGGAATCCCCAGGGGAAAAGACAAAGAGGAAGACCAAGGAATTCTTGGAGAAGTCAGATCGAAGCAGAGATGAAGATGATGGGGAAGACATGGAATGATCTTAAAAGAATTGCAAAAAACAGAACGACTTGGAAAGTGTTTGTTGAAGACCTATGCTCCACTGGGAGCTAAAAGGTAGAAGAAAAGAAGAACTATTTTGTCTCTGTAACTATTTCATCTTTGTAACTATTTCGTCTCTGTAACTATTTCGTTTATGTAATTATTTCGTCTCTGTAACTATTTCGTCTCTGTAACTATTTTGTCTCTGTAACTATTTCATCTCTGTAACTATTTCATTTTTGTAACTATTTTGTTTATGTAATTATTTCGTCTCTGTAACTATTTCATCTTTGTAATTATTTCGTCTCTGTAACTATTTCGTCTCTGTAATTATTTCGTCTCTGTAACTATTTCGTCTCTGTAACTATTTCGTCTCTGTAATTATTTCGTCTCTGTAACTATTTCGTCTCTGTAATTATTTCGTCTCTGTAACTATTTCGTCTCTGTAACTATTTCGTCTCTGTAATTATTTCGTCTCTGTAACTATTTCGTCTCTATAACTATTTCGTCTCTGTAACTATTTCGTCTCTGTAATTATTTCGTCTCTGTAACTATTTCGTATTTGTAACTATTTCGTCTCTGTAACTATTTCGTCTCTGTAATTATTTCTTCTATGTAATTATTTCGTCTATGTAACTATTTCGTCTCTGTAATTATTTCGTCTCTGTAACTATTTCGTATTTGTAACTATTTCGTCTCTGTAACTATTTCGTCTATGTAATTATTTCGTCTCTGTAATTATTTCGTCTCTGTAACTATTTCGTCTCTGTAACTATTTCGTTTATGCAATTATCTCGTTATGTAATTATTTCGTCTCTGTAACTATTTCGTTTATGTAATTATCTCGTTATGTAATTATTTCGTCTCTGTAACTATTTCGTTTATGTAATTATCTCGTTATGTAATTATTTCGTCTCTGTAACTATTTCGTTTATGTAATTATCTCCTTATGTAATTATTTCGTCTCTGTAACTATTTCGTCTCTGTAACTATTTCGTTTATGTAATTATCTCGTTATGTGATTATTTCGTCTCTGTAACTATTTCGTATCTGTAACTATTTCGTCTCTGTAACTATTTCGTCTATGTAACTATTTCGTCTCTGTAACTATTTCGTCTCTGTAACTATTTTGTATCTGTAACTATTTCGTATCTGTAACTATTTCGTCTCTGTAACTATTTCGTTTATGTAATTATCTCGTTATGTGATTATTTCGTCTCTGTAACTATTTCGTATCTGTAACTATTTCGTCTCTGTAACTATTTCGTCTCTGTAATTATTTCGTCTCTATAATTATTTCGTCTCTGTAATTATTTCGTCTCTGTAACTATTTCGTCTCTGTAATTATTTCGTCTCTATAATTATTTCGTCTCTGTAATTATTTCGTCTCTGTAACTATTTCGTCCTTGTAATTATTTCGTCTCTGTAATTATTTCGTCTCTGTAATTATTTCGTTTCTGTAACTATTTTGTCACTGTAACTATTTCGTCTCTGTAACTATTTCATCTCTGTAACTATTTCGTTTATGTAATTATATCAATTTTCTTTATATATCCTTGGTAGCAGGCCGACAAATCATCAGTAGACTGTACGACTTGTGGCTTCATTAGGGAAGCCCAACAACGTTCAACTATTGGCGCTGCCTCTGATCATCCAGCGTAAGCTTCTCCGTATCAAACGAAAGCTTTCTTTTAACTCGTATACTTTGTTACTGCTGATGGGTTGCGCCAGGATCGGTGAACCAGAACCATCCAGACCCTGCTCCACATCTCCGCGGTGCCTCTAGTAACAGACTAACCTGTCTAGTCTGGCCAAGCGAGCAGGGATCGAAGAGGGAGGACAACACGGTACTCAAAAATGTCGTGCTGAAGTCGGATGTGTTGGACCGAAAGGCGCAAATATAACAGTTTTACTGCAAACGACGACACAACGCAGACACGCCCGCTTAACGTACTTTTAAGGGCGGATGACGAAGAGTAATATTCTAGTCTACCAGAATACTCTAGAATACTTTAGTCATCGGGCGAACGCAAGCAAGCAAGTATCCGATAGTTGCCCTTAATGTACCTTCTTGTAGCTTTCTCTCTGCAGTTAACAGAATCGTAATCCTTTTTGTTTTTAACAATTCACGATGCCTGAGAGCTCATGATGTGCCCAGTTCAAGCATCAGCATTTGATCATCATCAGTGTTGATAAGACATCCCTGTCGTACTCTAAATGACCATTAGTCTGCCCTACTCTCGGTTATTTAAAACTTCCAGCTTTTAATTAACCCTCACTGGATTACTTGGACGTTGCGGTTTAAGGACACACTTTAACTCGGACAACCTCGGACAAGACCTTCCCTCTGGGTAGACATCTCACTGGCTCGTGAATTCGCGGTCAGTTTCCCCAGACGGCACCACATGGACGGGAATTTCCCTGGTGGCGTAAAGAGATATCGTTGGAGCTGCTATTATTTTGTTTTTAAACTTTCAAATGCGAAGCATTGAGCCCCAGAATTATTGGCTACTGTACTGGGTACTGTAAACCTTATCACGTTAACCTTTCAGTTGAATGATACATCAGCCACGATAAAGTGTGGTTTGCTAAAAAGGCAACTTATTTTTTTTCTTGAGAGAAATATAGCGCTGGTGTAATAATGCTAACCACAATAACTATGAATATGACGCTGGTGTAACACTAACCACAATAACTATAAATATGACGCTGATGTAATACTAATCACAATAACTATAAATATGACGCTGATGTAATACTAATCACAATAACTATAAATATGACGCTGATGTAATACTAATCACAATAACTATAAATATGACGCTGATGTAATACTAATCACAATAACCATAAATATGACGCTGATGTAATACTAATCACAATAACTATAAATATGACGCTGATGTAATACTAATCACAATAACTATAAATATGACGCTGATGTAATACTAATCACAATAACTATAAATATGACGCTGGTGTAATACTAATCACAATAACTATAAATATGACGCTGATGTAACACTAATCACAATAACTATACATTTGACGCTGCTGGTGTAATACTAACCACAATAACTATAAATATGACGCCGGTGTAATACTAATCACAATAACTATAAATATGACGCCGATGTAATACTAATCACAATAACTATAAATATGGCGCTGGTGTAATACTAATCACAATAACCATAAATGTGGCTATGGCAATTTAATTTGAAAAAAAAGTGTTATCATTAATCACTGAACGTCGTAAGATGTGACTATGGTCTTCATTCATCAAATTTATCTCTCTCTTTCTCTCTTTCTCTTTCTCTCTCTCTCTCTCTCTCTCTCTCTCTCTCTCTCTGTCTCTCTCTCGCTCACATGAACACTACACACATCGCGCATGATCGTTCCCTTATCCAGTTTTGTTATCGATATCACAGTTGGTGGCATGGTATTAATATTGGTATACCACGAGTTTAGAGTCGTAAATTAAAGTTATCTCCCCTGGAACAAAACTTCAGTGTATATCAAATACTAAAATATGTTTCTATGTTCATCACTAGCGTATTTTATTTTATTTTTGGATTATGATTAACCTCTGGATTGGGAAACATATCTTTACCCTCGCGTTGTTTCTCTTAGGGGAGATAACTTTAATTTACAACGCTAAATTCGTAAATTACCTACACATATGGAAAAAAAATGATTTTCCTACAGCATTTTATCCCCACAGCCGGTAGGTATTCCATACATTATATTTCCACATATTGCTGACAAGGATGTACAAAGATAGATGTAACAATAGATTACCTTTCCCTGATATTTGGAACGGCGAATCAGGTTATCTTTCCTTGCTAACGTTAACCGTGTAACTGCCCTACAGTTTGCGCAACTGCAACCATATGTATGTGTATGTATATATATATATATATATATATATATATATATATATATATATGTGTGTGTGTGTGTATGTATGTATGTGTCGATCATATGGGACAGTATTTGTTTCAGGAAATCCGTATGCCTGTTTACGTGGACATTTATATTTGTATATAAATATAAGTATCGGCATAACTACCTGTCTAATCTTTCCCAATTTTTGTGAAGCATCAGACAGGCTGCAAATGTCACTCTTCCACAGATTATATACGTACTGCCTCTCCTAACATTGCGTATAAGTAAGTGGTTTGTGCAACGATCGCAAATAAAAAATTTCTCTCGGCTTCTGGTTACTTGCTCTCCCCGTTTGTCTGTATCCTTTGTTGGGTTCACTTACTATAACTAGCAAGCTTGATAACTTACTTATTCTCTTTTGGTGTGTTGCACACCTTAACACTGTCTCGACAGTCTTAATTGTTTTCCATGAGTATTTTTTATTCTTCACCGTCAACGTTTGTTATTGTTGACGAGTCTGGTTCTGCTATTACTTGTAGCCACCACAATAAAACAGACCACATGGGTATATGTTAGTCAATGTTCGTAGTTTAAATATAGCTTTCTGATAATAGGCCACGTTGCAGAGACAAATAAATCAATAGCTCTCTTTTATTTTTGGTTCATAGTCCACGTTTATTAGCATTTGCTTTATCAGTCTAACAACATGCACCGCTCTCTCTCTCTCTCCTCTCTCTCTCTCTCTCTCTCTCTTGTTAATTTTTAGGGGATAGAAGAGGACAAGGCACTGATGTTTGCAAACTCTTTATTTCTCCATCTCTTTCGCAACTGCTTGAGAGCAGTAAAATTAAAATGTACTTATCCGTTGATGGTGACTTTCCACTAGTTTTAACTTTATGTGTGTCTTCTTGTCCTTTCTCATTTACTTGTAATATTATTTTAACGTGATCAAATGATTTGGACGACACGAGATCGCGTAATCTTAAGTTCTCGTTTCTTCACAATAACAAAGTTACCAAATATAGAAAGTGTTCCTTGAAAGTTTTACTCCTAGTGGGGTTTAAGGGAAATATGGTGTTAGTCCTAGCATTTTCTAATCACTATCGACACATTTATGTGTGATATGGCCGGTATCACGCCAAGCAGCTAAGTTTATTGCCCTTGGCACCATCCGGTACCCGTTTTCGGCATCCAATTTTCATTCGCTTGGCATCTCCAGCACCCGTTTTCTACACCCATTTTTTTTATTCCCTTGGCATCTCTCCGGCACACGGGTTCGGCACCCATTTTTCACACCCTTGGCATCTCCGGCACCCATTTTCGGAGGTTGGATGAACCCCGAAATCTTGTCATCGGGATAAAAAAACTCACATCTGGAAACTGAACGTGGACCCACGTTATCAACAGACAAGAACACTAACCACTTCCCTACCACGGCTTCTAATACTAATTATCTAAAAGGAATTTCCTTTGGTCAATTTGTATAACAGATGCCATTTAAATATGAGATAGCTCTCGTGTCTCTATCGTGTGGGACAGCTGAGACTATTCTGCGTGGAACTATAAGAGGACGGAGAAGTGAAGGTAGACAGAGAAAGAGATGGGAAGATAACATCAAAGAATAGACAAACCTCGACTTCGCAATGTCGTAAAGAATGACTGAAAATAGAGATACACAAAGACGTCTGTCAGTATTGGCCCAACGACACCCAGAAATTAAAGGATTAAGAAAAAAAAACCACATTTTTGAAAAATAGGATTTCCCTCCATTTCCGAAAAAAAAAATACAGCTGTAAACATATAGCCAGAAAGATACTTCAGAGTTATCAATATGTACACAATGACATTTCAAAGTTATCATTATGTACACAATGACATTCAGAGTTATCCCTTATAGCTACACATGATCATGTGATATGCTGGTTATCGTCTCTTTCCACATCACTTGGTCCTTAATACATGTCATAATTTCAGAAGATGATCTTTCTCTATTACCGTTTGGATAAGCTGTTCAATATTTTTCCTCTTAGTTTTCATCTGCTCTTCTTTACATTCCTTCTGCCTGTTATAGTATTCGTAAATGCATTTTTTTCTTTCCATGACATGCCCAATAAATATATACTGTCTCTATCTTATGATTTTGATGATTTTTCTGGTTTTTCCAGCTTGTTTTAAAAATATTTTCCATTTGTATATTTTTTTTTGTATCAAAGGAATTCGTAGCATTCTTCTGATAAACTACATATATAGCCCCATAGTTATCCATAAAATAATCAATACATCATCATCATTGCCATACCGGTTGGCGTAGGCGATAATGTCCTTCCACAATCTTCTATCTACAGTGCATCGTATCAGTTCTGTTTTTGACTGTTTTCCATGCCATGAAACCAAGCTATCCAGTATTTTCTCTCTTTGTTGTCCGTGATCTCTCTTTCCTTTTACTTTGCCAGTTGTAACAGTTGTGTATTAATCAATTCACCAAGGCGAATACTTACTAAGTCAAACAAGAAAACCAAGAAGTGACAACAAACACGCAACTCTCAACAGCAGCAACTTACAGATATTTCTTGTTCTCGTAGACGTCGTATAATCCTAGAACATGTGGATGCTCTATTAGTTTCATGATTGCGATCTCTCTCTCCACCTGTGAACGAACAAAAAATAAACCCACACATAATGTAACAATAAGCAGCAAACAATTCATTCTTTAGCACATGTTTTACCAAATAAGTTGATCAAGAATGAGATTAAAGCGAGGCGAGATGACCAGAGAGTAGTAAAAGAGTGCTCATGTGAAGGTCACGTCAGATGAAATAGATGGTGGATGTTCATTATATGTGAAGACAGGTTGTATCCGACAGTACTAAGATTCTCTACAACAGTTCAGCACCAAGATTTTTTTTTTTTACATTTTATTTTCAATACATATTTATACGTGTCTTGTATGTTTGTTCCTGTTGAAGGCCTATTGCGCAAACGTTGTTCTGCTTTGTTTTGTCCACTTGTTACGCGAAACCATACCGTTTTTTCTACATTTTTTTCCCCTATTTTATCATTTATCCCCCGTTGATCTGCTCAGCATTTTTTTCCCTATTTTATCATTTATCCCCCGTTGATCTGCTCAGCATTTTTTTCCCGGACAGCGTGATTTTTGTGTGTGCTCTACTCTTTTCGACTTTTAACTGATAAGAGTTCTTTAACATGCTCGAGTGTACACGTAAAGTACACCCGTCACGTCAAGTGGCGTATAGGAAATATGGTGTTAGTGACCATAAATTTTACAGACCTTCGACACATGATTTTTTTGGGGTAATGTGGTCGATATTACGCCCGTGCCGCTTTACTTTCACAGGAAAATATCCGGTGCCCATTAAAGGCTGGGTGAACCGGACGCCGTCGGTTGGGATCGAACCCTACCTCTTGTCCTTTGTCGTCCGGCTCACTAACCACTGAGCTATCGCGACTCCCAGTGTACAAGGGACCTCCAGTTTATTTATTATTTTTTTTTTGGCGTTATCGGAGAACATAGGACCAGAGATCAACTGATGGTAACGGCACAAAGAAACAACGGATTCAATGGGAAACAATTTCGCTTCCGCCTGCATCGGGTTTCGAACCCGGAAACTTCTTGTCCAGAGGCCGCCGATCAACCTCTAGACCACCCAATCCCACACATGCTTTACTTTTTCGACAAACATAATTTGCATGTTATATCGCTGTTTATATCAGTTCTGCAATATCTCTACATTTTATCGGGCATATCCGATTGCAACAGACACATTCGTTAAGACAACAAAGGCTTCATCACATTTCTCGTTAGTCATCTTTTACATCTGGAGATATAAGAGTTTATGATTACAGGTGCCACACGCAGGCAGTTATCAGACAATCAATGATTGATACCTTCGACTAACAGATTGATTATCATAACGATTTGACATCTATGCACTCAGGTAAACTCATAGGTGCAGCCAATACATCGAGTAGCTTATCTTTCCTCGTGATTTCAGTTCTAACGGTTAGTGTTTATGAAACCAGCTCGGAAGCTCTTTCTTTGCCACGAATCCCGATACGACCAATGCGTGTTAAAACATCCAAACCAGTTTCCAAAATTCTAGTTTAGTTTAATTTTTTATCTTTTTTAGTTTAGTTTAGTTTAATCTATTTGGTTTAGTTTAGTTTAATCAATTTTAGTTTAGTTTAATCTATTTTAGATTAGTTTAGTTTAATCTATTTTAGTTTAGTTTAATCTGTTTTAGTCTAGTTTAATCTATTTTAGTTTAGTTTAATCCACAGGTCATCCTCTTTGCACATCGGGCAAGTCCATAAGTTCTCACAGATCTTCTCCTCACTATATCTTTGAACGTGTAGCAGCAACTAACAAAACCGATCTTGTGTTGGTCCACAAATCTTCCTTGGCTTGCCTGAAACTTCGAGACTAGACACTCTCCTGCAACATCTCTCTTGAACCTGATAAGCAATAAATTAGCGTTTGCAACGACAATAGTCATCCTATACATTGTTTGTTTATTACGTTATATAAAATATTATTTCGCTTTCTAAGTTGTTGCATGTTATAAATTGTTGTTTACTGGGGTGCACAGTTGCAAATTGGGGTATTGCTTTTTCCAGGGTTTTCAATATTACATTTGCATCATGCGTCATCAAAATGATGGAAAGGAATGGGAAATTCTTGAAGATGATCGAAGCACATCAAGAATAAATGTAAAATTGGCACGGTAACATTAGGAAATAGCGCAGTAGCATTGAGTTATTGAATTGTTTGTGGATTTATCATTACTTCACTACGAACATATCCACCGGCGCTGAGATCCCCTCCTCAGCATGTCCCGCAGCGTCCAGACTCTGCGGCTCCAGTTCTGTGTTGGTTGATAAGCCCTCTCATTCGTCTATTAAACCTTTCGTTTTTGGCTATACCCAGCTTTACTCCCATTTCTTTCACCAGAAGGAGTGACGTAGACTCCTGGTTGTCGAATCCCTGTGCCCTTCCCGCAACTCGTAGGGCATTGATGACGTTTGCCCGATCCATCGGTTGACCGTCTTCGGCGATAGCACGGCTAGCCAACCTGTCCGCTCTGTCATTTCCACGTATTCTAGCATGTCCAGGGACGTAGACAAAGGTGACTGCTTTTCGTTGACTTCTGTAATAACTCGACCCATTGCCTGCTTTCAGAGCCAGCCTCCACTTTTCGTTTGCTTATCGAATCGCTTAGTATACCGGTGTCCGTGTAGTTTTGTGACTCCAACCAGATGAATGCTCTGGTCGCTACCACCGCCTTCATCGTCATGCCACTTGTGGTTATAACGTACTCACCGCTGTTATCTTTAAATATTCTGCCCGCAGAGCATGATGTACAACAACATTAAGAAATGGCACAGCAACATTAAGAAATGGCACAGCAACATTAAGAAATGACACAGCAACATTAAGAAATGACACAGCAACATTAAGAAATGACACAGCAACATTAAGAAATGACACAGCAACATTAAGAAATGACACAGCAACATTAAGAAATGACACAGCAATATTAAGAAATGACACAACATTAAGAAATGATAGAGCAACACTAGGAAATGGCTCGAAGTATAAGCTAGAAGATAAATAACATAAGAGAAAGAATGTGAGACTATCACAGCTGTTTGTTTCATAGCAAAAGTAACATTTTAGTTATGTTATGTTATATTAGCCTTGAACATTTTACTCATTCTTAAAACTGACATTTTTTTTTACTAAAGTGGTTTCAAGTTGTGACACAAAACACAAAACGTAAATCTCTTAGCTAAAGAAAATGTCAATGAATGAATGATGTTTTTGTAGTTGATACTCGTAACATAAAGGTACAATTTGGCAAATCTGAGAGTTATGGGGTGAAATATTCCATTTTGTATCACTTTTTTTTTAAGATTTTAAGATATAACTTCTAATCACTTTGAATGCACAACCAACGAAGAATGTGTATTTTCTGGAAAGGCGTTAATGTAAACATCAACTAAAGTATTAATGACAAACAGCTGACACTATACGATTTTTTTTTCGTTCACCAGCTTTGAACTCTGACGTAGTTCCTAGAGACTAGGAACTGAATTTGTGCGCGTTAATCCATTTATCCCTGGCAGCCATGTGCACAGGGGTCCCTCGCCGCACAGGCAGATAACTCCGTCTTCGGAGGTACTCATATTTTTTTCCGTCGATGAGTAATTGACGTTTTAAGCCGGGCCTCGCTGCTGAGACCAGGGGTGGTTGCCGCAGAGAGAAATCATAGATACAAATCCCAACTGGTGCAGCCAGGATTTGAACCTACAACCTCTCTGTCTCGAGGCCGGCGTCTTGCCTCGAGGCCAACCAGTCCCCCCCAGTTTATAAGATACCTAGCTTGAACCTGTTTTTAACTCTTTCTGTGCGGAAGCTTTTTATCAATGCAACGGTAGAGATTTCAGAGACATAATTTTTCATGGTTTTAAGAATCAATCTACATATTTATATGTATCTAACATATACCATATTATATATGAATTTTTAGATAACTGAACAAGGTATTAGATTTCACAAATGCCAAGATGATACAAAACACGTGAAAAGAATACGGTTTGATGACGGTTCAAACTAATCAATTTGAGAGTGACGCACAGTGCGTCGAAACGTACTGAAAGAGTTAATATATTTACAGAATCAAGCCATGAGATAAGTTGCTCGACATAACAGTGTCTAGCAGCTAATATCTCAAATCGGCAGCAGCTTGCTTTCAGTCTTCAAGAAACAATTCAAAAGCCATTAAAGATTCTGAAATGAAATATAGTCAACGAGACTTCATAATTTCAAAGCTATGAAATCTACTATAAAGAGGCCATTCGCTGAAAATATGCTTGAAATATGTAATACAGAAAATTACTTGTTCAGTGTTTGTCTTGTAAAATTACTTGTTCTATGTTTGTCTTGTAAAATTACTTGTTCTGTGTTGTCTTGTAAAATTACTTGTCCTGTGTTTGTCTTGTAAAATTACTTGTTCCGTGTTTGTCTTGTAAAATTACTTGTTCTGTGTTTGTCTTATAAAATTACTTGTCCTGCGTTTGTCTTGTAAAATTACTTGTTCCGTGTTTGTCTTGTAAAATTACTTGTTCTGTGTTTATCTTGTAAAATTACTCGTCCTGTCTTTATCTTGTAAAATTACTTGTTCTGTGTTTGTCTTTTAAAATTACTTGTTCTATGTTTGTCTTGTAAAATTACTTGTTCTGTGTTTGTCTTGTAAAATTACTTGTTCCGTGTTTGTCTTGTAAAATTACTTGTTCCGTGTTTGTCTTATAAAATTACTTGTCCTGCGTTTGTCTTGTAAAATTACTTGTTCCGTGTTTGTCTTGTAAAATTTCTTGTTCTGTGTTTGTCTTATAAAATTACATGTCCTGTGTTTGTCTTATAAAATTACTTGTCCTGTGTTTATCTTGTAAAATTACTTGTCATGTGTTTGTCTTATAAAATTACTTGTCCTGTGTTTATCTTGTAAAATTACTTGTCCTGTGTTTATCTTGTAAAATTACTTGTCCTGTGTTTGTCTTGTAAAATTACTTGTTCTGTGTTTGTCTTATAAATTACTTGTTCTGTGTTTGTCTTATAAAATTATTTGTCCTGTGTTTGTCTTGTAAAATTACTTGTCCTGTGTTTGTGTTGTAAAATTACTTGTTCTGTGTTTGTCTTATAAAATTACTTGTTCTGTGTTTGTCTTGTAAAATTACTTGTTCTGTGTAAGTCTTGTAAAATTACTTCTCCCGTGTTTGTCTTGTAAAATTACTTGTTCTGTGTTTGTCTTATAAAATTACTTGTTCTGTGTTTGTCTTATAAAATTACTTGTTCTGTGTTTGTCGTATAAAATTACTTGTTCTGTGTTTGTCGTATAAAATTACTTGTTCTGTGTTTGTCTTATAAAATTACTTGTTCTGTGTTTGTCTTATAAAATTACTTGTTCTGTGTTTGTTTTGTAAAATTATTTGTTTTGTGTTTGTCTTGTAAAATTACTTGAACAATTAAACAAACAGTTTTCATAATTTCCCCAAAATATATCTTCCTCTTTGAATAGAAGCTTTCAATGTTAACATTATTTGACTTTAGTTTCTATTTTAGAAACGGATGCAGCGATTTCGATGACGATCGATGAGCTGTGTTAGCGAGTAATGCAAGGATAAACGTATTCTGGTTGAGGGCATGGAGATGAGGACACACTGTTGTAAGAGCACGTCTGATTGCACTCCAGTTAAAAGATGTGACGATGTGTCTATGACCTGGCTCTCAGCTACAGGTCACGACAAGAGTCTTGGATGCGAAACTTTTCCCGAGGCGAGGTTGAGTGATTGGTCTGATTATAGTTTATTCTACATCTTTATATTCTCAGGATTCGCTGTAGTCATGTTTTTTTTCAGCCGGAGTGGGCCGGAACGCGTTCCGTAAACGTTTATGACAACAATCCCGAAATATATATTTCGTAAATAATTACAAATTAGAATTGCTGCCGGTTTACAATTCACAATTTATATTTTATGTTTTGGGCACTGATAGCGAAAATGTAATATGCTAATTAAATTTTATAATATAAAATGTAAGTACACCAGCACCCCAGAAGCCTCGTATATTGCCATTATCCCGTTTTATAAGATGGGATGATAGAATTCCGGTAGACTATTTCAAAGAGAAAAAAAAAATAGAAGTAATAATTTTGTCTGAAACCTGGGTTTTAGAAAAGGCCCTTTCACTTGGAAGTACGAATTATAACATACAATTTGTACCAAAGTACAACGTAAGAAAGATTTTAAAGATTTTAAAAGTTGACGCATTTGTACACCATCAAACTGGTTATCATCATCATCAAGTACCATGCCTGCTGGCGTAGGTGATCATGTCCCTCCACAATTTTCGATCTCGACAGTTATTTATCATTTCTGTTGTTGACCTTCTGCCAAGTCATTCTCTTAAGCTGTCTGGTATTTTTTTCTCTTTGCTATCCTCTATCTCTTCGTCCCTCAATTTTCCCAGTTGTTACAATATATTCAAGTTGTTCTCTTCTCATTACATGGCCAAAAAATGATGATTATGTCTGGTTGTGTCTGGAGCTTAAAAGGAAGGAAGCATCCGGTAGTTCGGTAAGAAATGGGTAAACAAATATTTGTGAAAACTGTAAGAAATCAAATAACAAGATAAAGTGAAAGTAATCAAAGATAAATCTTGCAAACTAAAGTACTTTTTAAACATGCATAGATGTTTTGTTAAAAATAAATGTTGTACCAAAGATGTGGATACCATGTGTGAAAGCCTCTTGTGTGTACGTCACTAATATCTACCTTGTTTCAACACTCAGTCTAGAGGGTAGTAAACTGCTTCGGTACTAACCACCATGTTCTAGCTCATAGCTTTTTGTCATCGATACTTTAGTTCAGTGGTTCTCAAACTTTCCTTTACTGCGGACCCCTATTAAATACGTTTTGCAGTGGTCAACCCCCCAGGATTCAACTTCAACTCAATTTACGATTTATTTTCTTTCAGGTTTTCATTCATTCATTCTCTCTTTGCATTTATCTACAAAATATAATTCTATTCTTCAAGCCTACTAGGACACACTGTGACGGCATCTGCATCGCGGATACACTGTGACGGCACCACGGTCACCATGTGACGACAGCGCGGAATACTGTGACGATATCGCGGACACACTGTGACGGAAACGTGGACACCATGTGACGGCATCGCGGACTCCCTGTGACGGCATCGCAGACACGCTGTGACTGAATCGCGGACACCCTGTGACGGCATCGCGGACACCCAGTGACGGCATCGCGGACACCTTGTCATCGCGGACACTCTGTAACAACATCGCAGGCACACTGTGACGGCATCGTGAACACACTGTGACGACATTGTGAACACACTGTGACGACATCGCAGACACACTGTGACGGCATCGTGAACACACTGTGACGACATCGTGAACACACTGTGACGACATCGTGAACACACTGTGACGACATCGCGGACATTCTGTGACGCCATCTTGAACACACTGTGATGGCATCGTGAACACACTGTGACGACATTGCGGACACCCAGTGACGGCATCGTGAACACACTGTGACAACATCGCGGACACACTGTGACGACATCGTGAACACATTGTGACGCGGGCACACTGTGACGGCATCGTGAACACAATGTGACGACATCGTGAACACACTGTGACGACATCGCGGACACAGTGACGGCATCGTGAACACACTGTGACGACAACGCAGACACCCTGTGACGGCATCGTGGACACCCTATCATTACGGACACCATGTGAGGGCATCGCGGATACACTGCGACGGAAACACGGACCTCTGGAGGAAAGGTGGGAGGTGTCGGAAGTTATAGTGTGAGAAACGCTGCTTTAGCTAGCTTGTTGATTTGTGTCTGTACATAATTCTAAAATGCACTAGCCTCTTCTATTTTACATTCAACTTTATTGCAATTGTATTTTCTTTGGATTACAATGTAAAGAATTGTTTGCTGAACAATTTAATGATTCACCCCCACCCCATCCCAAACACTTACATTTGCCAATTGTTTATTTACTATTTATTTACTTGTGAGAAACAATGACGAAAATATCATTCACTCATGAATATTTACTTCATCTCAACAAAAATTATGTTTTATGTCTGGTACCGCAACTGGAAAACATCCCCACAAAATATCAATTTTATGAATGATTTGGAAGTAGAAGTATCATGATATCTACACCCTACAAATTATCAAATTTAAGAATGAGTGGAGAGTAAAAGTCACATGATTTCAACACCCCACAAAATATCAAATTTAAGATTGAGTGGAAAGTAAAAGTCACACGATTTCAACACCCCACAAAATATCAAATTTAAGATTGAGTGGAAAGTAAAAGTCACATGATTTCAACACCCCACAAATTATCAAATTTAAGAATGAGTGGAAAGTAAAAGTATCATGATATCTATACCCCGCAAAAGACTGCAACATAACCAAGATTATAACTAAAATGTCAGTTTTATAATAAAACAAGCAGTCGCGTAGATCACGTTTCTGAACGTCTAAACTCTAAACAGTAAGAAGATGCCACAGACAAAGTTCACAAGATCGAGGTGACTCATACACATTCAACCTTCCTCGGGTTTGGATATATTCTGTGTTACGCGTGAGGTACTAGGTGGAAAATTGACTTAAGAGAAAAAAACGTAAAGAGTAGGGTGTAACCGACTCCGAGAGGAAAGTCACGTAAAGAGTAGGGTGTAACCGACTCCGAGAGAAAGTCACGTAAAGAGTAGGGTGTAACCGACTCCGAGAGGAAAGTCACGTAAAGAGTAGGGTGTAACCGACTCCGAGAGGAAAGTCTACTATATTTTAACTTCCTAAAACGCGTTTTTCTTCTTCTGATTCTTCTACTTTTCAGCTCCCTGTGGAACATAGGTCTTCAACCAACACTTTCCAAGCCGTTCTGTTACTTGGCATTCTTTTAGGATCATTCCATGTCTTCACCATCAACTTCATCTCTGCTTCCATTTGTTTTCTCCAAGAATATTTTGGTCTTCCGCTTTGTCTTTTTCTTTGGGGATCCCATAAAAAGTGCCTGTTGTGTAATACTCTCAGTATTTTAACTCACCAAAACACGTTCACTTCCGCTAAAATTATTAGGAGATATATTTTATTATTGTGTCATCCAAATAGCGTCCTGGGAAGAAATAGCTGCAGACCCCAATCTTTGGAAACACTCTAAAGCTCCAACTCAATCGAGAAGCAGACAGATTCGTAAAATAGAGAAATCATTGTGAAAGAAAAGAACAAAAATAACATTTCTAGGTGCACTGAAAAATCCAGTCAATTGTGACTGACTGAGCCTACTACATCCAAATAGAGCAATGTTAGTTGTCTGTGTGTGTATATATATCTATATATCTATTCTATTGACTTGTTAATTTTCTGGTTTTTTTTTTTAAAGATCTCAGTATGATTGTGCTCTCGTGTAATATATATATATATTCTTGACTTGTTAATAAATCTCAGTACTGATTGTTTCGTGTATATATATATATATATATATATATATATATATATATATATATATATGGAGCCGCGATAGCTCAGTGGTTAGTGAACTGGACTACAAAGGACATGGGGTAGTGTTCGATTTAACCGACGGCTCCCGGGTTCACCCAGCCTTAAATGGGTACCGGATTTTTTCTGGGAAACTAAAGCTGCACGGGCGTAATACCGACCACATTACCACGAAAATCATGTGTTGAAGGTGGGTAAAATTTATGGTCACTAACACCATATTCCCAATACACCACTTGGCGTGACGGGGCTGTTTACTTTACTTATATATACATATATATAAATAATATTATTTCGTTTATTATATATACTATATATAACATGTTATAACAAGTGATGGCAAATTTAAGACAGAGACAATCAACAGAATTGAAATGGTAAAACATGAAATATATAACTACATCTAATCAGTTAATAATACAACTAAAGTTACAAATAGTACAATGTTATATCTACCAACAATTCTTGTATAATGCTGAAATATAAACATCTAAGAAAATTGGAGCCTTTGAAATGTGGATTTATAGAAAAAGGGAGAATTGGATGGAAGGAAAAGAAGACAAACTGAAGTTTGGAATCAGCTCAAAATGGAAAAAGAAAATAACTATTTAGCACAGTTGAATTTAGCCGCGATAGCTCAGTCGTTAGTGAACTGAACTACAAAGGACAAGAGGTAGGGTTCGATCTCAACCGACGGCTTCCGGTTCACCCAGCCTTTAATGGGTACCGGATTTTTTTCTGGGAAGGTAAAGCGGCACGGGCGCAATACCGACCACATTACCCCAAAATGCTGAAGGTCTGTAAAATGTATGGTCGCTAACACCATATTCCCATATACGCCACTTGGCGTGACAGGGGTACTTTACTTTTTTTTTTTACAATTCAAATAAGATAACTGAAACTTTTAGGACTTGTGAAGAGACACAATAAAAGTAATCTTGGAGGGGATGGTATAAGGTAGCCGATCCGATGTAGACAAAGACTAAAGTGGACTGATAACATCAACAGATGTGGACAGGTGAATTTATGATAACTTGAACTGTGAAGGTAAGAGACAGGGTAATATGGCCAAAGGCAAACCAAGAATTAGATAGATATACAGAAATAGACAGACATAGAGCAGACAGACAGACAGGCAGACAGGCAGATGGACGGACGTACGGACGCACGGACGGACAGACAGACAGACAGACAGATCGATGGATGGATGGATGGATGGATGGATGGATGGATGGATGGATGGATGGATGGATGGATGGATGGATGGATGGATGGATGGATGGATGGATAGATAGATAGATAGATAGATAGATAGATAGATAGATAGATAGATAGATAGATAGATAGATAGATAGATAGATAGATAGATAGATAGATAGATAGATAGATAGATAGATAGATAGATAGATAGATAGATAGATAGATAGATAGATAGATAGATAGATAGATAGATAGATAGATAGATAGATAGATAGATAGATAGATAGATAGATAGATAGATTCAGTAATATATTTCATGGCTGTATCACTCATCTCAGATAGTCATTCATCATCATGTACCATGCCGGTTGGCGTAGGCGATCATGTCCTTCCACAATCTTCTATCTACAGTGCATCGTATCAGTTCTGTTGTTGACTGTTTTCCATGCCATGACACCAAGCTATCCAGTATTTTCTCTCTTTGTCGTCCGCGATCTGTCTTTCCTTTTATTTTACCAGTTGTAACCAAGTATTCCAACTTTCCTCTTCTCATGATGTGCCCAAAAAATGTTGATTGTTTCTTTCTGATGTTTTTTAAGAGTTCCCATTTTGTGTTGGCCTCTTTGAGAACTTCCTCATTGGTCTTTTTAGCTGTCCAGGGAACTTTCAACATTCTTCTGAGAAATCCCATCTCTGTGGCCTCTAATCGTCTTTTCGTTTGTTTGTCTACTGTCCATGATTCGCTTCCATAGGTCAGAATTGGTCTATATAGCACCGATGAACTCTCTTTCTCATTTTTATTGACATAGATTGGTTGCATAAGATATGTTTCATGTTCTGAAATGCTATTTTGAGATAATCATTATGCCCATATATTGAACGTTGTCGATCTGCTTCAGTTCTGCTCTCTTCAATTTGACCATTTAACTTGCTTGTATTCATGGAACAACCAGGACATCATAGTGTACACATTTATTAAAATAAAAAAAATATCCTAGACTCCGCATTACATTTCCCAAACTGTTTAGATCCTCATTTTTAGTATGCCGCGATTTAACAAAAACAAAATAACCACGGAAGAAGTTAAACATGTTTTTTTTTTTTAGATTGCCTTTTAGCTTATCGTCAAAAGGAGACATGCCAGGAAAACTGCTCATTGTGTATGACACAAAGTTTGAAGGAACTAAGTTCAGGTATCAATATTGATGTTAGCACCAGCATTTCTTTGTTGAGAAATGGAAAAGCAAAATTCCCGTATTTAAGTTTAGTCCGTGTTTGGCTAATATTTGAGGAAGATTGTTAAAGTATTTTAGAGCTAAGAAAGGAGAAATTGAAAAAAAAGACACATTTATTCACCAAAAAAATAAACTTTAGCTGTTTACGTAAGGTATCTCGCGAAAAAAAGGATTTTAAATGGAAGAGAGAGAGAGAGAGAGAGAGAGAGAGAGAGAGAGAGAGAGAGAGAGAGAGCAGTTTAAGGGGCTGTTATTATTTTTTTCTTCTGTTATTATTTTTTTTTTAGTTGTCCCAGGTAAAGAAATAGGTCAGGGTAGGATTAAATTCATTATTCCTTGCTTGGACATAATAAGAATAAAAATAGTACAATTTGTTCATCGTTTTCGAAGATAACAAAAACTTAAATATATGTGGTTGCACCTCTTTTGCTTGTACTGAAGACGGACATATTCAGAGTTGGTCTAATGTCTGTTTCGTATTCTCTCATTTATGGCAGTGGGTGTATTTTTTCATACTTTGTCGATTCAGTGTCTCTATTTCTGCGGAACAGGCTTGTAAAGAAATATAACTACGCTATTGTGAGTGGTTGGGATGAGAAGAGACAAGCGAATCTGAAAACAAGACATCAAGGGGGATCATGAGGGTAAACGAGAAAGAGACTGACCTAGAGAAAAGAACGTTGAAGCGAGAAGTATCAACAGCAGGCAACATCTCCCACGCCGGGTTGCGATGCTCACCCAGAAAAAGGACGGGCGGCTAAATACAATGCGGGTCTGCAAACAAACTGAAACTTAATAGCAAAGATAGTTGGAAATGAAAAGTGTAGCACTTCTGCCCTGTTTTAGGCTAAACATTACAATAGATAATTTTGGAAGGCATGAACGTTGAGAGTAGGGATCAAAGAATAATAAAGAACATGTACTGGAACAAACAGCGGCCATAGGAGCTGGAAATCAATTGGGAATGTTTCAACAAATTAAACAGGGTGTTAGGCAGGGTTGTGTGCTGTCACCAGATTTGTTTAATATGTATAGTGAGATTATTTTAAGATCCATAAGGGACATGCCTGGAATAACAATTGGAGGTCATAATATAATCTACGGTATGCTGATGATACAGACTTAATCGCTAAGTGTGAAAACGAGTTACAAGAAACGTTGGGCATTATAGTAAAGGAAAGCAAAATAAGGGACTCAGCTTCATAAGCAAAAAAATTTGCTTTTCTTTTGGCCTCTGCTACTGTTATGTTTTCTAGTGTTTCTAATAATCCATCAATCCACCTTTTTTGTGATCAATACTTGAGTCTGGTGTTCTTGTAACGTTTGTTAAAGGTTTGCATTGTTGTGTTTTGGTCTGTTTGTCTTATCACATGCCAAACCATTTTATCTGTTGTATCTTGATGTGTGGCATGGCAGGAATTATTCATAGCTTTTTTCTTCAGTTCTTCATTATGATCTTATCTGTCAGGCTGTTTCCTGTCATTCGTCCAACACATCTCATCTCAGCATGTGGTCAGATTTCAGGCTACAGATCGATCATAAATAAGGAAATGAATGACCTCGTCTGATTCCCGTATCTAGTCTTGGGTAAATATGTAGCTGTGTAGAAAAAGTTCAAAGAAAATGCTATTTTTGGAACTCCAAATGTTACAACTGTGGTGGTAATTTTTTGCGGTATCATAGTCAGACAAGGCTGTGTTCTGTCGCCGGATTTGTTTTCACTTTACATCAAATATATTATGAGATCAATAGTAGACAAAAAAGGAATTGAAGTTAACGGTCACAACATAAATAAATTGTGATATGCGGATGACACAGTCTTAATAGCAGAGACAGAGAATGAACTACAAGAAATGATAGACGTAATAGTAAAAGAAAGCAACAAGAAAGGTCTCAGTTTGTATAGTAAGAAAATAGAAGTAATGGTTATATCGAAGAAGCTTGTGTGTCTGTGCTGGCCATGGTTCATATCCTGGTGTATTTCCGTGCTAGCCATGGCTCATATCTTAATGTGTTTCAGTGCTAGTCATGGTTCATATCTTGGTGTGTTTCCGTGAAGCCATGGCTCATATCATAATGTGTTTCTGTGCTAGTCATGGCTCATATCTTACCTTGTGTGTGTGTGTGTGTGTGTGCCAGTCATGGCTCATATCTTGGTGTATGTCATGTTAGTCATATCTCATATCTTGGTGTGTGTCCGTGTTAATCATGTCTCATATCTTAGTGTGTATCTGTGTTAGTCATGTGTCATATCTTTGTGCGTGCATGTCTGTGTTAGTCATATCTCATATATTTGTGTGCATGTCTATGTTAGTCACATCTCATATCCTTGTGTGCATGTCTATGTTATGACAATCAAAGGCTAAGGAAAGCAAACCTGAATAAAATGCTGGCTAAAATCGGATACACTGGGCCGCTGGCGCAGAACACAGTGCAACGTTTTAACAGGTATTCAATCAGAGTGGATCTAACAAACTTTAATTATGATGTTCTGTCTGTGGGGTCGATCAATTCACTTAAACAGATAGATAGATAGATAGATAGATAGATAGATAGATAGATAGATAGATAGATAGATAGATAGATAGATAGATAGATAGATAGATAGATAGATAGATAGATAGATAGATAGATAGATAGATAGATAGATAGATAGATAGATAGATAGATAGATAGATAGATAGATAGATAGATAGATAGATAGATAGATAGATAGATAGATAGATAGATAGATAGATAGATAGATAGATAGATAGATAGATAGATAGATAGATAGATAGATAGATAGATAGATAGATAGATAGATAGATAGATAGATAGATAGATAGACAGAGAGATAGATAGATAGATAGATAGATAGATAGATAGATAGATAGATAGATAGATAGATAGATAGATAGATAGATAGATAGATAGATAGATAGATAGATAGATAGATAGATAGATAGATAGATAGATAGATAGATAGATAGATAGATAGATAGATAGATAGATAGATAGACAGATAGATAGATAGATAGATAGATAGATAGATAGATAGATAGATAGATAGATAGATAGATAGATAGATAGATAGATAGATAGATAGATAGATAGATAGATAGATAGATAGATAGATAGATAGATAGATAGATAGATAGATAGATAGATAGATAGATAGATAGATAGATAGATAGATAGATAGATAGATAGATAGATAGATAGATAGATAGATAGATAGATAGATAGATAGATAGATAGATAGATAGATAGATAGATAGATAGATAGATAGATAGATAGATAGATAGATAGATAGATAGATAGATAGATAGATAGATAGATAGATAGATAGATAGATAGATAGATAGATAGATAGATAGATAGATAGATAGATAGATAGATAGATAGGATAGGTAGGTAGGTAGGTAGGTATAGATAGATAGATAGATAGATAGATAGATAGATAGATAGATAGATAGATAGATAGATAGATAGATAGATAGATAGATAGATAGATAGATAGATAGATAGATAGATAGATAGATAGATAGATAGATAGATAGATAGATAGATAGATAGATAGATAGATAGATAGATAGATAGATAGATAGATAGATAGATAGATAGATAGATAGATAGATAGATAGATAGATAGATAGATAGATAGATAGATAGATACTTGGTGGATGAGTGCACGGGGTTTCCAGGGAGTGGCGTTCTCATTAAAGCTCTTCTAGAAACGTATTGAGATCATATTTGACACATTTCTTAAGTTTACTTGCCGTTGATGTTTAATGCTGGTCGCTAAAAAGTTTTTTTTTCCGTGATGTCATCAACTATCATACGAACAGCATCGGGCATGTTTATCCATTTCTTTTAAATGAGTCCCCTTTTTTAGTATTTCCACATCTGACCATCTTCATTGTAACCGGGCACTATCCACCCACTAATGCAACAGGCCGTTCATAAATTCGTGAAGATCTTTCACAAATTATAGCTTCACAACTTTCTTATAGAATGAATTGAAACATGCTTTGTGCACTGTTGATCACTCCGGCCTTACTCAAATAATTTTTGTCCTTTGAAAGTTAATATCCTTTAAGATTTTTCTTATTTAAGTTATGTAAAAAAAAAAAAATGCGTATGGCTGCCGGGACAAACAATTTGAAGTTTTACAAAACTTTTTTTTTAAATTCAACTCTTCCGTTCAATTAATGCGCACCACATTCAGCGTATAGCTTAAACGTTTGTAAGAAAACTTGATTTTTACATGAACTAATCTGCGCCGCTTCATCAATTGTGTAATTATCGCGCTATCAATGACGTGTTTTGCTTTTTCCTTGTGTCTTTATAGGATTCGCGGTAAAAAAAATAAACATGATTTACTGCTAAAATCTAATGTTTAGGGCATCCTTTTTGTAATTTTCCTGACATTATGTAACAAAAAACGATTTGTGGAAAATCCAGTCTGCCTTTGGACTTAAATGTTATAAAATATTAAGGTCGGTGAAAATCTAAGACAGCGCGCAAAAAATCATCGCTATTCATCAAATATTGTCCGAGAAAATTAAATGACGCTGTGTTCACGAATTTATGAACGGACTGTATAATCACTTTTCTGACATGGAAGGACAGTTTTTCAGACGTGCACGTTATACATAGCACGATTGTGGCTCAAAAATGGGCTTTTGGTCGGTCAAAAATGGCTGCCGGGCTGGTTTTGTGTTTATCGACCGCCAACATTTTCCTCCAGGCGGATGGATTTTTTTTTAGCTCCAAACGTGTGGCGGTTATGCCAGTGAGGTGGCCGGAGGTTCCAAACCCTCAGGGCTGTGCTGGTGCGACGGAGTTGCGTGCATCAGTGCTGATATCTTTTTTATCAATCAACAGGCGATGTAGCCATTTGTGATCATATGAAGCTACGGGCGATTCCTGGTGTGAGACTTAAAAAACATGATTTCGGATTAGAAATTATAAGACACTACACGGATATCATACCAAGGTTGGAGGTGCTAGACAGAAGCACTATGCAGGAAGCCAAAGTAGACTTATCAATCAAACAAAATGGTGTCTTTAGTCGCTCGTGTGGCTACCGGGGTCTCCATGGTGAGGGGAGAATAGAGACACTATTACCTCTCACGCATGTCGTAAGAGGCGACTATGGAGACTTGGAATCGTCGTCTGTGCGGTCGAGTGTGATGTGCACGGAACGACATTGTCAACGGAATTTACCAATGAATTTTGGGAAATTCTGTGACTAGTGGTGAAATTGAAATGGGGAATTCCTGATTGCAATGAAACTGGTTCCATGGATAGAATAGAATACAATAAACCCGTTAATCTCTACCAACCGTTGGAAAATATAATGGGGAGGAGATCTGATCATTTATGGACATGCCCGAATGTGCAATGAGGATGACCTGTCGACTACATTTAACTAAACTAAACATTTCTCAATATTCTTCAATCTAAATGTGACCTTTGAGCTCTAAAGTGCATGAACTGCAAGCGGTCACAGATGCATATCTAACTGCTGGCGTCGGAAATATTAACTACAACAAATGAAAATCCCATTCCCATATAGTCTTAGAATGTGAATAACTATTCTAGCCAGTCTAGCAGAGGTAGAAGACATTAGGATAATCTTGTACTAAAAATTGTTACGGTCATGCTAAACTCGGATTTAATTAAATAAAAGACGCAGATATCGCAAATTCGAGACATCACATCTTACGTTCATTAACATCTTTTATATAACGGGTAGGTCAAGGAAGCGATAATAGTGAAGCTCTGCCGAACTTTTGAAAGAGAAAAGTAACAATATCCAGTGATTAGGATATCTGCTCGCTTACAAACCTAGTATTCAGTAATTCAAATACTAACCATTAAAGAATATATGTAGTATCCGTGATGATTACATTGATTATTCTTCTTAATCCTTTGAATTCTGGTCAGAACAAGGACACTCACGAGAGATTTCCACCCAATCCGGTCTGGAGCAAGTACGGACAACTCTGACCAGGACCTGCCAGGCTTAATCATTTCATCATATGTGATTCGTCGCCATTCCCTCAGTGCTCTACCTCTCCTTTGTTTACCAGATGATATCCAAGTTAGTGATGGATGCGGATGCCTGATTCGCAGAGCATGGCCTAGTCATTTCCAACGTGTTCTTTTCACTTCTTGACCATTATTGTTAATGCTTAATCTTCTGGCAACTTCTTTGTTTATGATGTGTTCATCCCAACGGATGTTCAGAATATTATTAAGACAACGACCTTCGAATCCTCTAAGTTGACTTTTTATCTTATTGTTCATTAATACTAATAAACAATCATCATCATCATCAAGTACCGGGCCTGCTGGCGTAGATGATCATGTTTCTTCACAACTTTCGATCTCGGCAGCTATTTATTATTTCTGTTGTTGACCTTCTGCCAAGCCATTTTCTTAAGCTGTCTGTTATTTTTTCTCTTTGATTCCCTCTATCTCTTCGTCCCTCAATTTTTCCAGTTGTTACAATATATACCAGTTGTTCTCTTCTCATTACATGGCCAAAAAACGATGATTGTTTCTTCCTAATATTGGAAATTAGCTCTCTTTTTGCTTTGACCTCTCTCAGAACATCTTCATTACTCTTCTTAGCTGTCCATGGTACTCTCAATATTCTTCTGTAAAACCACATTTCTACAAACACCAGTCATTTTCTTGTCTGTTGTCCTATTGTCCATGATTCGCATCCATATGTTAAGATTGGCTCTACATAACATTTAAGAACTAGTTTTTTTTGTTTTTATTACTAAACAATAATTGAAACAAATATCCAGTCATTAATTTGCTTACTTTGTTTTAAGCAGCGCTATTTTCTTTTTAGCGGACCCACCTGTTTTTATTTTTAAAAATTGTAATTTATGAATTTACAATTTAGGAACACCGTCCATTGTTTAGTTTTCTTCTACTTTAAAACAGCAAAAGCAGGTAATTTTTCACCTGCACGTCTTTCTTTTCTTCTAATAACGTCTCCAGCTGCTTACTTAAAAAATCCTCCCTATCTGTTTACATAAAAGTAGATATCAAAACAGCTTTTCCATCTGCTGACATTAAAAAGGAACATCAAATTAGCTTTACCAATTAAAAAGGAACATCAAATTAGCGTTACCAGCTGCTTACATTAAAAAGGAACATAAAAATATAAAATTACAAAAAATGTCCAGTATTGGCTTACCCTTTGTCATAAAGGAGCGATCAATCACCAATTTTCTGTATGTATTTATCATGTTTCTCTAAAATATTTATGTGTTTATATTTTTAAAAAATATGCACGGTTTTATCTGTTTAAAACCGTTTTATTTTAGTCATTTGTATTTGTATATACCGTAAAAAAGTCAATAGGGCAAATAAGATCTCGAGTGCCGGAAAGTACTCTCGAAATATGTACTCGAGATGCTTTCTGTCCTATTCACTTTTTATTTTTTTACCAACCGGCACAAAAATCTGGCCTTTGTTCCAAAGTTGCCATTTTCAGATCAGTGTTCAATAATCGGACTTTGGACTTTCGAGTTCGCATTTTCTGTTGCTTTTGAGTCGATGTTTTCTTGAATATTTGTTGTGTTGTACCTGTTGACGGCTGTTGCCAAAACTTCGTACTTTGTTTCGTCTCTCTTCTAGTTTAATTACTTAAAATAATACCATTGTATTGTTTATTTTACATGTTCTCTGCTGTTCTACATACGAACCGCATATTATTTAATATTCTATATTCGTGCTTACCTTCCAAATTCACAAGTTCACATGCTAGTGATTATTGCCATTATCTTTTCAAATATATTCATCACCATCATGTGCCATACTGGTTGGCGTAAGCGACCATGTCCTTCCACAACCTTCTATCCACAGTACATCGTATCAGTTCTGTTGTTGACTGTTTTCCATGCTATGACACCAAGCTATCTCGTATTTTATCTTTTTGTCGTTCGCGATCTCTCTTTCCCTGTATTTTTTTCTTCAGTTGTAACCAAGTGCTCCAGCTTTCCTCTTCTCATGTGCCATAAAAATGTCGATTAAACACAGTAGACACAAATAATATCTCACTGTTGTTTAATTCATGTCTGAGTTGTTAGTCTTTGGGGAGAAATGAGGGTATGGTTAGAAAGAGAAAGGAAAGAAAGAGAGAGAGTGAGAGAGAGATAGAATTAGAGTGATACAGAGATAGGTAGAACAGAAGGAGAGAAATTAAAGAAAAAAGTGATGAAAAGAATAACGGAGAGATGGTTGAAAAAAATAAGAAAGACAGGAACAAAGGAGAGGAATAAAAGATCTGTACAAAATGAGAGTATTTATGAGAGCAAAAAAAGGAAGACGAGAGAAACAGAGGAGAAAGTGGGAAGACAGAGATGATAGAAAGATGTAGAGAATATATCGAGCTAGAGAAATAAAATAGAAAACAGAAGCGAAGATGATAAAATGAGATAGAAAAGAGCTTGACAAAGAAGAGGGGAGAAATATATATATATATAAGCACTCGTCAGTAATATTTGACTATGGATTTTGTAGCGCCACTAGTAAATGTTATTTTTTTCCATTCTTTATTTTTCTCCGTTTATTCTCTTTTTTATGAATCAAACTAACTAATCTGCTCTCTAGGTCAAATTCTAATTCTCTTCTTTCTTGTGTTGGAGGTTTAGAGTGCGTTTCTAAAGATTGCGGCCTGCAGCTATTTCTTGCCATGGCGCAGGTTTATGTTCAGAGTCCTCGTGTCATGTTTACTATACATCATCATCATCGAGTGCCATCTCCGCATCGAAGGTTAGCTACCATGGAGCGCCATTCTGCTTTGTCTCTTGCTTTGATGGTGCAGGTTGTTATAGGCTGGTTTGTCCATCTTTTGATGTTACTCGTCCATGTTAGTCTTGGTCTGCCTGTTACTTTGTATTTTCCCCTCCAGGATTACTTTTAGTAGGCTGTTGTGTTTTTTAACATGACCCAAAAATCGCATTTGTTTGTTTGAATTGTGTTAAGTAGTTTTCCTTCCATTTTTAGTTGTTTTAAGACATCATCGTTTGTTTTCTTTTCCTTCCATTCAACTCTTCTATATATCCACATTTTAAACGCTTTAATTCTCTGTTCTGTTTTCTTGTCTAATGTCCATGTTTCTGCACCATATAGGAATGTTGAGAAGACATAACATTTTGCTATTCTTAGTTTTAACCCTGATGTTATTTGTTTTGATGTTAGTATGTTCTTGATGTTTACTATACATATTTATGCAAATACTAAGTGAAAGACAGAGAGTAATAATCCTCTACATGTGATGAATTTGTTTATTCAAACATTACTTGATGATTGCATCATACACAAATACAAAGTCTTACTTGACAATACACTGGCAACTAGACTGACACTCTTGAATATACAAAATATTATCTTATTCTCGTCATAACACCTACGTTCTCACTTCCTATTTACCTCTCTGACACACGCAGGGGTAGATAAAGCAATACCGGATGTGTTTTTGTTGGCAAACAGTTGTACCAAGCACACAGATTAAAGCAGTCAAATCCGAACAGAGGGAGAGCGGATGGATCGCAAAATGTTTCTAATGGAAAGCAGTTTTTCCAAATCGATTTCTGTGTTGAAGGTTGTTATTCCAAGAAGAGGCGGGGAGGGGGGGGGAAGAGAAATGCAAAGTACAGTTTACAATAAAATACGTTCTTGCAGAATATAATTGTAAATAAGATCGTCTTCTTTGGTACTCGAAACCAATGTGTGCTGAAGTCGAATGTGTTTAATCGAATCCCGTAAATATGGCAGCTCACCGCAAACTGCGTTACAACGCAATTTGCGCTCATTTCACGTCCTCTTCATGTCGGATAAGATTGAGTAGAGTGTTAAAGAACATGATTTTTAATTTCTTCTCCATACGCCAAGTATAGGCTATTCTCTAGGCCAAGTTTAACCTGTTCTTCGAGGCCAAGTTTAACCTGTTCTCTAAACCAAGTTTAGCATGTTCTTCTAGGCCAAGTTTAGCCTGTTCTCTATGCCAAGTTTAACCTGTTCTTCTAGGCCAAGTTTTGCCTGTTCTCTAGGCCAAGTTTAACCCAAGTGTAGCCTGTTCTCGAGACCAAATTTAGCATGTTCTCTAGACCAAGTTTAACCTGTTCTCCAGGCCAGGTTTAGCCTGTTCTCTAAGCCACGTTTAGTATGTTCTTTAAGCGAAGTATAGCCTGTTCTCAGGGCCAAGTTTAACCTGTACTTCTAGGCCAAGTTTAGGCTGTTCTCTAGGCCAAGTTTAGCATGTTCTTTAGGCCAAGTGTAACCTGTTCTCTAGGCCAAGTTTAGCATGTTCTCTAGGCGAGGTATAACCTGTGCTTCCAGGCCAAGTTTATCCTGTTCTGTAGGCCAAGTTTAGCATGTTCTCTAGGCGAAGTATAGCATGTTCTCTAGGCCAAATTCAACCTGTTCTTCCAGGTCAAGTTTAGCCTGTTCTCTAAGCCAAGTTTAGCATGTTGTCTAGGCGAAGTATAGCCTTTTCTCTAGACCAAGTTTAACCTGTTCTCTAGGCCAAGTTTAGCATGTTCTCAAGGCGAAGTATAGCCTGTTCTCTCTAGGCCTAGGTTAACCTGTTCTTCCAGGCGAAGTTTAGCCTGTTCTCTAAACGTTTAGAATTTTCTCTAGCTGAAGTATAGCCTGTTCTCTGGGCCAAGTTTAACCTGTACTCTAGGCCAAGTTTAATATGTTCTCCAGGCGAAGTGTAGCCTGTTCTCTAGGCCAAGTTGAACCTGTTCTCTAGGTCAAGTTTAGCATGTTCTCTATGTGAAGTATAACCTGTTCTCTAAGTCATGTTTAACCTTTTCTCTAGGCCAAGTTTAGCATGTTCTCTAGGCGAAGTATAGCCTGTTCTTCCAGGCCAAGTTTAACCTGTTTTTCCAGGCCAAGTTTAACCTGTTCTGTAGGCCAGGTTTAGCATGTTCTCTAAGCGAAGTATAGCCTGTTCTCTAGGCAAAGTTTAACCTGTTCTTCCAGTCCAAGTTTAGCATGTTCTCTAAGCGAAGTATAGCCTGTTGTCTAGGCCAAGTTTAACCTGTTCTCTAAGCGAAGTATAGCCTGTTGTCTAGGCGAAGTTTAGCATGTTCTCTAGGCGAAGTATAGTCTGTTCTTCCAGGCCAAGTTTAACCTGTTCTCTAGGCCAAGTTTAGCATGTTCTCTAGGTGAAGTATAGCCTGTTATTTCAGGCCAAGTTTAACCTGTTCTCTAGGCCAAGCTTAACATGTTCTCTAGGCGAAGTATAGCCTGTTCTCTAGGTCAAGTTTAACCTATTCTCTAGGCCAATTTAGCATGTTCTCTAGGCGAAGTATAGCCTGTTTTCTGGGCCAAGTTTAACATGTTATTCCAGGCCAAGTTTAGCTTGTTCTCTAGGCCAAGTTTAGCATGTTCTCTAAGCGAAGTATAGCCTGTTCTCTGGAACAAGTTTAGTATGTTCTTCTAGGCAAAGATTGGCCTGTTCTCGAGACCAAGTTTAGTTGGTTCTCTAGGCGAAGTATAGCCTGATCTCTAGGCCAAGTTTAACCTGTTTCTCCAGGCTAGGTTTAGCCTGTTCTCTAAGCCATGTTTAGCATGTTCTTTAGGCGAAGTATAGCCTGTTATCTGAGCGAAGTTTAACCTGTTCTTCCAGGCCAAGTTTAGCCTGTTCTCTAGGCCATGTTTAACCGGTTCTTCCAGGCCACGTTTAACCTGTTCTTCTAGGCCAAGATTAGCCTGTTCTCTAGGCCAAGTTTAGCATGTTCTCTATGCGAGGTATAGACTGTTCTCTGGGCCAAGTTTAACCTGTTCTTCCAGACCAAGTTTAGCCTGTTCTCTAGGCCAAGTTTAACCTGTTCTTCCAGACCAAGTTTAGCCTGTTCTCTGTGCCAAGTTTAGTATGTTCTCTAGGCGAAGTATAGCCTGTTCTGTGAGCCAAGCTTAACCTGTTCTTCCAGATCAAGTTTAGCCTGTTCTCTAGACCATGTTTAGACTGTTCTCTAGGCCAAGTTAGCTTGTTCTCTAGGCGAAGTATAGGCTGTTTTCTGGGCCAAGTTTAACCTGTTCTTCTAGGCCAAGATTAGCCTGTTCTTGAGACCAAGTTTAGTATGTTCTCTAGTGGAAGTATAGCCTGTTCTCTGGGCCAATTTTAACCTGTTCTTGCATGCCAAGTTTAGCCTGTTCTCTAGGCCAAGTTTAGCATGTTCTCTAAGTGAAGTATAGCCTGTTCTCTAGGCCAAGTTTAGTATGTTCTCTAGGCCAAGTTTAGCCTGTTCTCTAGGCCAAGTTTAGCATGTTCTCTAAGCGAAGTATTGCCTGTTCTCTAGGCCAAGTTTAGCCTGTTCCCTAGGCCAAGTTTAGCATGCTCTCTAAGCGAAGTATAGCCTGTTCTCTAGGCAAAGTTTAACCTGTTCTCGAGACCAAGTTTAGTATGTTCTCTAGGCCACTATGTGGGTGTCAACAAAGGTCTTGATAATTTCTTCTTTATTGAGCGACACCATCAATCAGCTATGATTCCTTGGCTGCTATCATCTAAGTCAGCTGCATCTCAGCCCGAATATTAATTGTTGCTAGTTGCAAAACATTTACTATACGGCATCCGAAAATATCAACGCCTTTGATAAGTGCTGGAGAATATGTACTCTTCAAGAAATAACAGTAAAGACATTTCGTGTATGTGCGAACGTGCGAGAGAGCGAGTACTTGCATACACCTGAATGAATCCAAATTGACAATTAGAATAGAGTAAAGAGTGGGTTTAAAGACACAGATGAATAGGGCAATTATCGTGGCCAGCTATCAGTCAAAGCTTCGAATGGTACAGAATCGATGTCTCTGGCATAAGTGGATGACGTAATGAGGATGGCGTATTGAGCAGCTTACATTACGGACCTTTAAAAAAAAAAAACACAGAAACATTCGTATAGAGATTGCATCTCAGGCCACGTCGGGGTTTGTGACAAATAAAATGTGATAGATTGGGTTTACTTGTAGTGGGGATGACAGACATGCATATAGCTGGTTTAAATTGATGTTAGTATATTTTTCATGGCATTGAAATTACTTTTTGCTATTCATTTTTTTTTGGTTTATTTCAGTTTTAGATTTTCCATCACTGGCTTTAGCATGTCTAAGGTAGTTGTAGCTCTGAACTGTCTCAAGGTCTATTCCTTGAACTTTAATATCCACTTATAGGTTTTGAGTGTTATCATTGTTTATGATCATAGTTTTATTCCTTTTGACATTAATATATCTAAGTCATATTTTTTGTTTACCATGCTTATTTAATTAAGTAATTGTTGTAGATCTTTAGGATCTTCTGCTATTAATACAGCATCATCAGCATATCTTAAGTTATTGATTATCTTCCCATTAATGTTTAGGCCTGGCATCTTTGTGATGTTTTTAAAGATTTGCTCAGTGTATAGATTGAACAAGCTGGTGATAGCATGTCTTACTCCTCTTTATATATCAATGGGTGTAAAGTTCTTTTTGTTATATTTTATTATTGCTGTTTGCTCCCAGTATAAATTACATATTAGTCATATGTCAGTGTCATCTAGATGTATATCTTTTAGACAGTCTCATCATCATCATCGAGTGCCGTCTCCGCAACGAAGGTTGGCTACCATGGAGCGCCATTCTGTTCTGTCTCTTACTTTGATGGTGCAGGTTGTCATAGGCTGATTTATCCATCTTTTGATGTTACTCGTTCATGTTAGTCTTGGTCTGCCTCTGCTTCTTTTACCTTTTATTTTCCCCTCCAGGATTACTTTTAGTAGGCTGTTGTGTCTTTTAACGTGATTCAAAAATTTCATTTGTCTTGTCTTAATTGTATTTAGTAGTTATCTTTTTATTTTTAGTTGTTTTAAAACTTAATCGTTTGTTCTCTTTTCTTTCCATCCAAATTCTACCTATTCTTCTGTAAATCCACATTTCAAAGGCTTCAATCCTCTGTTCTGTTTTCTTGTCTAATGTCCATGTTTCTGCACCATATAGGAATTAGACAGTCTATAAGTTGTTTATGGTGTATTCTATCAAAAGCTTTGGTGTAGTCTATGAAGCAGGTTTGTTTACTTCTGTTTACTTTTGGAGTTATATCTTCATGCATTTTTTATTTTAATTATTAATGTTAATGGATTAATGTCCTCATACATAAAGAAAAAAAAAACTATCTTTACGGCAATATTCCCATTACTGGGGTCTGAGGGGTTTATAGGGCCGATGTTGGTATCAATACCGAGAAATTAACTTCTTAAATATATCGATACCTAAAATACCCAGAGAAAAGGAAAGAAAATTGAGAAATAGAAAATAAAAGTATGTCGTTTAGCCTCCAATTTGAGAAAGAGGAAAGTAAAACACACATGAGTGCCCTCTACCTAAACAAATATGAGCTAGATAATCATGAAGCATAAAGTATGAGTTCATTCTACACCATTCAGTCTACGCAGTAAAATTATAACATTCATAGCAAAATTGGAGTACCTGATTCACTGCGACTGAAAAAAGTGCTCATTCACTGTCAGCAATTGGTTGGTTGCGTTTGCCCTAAAGTATTCTAGAGTATCGTGGTAGACCAGAATATTCATCTTCATCATCCGCCCTTACCAGGACGTAGTGGACGTGTCTGCGTTACTGTCAGCAGTGTTTCATTAATCTCATTGTCTCAGTTACTCGGCGATTAAATACACTCTGTCCCACCTTCTCATTCACCCTTTCATTCTTGCACCCCATAAGAGGTCAATTTCGTACAGTGTCTAGATTGTGCTTCCATAAATATTAAATATGAAACCACACAAATGATTAAATAGGAAACCACACAAATGATTAATATATGAAACCACATAAATGATTAAATATGAAACCACATAAATGATTAAATATGAAACCACATGAATGATTAAATATAAAACCACATAAATGATTAAATATGAAACCACATAAATGATAAAATATGAAACCACAAAAATGATTAAATATGAAACCACATAAATGATTAAATATGAAACCACATAAATGATTAAATATGAAACCACATAAATGATTAAATATGAAACCACATAAATGATTAAATATGAAACCACATAACAATGAAGATTATTCAGCGCACTGTTTGTCTTTCTTGCCAATAACAAATGCCCCCAATGTAAATGCATTTGAAGCTATGTACCTCGTATTGGCCAACGCTCATGCATATCCAAGATATCAAGTCTGAACAAGTCCCAGTAGGTTTAAGGCCTTTATGTATTGATCCACTTCGATTTCAATAATTAATATTGACCCTTCTGATAGATTGACGATAACTGCTTACTTAATACTGCACACAAATGTGACCCTTGAGTTTTAGCCACTGTCTGTTCCCGCGCACAAGAGGATGTCGCCAAATAAACTATATTTGGGGAGCTATAGGCGAATCTATGTTCACATACAGGGTCAATGAAGTTGAAAAGGGGAATAACGGTATTGGTTAATAGGTTACAGTTTCACGTAGGAGAGGGACAACACAATCCAACGACGTTGCCACTTAATATGCCTTGAGTTGAAATGTCGTATGATTGCGTTGTCCCCAGTCTACGTGAAATTGTAACCCTTTTTTCCCGTTCACTTTTATCATCATCATTACAGCAGATTCGCATGTCTTTTCACTTATATACATTCTTATGCTCACGTTCATGAACGAATAAAGCGACCTCCTTCTCGTCACACATGAAATATATGTGCATTTGAGAACCACTCTTCGTTGCCCTTTTGTGCTCAACACTGCGTGTCAGTGTAATGAAGACCACCTTTGTGCTCAACACTGCGTGTCAGTGTAATGAAGACCACATTTGTTGTCAACACTGTGTGTCAGTGTAATGAAAACCAGCTTTGTTCTCAACACGGTGTGTCAGGGTAATGAAGATCACCTTTGTCCTCAACACGGTGTGTCAGTGTAATGAAGACCCCCTTTCTGCTCAACACTGTGTGTCAGTGTAATGAAGACCACCTTTGTGCTCAACACTGTGTGTCAGTGTAATGAAGACCACCTTTGTTCTCAACACAGTGTGTCAGTGTAATGAAAACCAGCTTTGTTCTCAACACGGTGTGTCAGGGTAATGAAGATCACCTTTGTCCTCAACACGGTGTGTCAGTGTAATGAAGACTAGCTTTGTTCTCAACACGGTGTGTCAGGGTAATGAAGACCACCTTTGTTCTCAACACGGTGTTTCAGTGTAATGAAGACCACCATTAATTATACCTTTCCTATTCGTCGAACTATGGCGATCGTACTCTTTTGTGGAAACTATTATAAAAATGGATAAATGAAGGTATGCAAGAATTATGAACAGTATTGAAAAGACTAATCACATCCAGCATTTAAGGGAGATACTAAAAAGAATAAAACAAAAATATATATAAATTTTCTTCACAAAACTAATACAGTATTAATGACAGAGAAGAAGAAAGATAATCTTTATTTAAATAAAATAAAAAACAATTTTACACTAAAAATAATGTCTTTTTTTCTGGAAAAAGATACGCTAATTTATCCATAATGAGAAACATAAACTTCTTTACAAAAAATTAGATTTTCTGTGCAAAATAAACAGCCACATGATTTTCTTAATGAACGAAAATAAATCTTGTTCATAGAAACCAAATCTATGTCAATATAACCTGAGTGTTTTATTATTTTATTTCCATCGAAGTCACGAACAATAAATAGAATAATTAAACGGACACCAATAAATCGATGCACGATAATAGAATAATAAACATTTGTGGGTGTTAACAAATACGGAATATAACAATTTTACAATGTAGAGATGGAGATGAAAGTAATGAGAAAGATTGCTTCTTGTAATATTTATTTTTCCACTCAGACCGATGACGACGGCCCATAAGGCTTAAGTCATAGTTCTCCACAATTGGATCGGGCGGACATTAGCAATGCCCTCCGAGATGTGGGAAGAGCACAGGACTTCGACAACCATGAGTCCACGTCATTCCTTCGGATGAAAGAGATGGGAGTTAAGATGGGCACAACTGGAAATGAGAAACTTAGTGGGCGTGTATGAAGACTTATCGACCAACAGAAAAATGGAGTCGCCAGTCGCCGGACACTGCGGGATTTACTGAGGAGGGGATCTGAGCACCTATGGACATGTTCGGAGTGTAATGATGATGACATGCATATAACTCAATAACTGTCCACGATTGACGATTTGCTGCTGTAGTTCGTGTAAGTTTCTTAGTCCCTTGGTTGAGTCTTCCCTAGTAATTGTCATGCGTAGAGTTTTATTTTGGTCTGCCTTGTTTTCTTTGACCAAATAGCTTCCACATGAATGCCTGCTGGGCGAAATCTTTCTTCATTCATTCTCAGCACAAGACCGCTGTACTTGCAACACCTTCGTATAAAGGTAGGGCGAAAAGACAAGAAGAACGCGGGTTCGAATCTTGCTAGTGTCAAAAGTTTTTTTTTCTATCAGGAGTGAAATTAAAACTCAGACCCGAGCACCTCTTGGCGACTACACTGGACAAGCGGCCTTTATTCTTCGGTCCTACAATTCCCCTCGACAGAATCCCAGTAAATTGAAAATGCCATAAAGATTGTTGTTTTTTTTATAAACGTCGACGCGTATTCTTTGTTTAGATTCGTCTCTTTATCAGTTCTTTTGAAATGTATTCTTTATATAGATTCGTCCCTTTATCAGTTCTTTTGAAATGTATTCTTTGTTTAGATTCGTCTCTTTATCGGTTCTTTTGAAATGTATTCTTTGTTTAGATTCGTCTCTTTATCAGTTCTTTCGAAATGTATTCTTTTTAGATCGTGATTGAGATCGTACGTAGACATGTTTTAAAAGCATCACATTTCCTATCTAAGATCTAAAACCCCAAACTGCCAGCATGGAAGTATTTGAACAGAATTTTATATTTGTAGAGCTAGAGACAACTCTAAATAATTGTACAAGGGGAAAGCTAATTATTCTGACCTGCCTACAAGTGAGATGAAACTAAATTTATCAGCCAATGAACTCACTGTAATCCTGAAATTCATAAACAAGACTTGGAGAGAAGGAAGATTACCAGATAAAATGTAAGAAAGCTACAATTAGCCCCATTTTAAAGAAAGACAAAGCACCAAATGATATTAAAAGCTATAGACCAATTTCGTCGACTGCCAACCTGAGAAAGATAGCTGAGAGGATGATAAAACAACAGTTATACTGGCGGCTTGGATGATCAACCAAAGATTATACTGGCGCCTTGGGGATGAACCAACGATTATACTGGTGGCTTGAATGATCAACCAAAGATTATACTGGCGGCTTGGATGATGAATCAACGATTATACTGGTGGCTTGAATGATCAACCAACGATTATACTGGCGGCTTGAATGATCAACCAAAGATTATACTGGTGGCTTGAATGATCAACCAAAGATTATACTGGTGGCTTGAATGATCAACCAAAGATTATACTGGCGCCTTGGGGATGAACCAACGATTATACTGGTGGCTTGAATGATCAACCAAAGATTATACTGGCGGCTTGGATGATGAATCAACGATTATACTGGTGGCTTGAATGATCAACCAACGATTATACTGGCGGCTTGAATGATTAACCAAAGATTATACTGGTGGCTTGAATGATCAACCAAAGATTATACTGGTGGCTTGAATGATCAACCAAAGATTATACTGGCGCCTTGGGGATGAACCAACGATTATACTGGTGGCTTGAATGATCAACCAAAGATTATACTGGCGGCTTGGATGATGAATCAACGATTATACTGGTGGCTTGAATGATCAACCAGCGATTATACTGGCGGCTTGAATGATGAACCAAAGATTATACTGGTGGCTTGAATGATCAACCAAAGATTATACTGGTGGCTTGAATGATGAACCAAAGATTATACTGGTGGCTTGAATGATGAACCAACGGTTATACTGGTGGCTTGAATGATTAACCAACGGTTGCATTGGTGGTTTGAATAATGAACCAATGATTATACTGGTGGCTTGAATGATCAACCAACGGTTATCCTGGCCGCTTGAAAATCACAAGATCCTCTAAACCTTTTAGTCAAGTTTTAGGGAAAACAGAAAATGGGTCAGCTAATTAGACCTACACAAGAAACAGGCAATACATACCAAGAAAGAAAATATGTGATAGTCACGTTCACAGATCTCAGACAGGTCTGGAATCAGTTTGGTGGACATACTTCTTTAGAGTAGTCTAAAATTAAAATAAAAATAAATAATAATCACGGGACAAATGTACAAATGGATCAAGGTTCTATTCTGCAACAGAACAATTCAGGTCTAACACCGAAACAGAAAACTCTCGAAGAAGGACTACCCTAAGGGTCAGCATTGAGATTACTCACCTCCTGATTTTATCAAATGATCCCCCAGAGTACACTCTGTAATAAAGCACTTTTTGCCGATGAAATGGTGGTCTGGGTAAGAGGTCGACAAATACAAACCCTCACTCAAAATATGAACGAAAACCTTGCCACAATATCTGTATATTGTAACCTCTGTAAATAGAAACCAAAGCGATGAAGACTGTTTTCTGCTTCTTTACCCAAAATAATAAAGTGAAAGCGAATGAAACTGAGATTCTGATGAATGGGAAGAGGTTGAACTATGAAAAACACCTGGAATACCTTGAAGTTGTACTCGACAGGAGACTTACGCTGAACCAACATGTTGATAAACTGAAAGAGAAACCAACAAAACATAGGCTCATCAAACACCTTGCCTACTGTAAACAAGACTCACATCAAAGCACTTTATATCAACTATTTACTGGATATGTTCGATCTGCCATTGACTCTTCTCTCCCCTTATAGACAATTGCTAGTAAAACAACTTTGTAAAGGTTTGATATTGTTCAGAACGAAGCACTGAGGTTTATAAACAGCGCCATGAGGTCAACATCAAATTACGCTTGTTAAATTAATACCAACATAGAGCAACTAAGCCGCAGAATGGAACGGGCAGCTGTGGAGACATATGAAAGTTACCTATGAATGGATTCATCAGAAGACTACCGAAAGATGGTCGAGGAGTGGCGATCAATACACAGAATAAAGAACTAATCATACATAGTGTAATTTTATTTTAGATAATAGAGAGAGAGGGAGAGGGAGAGAGAAAGAGGGAGAGGGAGAGAGAGAGAGAGAGGGAGGGAGAGAGAGGGAGAGGGAGAGAGAGAGAGGGAGAGAGAGAGAGAGAGAGAGAGAGAGAGAGAGAGACAGACAGGCAGAAGGAAAGTAACATTTCGTAAATGCAGTTACTGAGATTGTACAACAGAAAACAACTATTTATCATAGTTCTGCTTTATTTTGTCCATTGTGACTTCCGAAAACTCACCATAAAATCCATTCCTCTCTTTGTCGTTCTCTTCTTCTTCTACTGACCTCTATTTCGTAGTTGACGATCGAGTTCTTTTCCCTCCTCCATCCATCTTCTCTTATAAGTGTCCAAATAATCATGACGTTCACAATTCTATCTTTCACTTCTACGTATAATTTCCCAAATACTCACCCTGTTCATAAAATTAGCTGCATCTTTTCGCCAGAATCAAATCTCGTTTCTTTCAATTATGTTTATGTTATCACCATCATGAACAATGCCGGTTGGAGCAGGCGATCATGTCCTTCCACAATTTTCTATCCCCGTTCATCGCATCAATTCTGTTTTCCGTACCATGACACCAAGCTATCCTGTACTCTTTGTCGTCCGATATATCTTTCTTCCTGCATTTTGCCAGTTGTAACCAAGTATTCCAACTTTCCTCTTCTCATGATGTGCCTGAAAAATGTTGATTGTTTCTTTCTGATGTTTCTTAGGAGCTTTATTTTTGTATTGGACTCTGAAAATTTCCTCGTTGGTTTTTATAGTTGTCCAGGGAACTCTCAACATTCTTCTGAGAAATCCCATCTCTGTGGCCTCTAATCGTCTTTTAATGTATTTATGAACTGTCCATGATTCACTTCCATAGGTCAGAATCGGCTCTGTATAGCACCGATGTTCTTTCTTTTTCTCTTCTATTGACATGGACTTGTTGTTCAAGACATTTTTCATTTTCTGAAATGCTATTTTGGCCTGAACTATTCGGCTTCTTATTTCATTTATATTAAAGCTTCATAAAATGCTTTTAGCCTTTCCGTTCTACATATAATTTCCTTATCTTCAAATCGTGGAAATATTTGCTTATGTATCTACATAACGTTACTCTTTGAACTCCAGAATAAACACACAATTTCACCAGATTTTTCTTGAGAAAGAAAATTGATTGAGCAGAAAGTATGAGAACCAAGTAAACATTGAAGCAAAACAGACATTACAGCAGAATAGACATTAACGCAGAACAGACATTACAGCAAAACAGACATTACAGCAGAATAGACATTAACGCAGAACAGACATTACAGCAAAACAGACATTACAGCAGAATAGACATTAAAGCGAAATATACATTAAAGAAAAACAGAAGTTGAAGAAAAAATTGTCAACAAAGTTTCTTACACCTTCACCCAGTTCATTGTGACCGAATTTCAAGACTCGCTAGAATAGTTCTGAGAATTGAGAACAGTGACGTGCAATGATTCCAAGAATACCCTTGGTTAATCCTGAAGACGTCCCGAGGCTGTTTGTGAACAAAGTGGGGCTGGATTTTGTATAGAAAAACAAATTTAAGATTTCATTTGTAGAGTTTTGTCTAAAAAAAATGGAAAGGATAATGTGTGATGAGAGTAGGGATTGTGTAGAGATTTCGAACTCATTATACACCAATGAGAGTAGTATGTTGAATTTATCGTAAAGTGAGAGTCCTGCACTGAAGTAATCGCGTTACGAAAATAGTAAACTGACGTTATTGCATAGTGAGAGATGTGGTGTAAAGATTATTTAGATAACCAGGTGTTAAAATGAATACTTGACTCAGAACGCTGGAGAAGATAATATCATCGAGGAAGTGAAATGTCTCCCTTACTTATAATAATTATTACTGTGAAGTAGTAAACAAAAATATATATTAAAAAAAACTTTACACGGTTACCTTTAATAAATAAATACATGTTAGTTAATATTATATATGTATGAATGTCTTTATACAAATAAATGTTATATATGTATAAATGTCTTTATACAAATAAATGTTATATATGCTAAAGACTTATGTGTTGGGCCGAAAGGCGCAGATATCGCAGCGTTGCTGTAAATTACCGACACAACGCAACAGCGCCCACTTAACGGGTGGACGCTAAGAAGTTTTGTTTTTATATATGTAGAAAACGTAAACATGGTAGGAACTCAAAACAGACTTTGTTAATCTTGTCTATCAATTTCCTTCATTCTTCAGCCATTGGAGCCTCGGTGGCTGAGTGAAGACACCGTCAAAGTTAGTGTGCTCGCTTCCTGACCAG
>JAVIAB010000024.1:58178607-58451107 GCA_032433765.1 Megaustenia siamemsis
CTATCTATCTATCTATCTATCTATCTATCTATCTATCTATCTATCTATCTATCTATCTATCTATCTATCTATCTATCTATCTATCTATCTATCTATCTATCTATCTATCTATCTATCTATCTATCTATCTATCTATCTATCTATCTATCTATCTATCTATCTATCTATCTATCTATCTATCTATCTATCTATCTATCTATCTATCTATCTATCGATCTATCTATCTTTCTTTCTTTCTTTCTTTTTTTCTTTCTTTCTTTCTTTCTTTTTTCCTCCCATCCTTCCTTAACCAAAGATCAGCTTTAATTCATGAAAACCTGACACAGACTGCTTTACTCACTTGTTAAATAACAAGTAATGACTAGTACAAGGCAACACATTTTCATAAAAAAAAATTGCGTGCTTTAGAGGATTTTTGCCATGATTTTTACAAAATTGTACGTAAATAATTGTTGTCAATAATTGTTTACCAATTTAGTGAAGAAACTGCGTTCATTTTAATAGGAGGATGTTGATCAAACACAACAAGTAAACTAAATTAATTATGAAGGAACTTCATTCACGTTCCACCGATACAAAGGTACAAGCTTAAAGCAACAGGGAAAGAGTGTACTTGCCAAATTGGCTTAGCTTTTACTAAAAGTAACCTGATGTTTGAAGAGAGGACACTTTATGGTAATCCCAGCTTTGGTCATCACAGTCTAGAATCTCTGGCATGACTTTTAACATCGTTGAAGTTTTCCTACTGGAAAACGGTTTCGCTTTATCTTTACAATACAGTTTCTATGTTTATCCACGATGATGCAATTCCAAAGTGGAATGTTTAGCACTGATCTTTGATGTCTGTGTCTCCGACAATTCTAAAGCATCCATCTCTAAATAAGTCGACATTTTCTAGCCAAAAGTCTCGAAACATTTATTTAGATGTAGGTTCAACTAAGTTGCTAAGTGGATTTCTGGACTGATTGGAGATGTAAGAAAATTACCTTGTTCCGTTTTGTCAAAAAACACAAATCCTGGCCACCGTTTTTTTATTCCATTTTTTAGAATAAGTGTCCGGTTTTAGTGTTTACATTTCTCTTATTTTTATCTTTGTATATATTTGTTTTGTACCTGATGAAAGTTTTTGCCGAAACGTCGCAGTTTGTCTCGTCTTTCTATTAGTTTATCTGCTTAAAACCATTTTGTGTTTATTTTACACCAAAAGCACAACCAAACTAAGAGACTGTTAATGATAGGGAAAGTTACATACAATAGTGCATGATATCCACAGTATTGGAATATATGTATGTAATATGTATACTATGTGTATATTTATGTATATTATATGTACTGTCATTGTATGCTACTAACTTTCTTGCTCAATTCTTTTTTGAAATAATAATTTACTTTTTTTCTTTCTGGTGGTCAGGTTTGCTTTGAAAACCGATATTTCGACCCTGTTGATACCAAATTAAAATCTTTTCTTTATTCATTCCGATGTCCATAGTCTAACCGTATTTTTCTACAGTCTGCTCGCGTTTCTGTTTTAAGTCTGTTAATGGCTATTTCCAGTTTACTCGTACATCAATAAAACAAAACATCAATATCTGTAGTTCAAGCGTGAATTCTTTGCTATATATTTGTGTCTGTAGTTTACTTGAGCTATCTACACCACAAAAGTTCTTTGTTCTATGCAATACGTTTTTCTCTATTAAAACTCACCGATGTCTCAGATAATTTGTGTATAATAACAAAGTAAACAGTTTCAACATCTGCTGTTATTGAATAAATAATGTAAAATGAATAACAAGAAAATAAACACTGAGAAAAAAAAATATAAATCATATTAATTGGAAGACAAAAGAAAAGACAATAAACATAGCTATAGAACACAGTGGGAGCCGCGATAGCTCAGTGGTTAGTGAACTGGACTACAAAGGACAAGAGGTAGGGTTCAATCCCAACCGACAGCTCCCAGCCTTTAATGGGTACCGGATTTTTTTCTGGGAAAGTAAAGCGGTACGGGCGTAAAACCGACCACATTATCCCTAAAATCATGTGCCGAAGGTTTGTCAAATTTATGGTCACTAACACCATATTTCCTATACGCCACTTGGCGTGACGGGGGTACTTTACATTTTTAAAAAATAGAACACCGTGTTATAAACAAGTAACAAACTTTATATATCTGGGAACAACATTCTCTGGAGATGGTAAAATCGATAAAGAAATAGACATCCGATGCAACAAAGCAAACCAAATATTGGGACAGCTATCCCCTATACTTCGACACAAAGCAATACCTATTACAACCAAGAAATATTTTATACAGAGTATATTCATTCCCATGCTGTGTTAACAATACAAAACATGATCATTTACGACTAAGCATAAAATATAGCTTGTCACCACAGAGAGGAGTTGTCTGAGATAGGCGTTTGGAGTGACCAGAAAATATAGCTTGTCACCACAGAGAGGAGTTGTCTGAGATAGGCGCTTGGAGTGACCATGAAATATAGCTTGTCACCACAGAGAGGAGTTGTCTGAGATAGGCGCTTGGAGTGACCATGAAATATAGCTTGTCACCACAGAGAGGAGTTGTCTGAGATAGGCGCTTGGAGTGACCAGAAAAGACATAATCAGAAATGATATTATAAGAGAAAGAGTAGTCAAAAAGCCAATCCTAAGCTACACACAGAAACAACAAACAAACTGGCATGCTCATCTAGAAAAAAATTCGTGTGATCACTTACAATACAAAGAATTTTTTTAAAATAGGAAAAGGCAGAAGTGCAAGAAACAGACCCACAGAAAGATTGACAAGCAACATCAAAGAAACGATAGAACATCAATTGATAATGATTGAAGCCGTTAAAAGGGCGATAACTAGAACATTGTATCTCCCTCGACACCCGAACGGGTGCAAGAGGAAGGGAAGACAGAAGGGAACAAAATAACTATGAAGCTATATGTGGTCAATCGCGCAACATATTATGAATAGAAATTGGGAATACATACGAAAGTATAACGTAGACCACAGTAAGACACACTGTCTCTGTCTTTGAACCCACATATAAAGAGATAGCAAGGAAGGCCCATGAATACATTGAGAAAAGAATCATGGAAACCTTCAAGAACATTGGCCTGGATTAGAAAGAAGTAGAGAACATGTCCAAGAATATGGATGTTGAGATCTTGTTTGTGGCCTAAGGGGTCTAGAGGGCTTTGATTGGATGAACTACTAACTATACACAGCTGCAGGTTTTTTTATTCATCATCAGCATAATCGAGTGCCATCTCCGCAACGAAGGTTGGCTACCATGGAGCGCCATTCTGCTCTGTCTCTTGCTTTGATGGTGCAGGTTGTCATGGGCTGGTTTGTCCATTATTTGATGTTACTCTTCCATGTTAGTCTTGGTCTGCCTCTGCCTCTTTTACCTTGTATTTTCCCCTCCAGGATTACTTTTAGTAGGCTGTTGTGTCTTTTACCATGGCCCAAAAATCGCATTTGTCATTTATGGTTTTTTATTATCAGGGCCAAATTGCAGGGGAAAAAAATTCCAAAAACAGAATGTCTACCTCCATGACATATTAGCAAAACTTTCTTAAATTAGCTCAAGGACCCCCCTCGGTGGTATGAAGTTCATGCACTGCGCTGAGATATTTCTTTATGACCAGAAAAGAAATGGAGGTATTTGAGAACACGGTATGTTAAGAAGAACATGAACTATTATTTCCTTTCATTCTATCAAAAATAACCTCTACAGAGATGAAATGTGTTAGACGAATGACAGGAAACAGTCTGAGAGATAAGATCAGAAATGAAGAACTGAGAAAAAAGCTAGGAATAGCCCCCGCCATAGAATATATAAGGAAACAACAGATAAAATGGTTTGGCCACGTGACAAGGCAGAAAGAACAAAACACAACACAACGAGCCTTCAACAAACGTTGTGAGAACACCAGACCCAAGGGTCGACCACGTAAAAGATGGGTCGATGAAATATTAGAAGCACTAGGAAACATAACAGCAGCAGAGGCGAACAGAAGAGCAAAAGAACGCAAATTATATCTCCCCTCGACGCTGAAAGGCAGATGAGGAAGGAAAGCAGAAGAGGAAGAAAATTCTATCAAACATTTTACCTTCATAAGAACAGACTCGCTAAGCTTCTCTCTGTTGACGATCTTGACGGCTACTCTTTTCCCAGATACACAGTGTACTCCCAGTTTGACCAGACCTGTTAGAAGGAAAAAGACAAACAGACATTTGTTAATGTCCCTGGCGATATAAAATAGTTGAAGTCACATCAACGTTTCTAGTCTGGGTAATCAATTGGGGGTCGGTGATCTTAATGTTCAGGCCCATCACTTTCTGATACGATGGACGTCCATATGTTGTTTGCTTGTGTTCATCCGATTACTAAAGGAATAGTTAAACCTCTGCGTCTTCCGCCCTTAAAAAGATGTTAAGTGTGTATAGATTGTTGTATTGTGGTTTGCAGCAGAAAGTATAATATTTGCATAGAGCAAGTTTCGCCGAATTTACAAGAACATATTATTTTATGGGGAGTGGATCTACTTACTCGACCTGTCTCAAGTTAGCAGTCTAGCTTGAATATATTGCCCTGGGCACGCTGGTGTTCGTGGCATTGAGATAGCTGACAGGTTGACAGGGTCTGATGTTGCACAGGAAATCTTAAAATCTGACATGTATGACATTACGAAGGCTTTAGAAGAAAACTTCTCACAAGATGGCGACAAGGAAGCTGAGGGTACTCCACATGTCAGTAGAAAGGAAGCTGAGGATACTCCACATGTCAGTAAAAAGGAAACAGAGGATACTCCACATGTCAGTAGAAAGGAAGCTGAGGATACTCCACATGCCAGTAGAAAGGAAGCTGAGGATACTCCACATGTCAGTAGAAAGGAAGCTGAGGATACTCCACATGTCAATAGAAAGGAAGCTGAGGATACTCCACATGTCAGTAAAAAGGAAACAGAGGATACTCCACATGTCAGTAGAAAGGAAGCTGAGGATACTCCACATGCCAGTAGAAAGGAAGCTGAGGATAATCCACATGTCAGTAGAAAGAAGACTGAGGATACTCCACATGTCAGTAGAAGGGAAGATAGGGATACTCCACATGTCAGTAGAAAGTAAGCTGAGGATATTCCACATGTCAATAGAAGGGAAGATGGGGATACTCCACATGTCAGTAGAAAGGAAGCTGAGGATACTCCACATGTCAGTAGAAAGGAAGCTGAGGATACTCCACATGTCAGTAGAAAGGAAGCTGAGGATACTCCACATGTCAGTAGAAAGGAAGCCGAGGATACACCACAAGTCAATAGAAAGGAAGCTGAAGATACTCCACATGTCAATAGAAAAGAAGCTGAGGATACTCTACAAGTCAATAGATTGGAAGCTGGGGATACTCCGCATGTCAATAGAAAGGAAGCTGAGGATACTCCGCAAGTCAATAGAAAGGAAGCTGAGGATACTCCACATGTCAATAGAAAGGAAGCTGAGAATACTCCGCATATCAGTAGAAATGAAGCTGAGGATACTCCGCATGTCAATAGAAAGGAAGCTGAGGATACTCCGCATGTCAATAGAAAGGAAGCTGAGGATACTCCGCATGTCAATAGAAAGGAAGCTGAGGATACTCCGCATGTCAATAGAAAGGAAGCTGAGGATACTCCGCATGTCAATAGAAAGGAAGCTGAGGATACTCCGCATGTCAATAGAAAGGAAGCTGAGGATACTCCGCATGTCAATAGAAAGGAAGCTGAGGATACTCCGCATGTCAATAGAAAGGAAGCTGAGGATTCTCCGCATGTCAATAGAAAGGAAACTGAGGATTCTCCGCATGTCAGTAGAAGGAAAGCTGAAGATACTCCACATGTCAGTAGAAGGAAAGCTGAAGATACTCCACATGTCAGTAGAAGGAAAGCTGAAGATACTCCACATGTCAGTAGAAGGAAAGCTGAAGATACTCCACATGTCAGTAGAAAGAAAGCTGAAGATACTCCGCATGTCAGTAGAAGGGAAGCTGAAGATACTCCACATGTCAGTAGAAAGAAAGCTGAAGATACTCCGCATGTCAGTAGAAGGGAAGCTGAAGATACTCCGCATGTCAGTAGAAAGGAAGCTGAGGATACTCCGCATGTCAATAGAAAGGAAGCTGAGGATACTCCGCATGTCAGTAGAAGGGAAGCTGAGGATACTCCGCATGTCAATAGAAAGGAAGCTGAGGATACTCCGCATGTCAATAGAAAGGAAGCTGAGGATACTCCGCATGTCAGTAGAAAGGAAGCTGAGGATACTCCGCATGTCAGTAGAAGGGAAGCTGAGGATACTCCGCATGTCAGTAGAAAGGAAGCTGAGGATACTCCGCATGTCAGTAGAAAGGAAGCTGAGGATACTCCGCATGTCAGTAGAAGGGAAGCTGAGGATACTCCGCATGTCAGTAGAAAGGAAGCTGAGGATACTCCGCATGTCAGTAGAAGGAAAGCTGAGGATACTCCGCATGTCAGTAGAAGGGAAGCTGAGGATACTCCGCATGTCAGTATAAGGGAAGCTGAGGATACTCCGCATGTCAGTAGGATTGTGGAACACAGCGTCATGAAGGGCGAAAGCAGCAAAAACATCCTGAGCAATAAAGACGCAACAAGGTCAATCAATGCAGAATGGGAACAATCAATAGACGAACACTTCGATGGTGGCTGGAACGGGCGGCAGAGCTTATATGGGAATGCCCCGACTGCGGTGACACCAGTCCGAACTAAATATTAAGGACTAAAGAATTGTAATATTTACGCCTTTCGGCCCGAAACATTCGACTTCGATATGATTCCTGCTAAGATCAACAAGTTGCTTATTATATATATTTTTTAATAAACACAAAAGTGAAAACTTTCACCAGAGCACTACGGAACAATTGCATTAAGGAAATGGTGTTTCCATGATCTCAAGCACTTTCCCACCACCTCAGCATTCCCCCCCCCCCCCTAAACTTTAGCTCTCTGTCCTGCAACGTGCTAAGACCCCAACAATCATGTCGATGCTTAGATGTCGAAGACTAAGATGGCTGGGGCACGTCCAGTGAATGGAAGAAAAACGCATCCCCAAGCAAATACTATATGGCGAACTAACACACGGAGAAAGACAAACCGGTAGTAACTAAACTACGATATAGAGAAATCTGTAAATCATCTCTGAATGACTTCTCCATCTGTGAAAATGACTGGGTACATCTGGCAAGTGATCACAAATCATGGAGAGCATGTATAAGGAATGGTATAACATCATTTGAGACTGTGCTAAGGCTAAACTTAGAAGAGAAAAGACTCATGAAAATGGATAGAAAACCTTGTGGATCAGTGGGCCTGACTTGTTCATTCTGTGGCCATGTGTGTCTGTCAAACATTGGTAGAATTAGCCACGAGAGAAGCTGTTCGACAAAAAAAAAACCTAAAAATATTACACAGTAGCCTCCACTAGACCGTCTGACAAGACGTAAAGGGCCATATAACATCTATAACTGGCAGTCATGCATATATTTACAGTTGTATTCATGACAATAAATTCAGATGCGAACACTGTAAGATTAGAAAGGCTAGCCAGAACACTGAACTATTATTTATTTCTGTAAGTGTTTGATCGTAATAATGCAGTTCCATGATTAGGCAAAACGGCAATAACCTTGCAACAATACACGTATTAAGTTGTAACATAAGGTTCAATACAGTGGTCGCAACGAAACATAGTCCCCTTATGGAAAAGCTCATTCACGCATACGTACACCAACATGCATCACACACACACACACAAGGCCGGCCACACACACACACGTACATAGAACACAGACTTCATTAAATAGACACTTACACACACGCACACACTCACGTACATACACAGTTATATTAAATTAGAATTACCAATTTTTTGAGATGTTATAAATTAGGGTCCATCTAACATAGTTAATTGTTAATTGTGAGATTGCAGTAGATTGAAGGCGCTCTCTATCTCACTCACTCTCTCACTCTCTCTCTTTCTCTACACTAACATACAAATACACACACTATCTCACGCGCGCACCAAGTCATAAAATTAAGGATGGAACTAAACATCTTTAATCTGAAACGAGCAGCTTTGAAGCAACTGTTCCAACATTCAACTCAACGCAGTTATGTTTCATAACTACAGCGAATGATTCATAACTAGCCGTGTTATCACCTACATATTTGAAGCAAAAACCCAGTGCACTCTGCTATGTGTAATTTCTTCACTATGGACGCTGCTCATTCATTTATAATGATTTCTTTATTCTTTGCAGCGCTCGCAAAATGTGTTACTTTCACGTGTATACACTTCTCAGTCAGTGAACTTTGCACCTAACAAAGCTGGTTGAAAGCGGGTAGCGACTCATAGCTGACTGCTGACATCAGAAGTATTGAACTATATCTGATCAAGATCCTACTAACCTTTTCCTGGTGTGTGTGATAACTGATTTACATGTTTGGCTAAAAAAAAAAAATAGATCAAAGATGGAGTACACATCTAGCACTCTCCAAACTGTCGAGCTGATGCCAATGTTTCGGGCTGAGAGACTCAGACATCACATCTTGCTGTAAACCGCTATGAAATTACTAAAATTAACGTTTTTTTAAGGACAGATGTTGTTGATGAGGAATCGCCCGGAGAAAGTTGCAGCAGAATAAAAAGTTGAGTTGTGCATTGAGCATCCGTTCCAGACCTTTCAATTTACGTTGTGAAAACACAACTGGAGAGAGCTTTAAAGATGTCTGATAGTCATTTGGTGCAGCAGCACTCGTTTGTCCTATCTACGTGTGCCGTGAAGAGATCAAGCTGAGTTGCAGCTTTTTTCCATCTATGGTCGATTGAGTGGCTCTTGTAGTTGTTTGTTTTTGCCGCTGCAGGATATTTGTGGAACCGTTCATCCATCAATTCATCCAACAATTTATCTGTCCATCCATTCAACCATGATCATTTGTTAATCATCCAACAACTTATCTGTCCATCCATTCAACCATGATCATTTGTTAATCATCCACCAATTATCGATCCATCAATCTAACCAACCATTCACCATTTCGCACAATCAAACATATTTTCTTCCTTTTATACATCCGTCCATATACACATCCATCCATCCATCCATCCATCCATCCATCCATCCATCCATCCATCCATCCATCCATCCATCCATCCATCCATCATCCATCCATCCATCCATCCATCCATCCATCCATCCATCCACCCACCCATTCATCCATCCATCCATCCATCCATCCATCCATCCATCCATCCATCCATCCATCCATCCATCTATCCATCTATCCATCTATCTATCTATCTATCTATCTATCTATCTATCTATCTATCTATCTATCTATCTATCTATCTATCTATCTATCTATCTATCTATCTATCTATCTATCTATCTATCTATCTATCTATCTATCTATCTATCTATCTATCTATCTATCTATCTATCTATCTATCTATCTATCTATCTATCTATCTATCTATCTATCTGTCTGTCTGTCTGTCTGTCTGTCTGTCTGTCTGTCTGTCGGTCTGTATACCCACCCATCCACGCATCCACCCACCCATCCACCCATCCATCCATCCATCCATCCATCCATCCATCCATCCATCCATCCATCCATCCATCATCCATCCATCCATCCAACTACATCACGTGTCATTAGCTGATAATTCTGACGGATCCAAAATGACCAATATAAAATCATGACTAACTAATATATATCCTGACACCCACCCTTTCCAGACCCTCAGACATAATTTGTCGTCAACGCTACCTGAGCTCACCCATTTATTGACGACTCAATGTGGTAAATTATTGACAGCCTACAATCGACCGTTCCTCATGCAAAGTTCACATTGTCACGCATCTCCAAGTCAGATTAGTTTGAAGACATAGCTAGAGAAGCAAACATGTTCTACAGTTCTTCATAATGCACTCAATATGGTCAGTTGGAATGAATTAACCAGGAGAAATGAACCAACAAAATATAGAAAAAAAATAGAAGAAACGATGTGGGTTAAGGCTTTACGTTATAAGTTGACGACACAAATTAAAACGACGTTTCGGCTCAAACGGCCTTCAGCAGGAACAAACATACAACATACACACAGATACGTATTTAAAGTAAAAAAAATGATAATAAAAAATAATAAAATCGTACTAGACTGAGAAATAAAAAAAAAAAAATAACCCCTGTATACTGCGCTATAGCCAGAAGGAAAATGGACGTTAGAAAGTTCCCACATAAAACCTAAAGCTTTAGCCATACTGTTTTTTTCAGTTTTTGTTTCTATATTTATTTCATTTCTCCTTACAATTAGCTTTGCTGTTTATGCATTTCTTTGCTTTGACCATATTAATGAATTCACAAACTGGTCGTCCATACTTTATTACTTATTTCAGTTTATATAATTATATATATCTATATCTATCGTTGGCTGAGTGGGTGGTTAGTGTGCTCGTTTACTAATCAGGAGGTTCCGAGTTCGATTCCTAGAGTGGTGGAATTATTTTTTCGGAATGGGTACCAGCGACTTTTTTTTTGAGTAAAGACGATCTGGCGTGATACAGAGCACATCACCCAAAAAATGTGCCGTGGTCATAAAAATATTTGGTTACTAATACCATATTCCCCATACATTAAGCAAGACCAAGAGGGGACTTTTACTTCTTACTCAATTACTGCTTAATTATGTCAAATCAATTTATAGGGTAATACAAAGGCGTTTGGGAGCCGCGATAGCTCAGTGGTTAGTGAACTGGACTATAAAGGACAAGAGGTAGGGTTCGATCCCAACCGACGGCTTTCGGTTAACCAAGCCTTTAAATGGTACCGGATTTTTTTCCTGGGAAAGTAAAGCGGCACGGGCGTAATACCGATCACATTATCCCAAAAATCATGTGCCAAAGGTCTGTAAAATTTATGGTCACTAACACCATATTCCATATACGCCACTTGGCGTGGCGGGGGTACTTTACTTTTATGTTTACAAAGGCGTTTGCATCAATTTTTTTGTCCTTCTTCCCCTTCTGCTTCTTCTTCTGACTATCGTTATGGAGAGAGCTTCACTGTTATTGTAGGCCAGCGCTTCCGACTTCAATATGTTTGTGTCTCGCTATTTATGGTTCTATCCCTTTGGCCAGTCCAGATTGGGAGATGCCATGGCTAACACTAGAGCAGCTCTCTGAGATATGGACACACATGTTAATCATTCCAAATATCAACTTCAGAACAGAAAAGAAAACAAATTAGCTTGGTTGAACTAGAAGTAACCTGAATCGATTTCTTGACCTCAGATGTTAGTAATCGATATTCTATATAACTTACTATTCAGTAATTGCGTTATTTGTGGGTCATCATCTTTGCACTCCGAGCATGTCCATAAGTGCTTAGATCTCCTCCTCAGCAAGTCTCGCAGTGTCCAGCGACTGACGACTCCAGTTCTGTGTTGGTTGATAAGTCTTCTTATAGGTCCACTAAGTTTCTCGTTTCTGACTGTGCCCATCTTAACCCCCATCTCTTTCATCCGAACGAGTGACGTGGACTCATGGTTATCGAAGTCCTGTGTCCTTCCCACTTCCCGGAGGGCATTGATGATGTCCGCTCGGTCCGTCGGTTGACCATCTTCAACGACAGTGCATCTAGCCAACCTGTCCGCTTTTTCATTTCCCCGTACTCGCGCATGTCCTGGGACGTAGACAAAGGTGACCCTACGTATTTTGGACTTCTGCAATGACTCCACCCATTGCCTGAGTACAGAGCCCGCCTCCACTTTTTTTTTATCATGCTCATCGATTTACTTAGTATGCAGGCGTGGGTGTAGTGTTGTGAATCTAAACACCAGATGAATTTCCTGGTCACTGTCATCACCTCCATCGTCATGCTACTCGTGGTCATATCGTATGCACCACTGTCTTTAACTGTTCGTGCTGTAAATGCACATGCACTACTTTGGTGTCGTATTACAGATCCGTCTGCATAGATCAGAGACAATAATTTAGAACATTGAAGGTAACTCCAAACTTCGAATCAGATTTTCACCAAATTGTGGACTATAAGACACAATGGATTTAAACATAGTTCGAATATTGAAATATCGAAAATGTCAAACTGGATAGGTAATTGAGTTATTGAGTTATTGAGTTATTTGCGGGTCATCATCATTGTACTCCGAACATGTCCATAGGTGCTCAGATCCCCTGCTCAGCAATTACCTCAGTGTCCAGCGACAGACGACTCCAGTTCTATGTTGGTTGATAAGTCTTCTTACACGGCCACTAAGTTTCTCATTTCTGGCTGTGCCCAACTTAATTCCCATTTCCATCATCCGAAGAAGTGACGTGGATCTCTGTTTGTCGAAGTCCTGTGCTCTGCCCACATCTCGGAGGGCATTGATGATGTCCGTCCGATCCATTGGTTGCCCGTCCTCAACGACAGCGCAGCTAGCCAACCTGTCCGCTCTTTCATTTCCCCGTACTCCCGCATGTCCAGGGACATAGACAAAGGTCTTCTACCTTTTAGCTCCCAGTGGAGCATAGGTCTTCAACAAACACTTTCCAAGTCGTTCTGTTTTTTGCAATTCTTTTAAGATCATTCCATGTCTTCCCCATCATCTTCATCTCTGCTTCGATCTGTCTTATCCAAGAATTCCTTGGTCTTATTCTTTGTCTTTTCCCCTGGGGATTCCAAAAAAGGGCCTGTTGTGTAATACTCTCAGTTGGCTTCCGCAGTGTGTGTCCTATCCATCGCCATCGTCTTCACTGTATCTCTTTATCCACTGGTGTTTGACCGGTACATTTCCATAATTCCACATTAGTGACTTTGTCCTGCCATTTCCATCCCTTTATTCTGCGCAAGCATCCATTAATGAAAGTCTGTACCTTCGTGATTGTCAATTTTGTTATTCTCCATGTTTCACAGCCATATAATAGGACCGACTTAACATTTGAGTTGAAAATTTTTATTTTTGTATTTAGCCTAATTTCTTTGGATTTCCATATGTTTCCCAGTGCAATGAAAGCTCCTCTTGCTTTTGATATCCTTATTTTGGTATCATTTTCTGTTCCTCCCTCTTTATCTATATTACTGCCCAGATATATGTAAGATTGTACGTCTAGTAGAGGTATTTCTCCTAGTTTTATTTGGTTATTGCCAACTGCATTAATTCTCATAATGTTGGTCTTATCTCTATTAATCTTTAGTCCTAGCTGTTGTGATCTCTCATCTAATATACTCATTTTATCCTGCATCTGTTGATGGCTGTGTGATAGGAGAGCTATGTCATCAGCAAAGTCTAAATAGACAAAGGTGACCTTACTTATTTTGGATTTCTGCAACGACTCTACCCATTGCATGCGTACAGAGCCCGCCTCCACCTTTTTTTTATCATGCTCATCGAATCACTCAGTATACATGCGTGGGTGTAGTCTTGTGACTCTAACCATTTGAATGTCCTGGTCACGGCCATCACCTCCATTGTCATGCTACTCGGATAGGCAATACGACCTGCCGCTAACAATGATGTTCTGGAGCTTATTTCATTATGGGAGTTCTGAGAGTGAACAATTGAACGTGAATCAGGGAGAACGAAAGATGTGATGGGAGCTGTTCAGCAGACGTTTAAAGAGAATATTTGCCCTAAAATAAGTGAAATTGCCTGTTACGTTCTCAAGCACTTCTTTCATCATCACCATCATCACCACCACATTCATCATCATCATCATCATCATCAACATCATCATTATTATCATAATTATCATCGTCGGCCTCGTCGGGAGCATCATCATCGTCGGCATTGGCATTATCATCATCATATCATCATCCTCATCATCATCATCACCACTGTCATTATCATTATCATCATTGTCATCATCATCTTCGTCGTTGTCATCACCATCATCAAAATCATGATCATCATCTTCGTCGGTACCATCATCTTCGTCGGTACCATCATCATCGCCGTTGGCATTATCATCATCACCTTTGTCATTATCATTATCGCCATCATCATCTTCGTCGTCGTCATCATCATGGTTGTTGGCATTATCATCATCACCTTTGTCATTATCATTATCGCCATCATCATCAAAATCATGATCATCATCTTCGTCGGCACCATCATCATCGTCGTTGGCATTATCATCATCACCTTTGTCATTATCATTATCGCCATCATCATCTTCGTCGTCGACATTATCATCATCACCTTTGTCATTATCATTATCGCCATCATCATCAAAATCATGATCATCATCTTCGTCGGCACCATCATCATCGTCGTTGGCATTATCATCATCACCTTTGTCATTATCATTATCGCCATCATCATCAAAATCATGATCATCATCTTCGTCGGCACCATCATCATCGTCGTTGGCATTATCATCATCACCTTTGTCATTATCATTATCGCCATCATCATCTTCGTCGTTGTCATCACCATCATCAAAATCATGATCATCATCTTCGTCGGCACCATCATCATCGTCGTTGGCATTATCATCATCACCTTTGTCATTATCATTATCGCCATCATCATCTTCGTCGTCGTCATCATCGTCGTTGGCATTATCATCATCACCTTTGTCCTTATCATTATCGCCATCATCATCAAAATCATGATAATCATCTTCGTCGGCACCATCATCATCGTCGTTGGCATTATCATCATCACCTTTGTCATTATCATTATCGCCATCATCATCATCAAAATCATGATCATCATCTTCGTCGGCACCATCATCATCGTCGTTGGCATTATCATCATCACCTTTGTTATTATCATTATCGCCATCATCATCTTCGTCGCCGTCATCATCATCGTCGTTGTCATTATCATCATCACCTTTGTCATTATCATTATCGCCGTCATCATCGTCGTTGGCATTATCATCATCACCTTTGTCATTATCATTATCGCCATCATCATCGTCGTTGGCGTTATCATCATCACCTTTGTCATTATCATTATCGCCATCATCATCGTCGTTGGCATTATCATCATCACCTTTGTCATTATCATTATCGCCGTCATCATCGTCGTTGGCATTATCATCATCACCTTTGTCATTATCATTATCGCCATCATCATCGTCGTTGTCATTATCATCATCACCTTTGTCATTATCATTATCGCCGTCATCATCGTCGTTGGCATTATCATCATCACCTTTGTCATTATCATTATCGCCATCATCATCGTCGCCGTCATTACCATCATCGCCGTAGCCGTGATCGAGTACATATCTGTGGCGTTTATTTGGTTTTTTTTTTTTGCGTTCGCCAGCTTTCACCTCTGGCGAAGTACCCTAGAGACTAGGAACTGAATTTTGCATGTTAATCCATTTTTCCCCTGGCAGCCGTTTTCCTCGCCGCACAGACAGATAATTCCTACTTCGGAGATACTTATACTTTTTCCTTTGATGAGTAATTGACATTTCAAGCCCGGTCTCACTGCTAAGACCAGGAGTGGTTGCCGCAGAGAGAAATCACAAACAAAAATCCCAACTGGTGCAGCCGTCTTATTTTTATTCATTCCAGCCGTTTACTTTCTGCAGTGTCATTCTTTTAAGCTGTGCAGTGTTTTTCCTCATGTCCTTCTTTCTGTCTCTTCATTCCTCGAAGTATACAAATAAATAACATTAAACAAAGTTTAATTGGGAAATTAAAAACAAAATTGTTACATCATAGTATAGCACACTATAGCATACCATAGAATACCATAACCATACCATACAATACAATATAATATCACATCACATTAATTATATATATCTCTCTCTCTGCGATCAAGACTCAATCAGAGTAGGATTCCAGACTCTCTTATGAAGTCAGCTGTCTGTTTAAGTGAATCGATTGCCTCATATAGTTTCTCTTCCAGAGAGGCGGGTGTGGACCGCATTGCTCTTCTCAAGACTGTGTACTGGGGCAATTCTGTAGAACATGTTTTGTAGTCATATTGTTCAGTGTACAGTGGCACAGGCTGGTTGTACCTATTTTGAATTTGGTGAACATGTGATTCCTCATTCTATTGTGGCCAGTGCAAAGACGAAGTATGATGATTTGATCCCTCCTTGATAGTTGGTGGTAGCCGTCACATTAATTATATAATATATTACATTACATTATGCTATGTTTTGATATGTTTCATTATATTATATTAAATTGCGCTGCGTTGTGTTATATATATATTATGTTACGTTATTAACTGCGTAATAAACAATTGTTATATCATATAGCAGCATGCCATAGAACATCACAGCATAACCATTCCATATCAGACAATACAACATAATATCACATCACGCTATATTAATTATATTATATTACAATACATTGTATTACATTACATTACACATTATATTACATTACATTGTATTACATTACATTACATTACATTACATTATATTACATTACATTACATTATATTACATTACATTACATTACATTGTATTACATTACATTACATTGTATTATATTATATTATATTATATTATATTATATTATATTATATTATATTATATTATATTATATTATATTATATTATATTATATTATATTATATTATATTATATTATATTATATTATATTATATTATATTATATTATATTATATTATATTATATTATATTATATTATATTATATTATATTATATTATATTATATTATATTATATTATATTATACTATACTATATTATATTATATTATACTATACTATACAATAGTATACTATACTATACTATACTATACTATACTATACTATACTATACTATTATACTATATTATACTATATTATACTATATTATATTATATTATATTATATTATATTATATTATATTATATTATATTATATTATATTATATTATATTATATTATATTATATTATATTATATTATATTATATTATATTATATTATATTATATTATATTATATTATATTATATTATATTATATTATATTATATTATATTATATTATATTATATTATATTATATTATATTATATTATATTATATTATATTATATTATATTATATTATATTATATTATATTATATTATATTATATTATATTATATTATATTATATTATATTATATTATATTATATTATATTATATTATATTATATTATATTATATTATATTATATTATACTATATTATATTATATTATACTATACTATACTATACTATACTATACTATACTATACTATACTATACTATACTATACTATACTATACTATACTATACTATACTATACTATACTATACTATACTATACTATACTATACTATACTATACTATACTATATTATATTATATTATATTATATTATATTATATTATATTATATTATATTATATATTATATTATATTATATTATATTTATTATATTATATTATACTATATTATACTATATTATACTATATTATACTATATTATACTATATTGTACTATATTGTACTATATTATATTATATTATACTATATTATACTATATTATATTATATTATATTATATTATATTATATTATATTATATTATATTATATTATATTATATTATATTATATTATATTATATTATATTATATTATATTATATTATATTATATTATATTATATTATATTATATTATATTATATTATATTATATTATATTATATTATATTATATTATATTATATTATATTATATTATATTATATTATATTATATTATATTATATTATATTATATTATATTATATTATATTACCATTGAGGAAGTTCTCAAAGAGGCCAACACAAAAAGGGAGCTCTTAAAAAACATCAGAAAGAAGCAATCCCCATTTTTCGGGCACATCACGAGAAGAGGAAAGTTGGAATACTCGGTTACAACTGGCAAAATAAAAGGAAAGATAGATCGCGGACGACAAAGAGATGAAAATACTGGATAGCTTGGTGTCATGGCATGGAAAACAGTCAACAACAGAACTGATACGATGCACTGTAGATAGAAGATTGTGGAGGGACATGATCGCCTACGCCAACTTCTTCTTTCATTCTTTCCTTATTTGTCCCTCAGTTTTGAGGTAGAATATTTTCCATCTTTAGCTTTTGTGAATACCTCTACTACTATTACGTTTACCACTATCTCACATATTCCATCAATTCACCCTTAACGTGATTGTTCGTTTGATCTAGTATTCTCCTAGTGTATATATTCGACTCGTTATGTGACATTTAGTTTCCCTTTTTCTTCTGCGTGCCTCCTACATTTGATAAATCTATGTATATACGTTGACCTTTCATTGTATATAGTCATATTAACAATAAACAGCATTATATGTATATTATATTGATTCTTATCCTAACATGAGTCCAGAATATTCACTGTTGCTGATGTGTTGCTGATAAGCAGTACATATGATAGTTGAGAACGCTGCAAATTGAGCTGAAATAGATTATGAGCTGCAAGGGAAGCAGCATTATAGTCCCTAAAACACAATGTACACAAAACAGTGATAAATAGATATTTAACTGTGTTGTAATGTAAACCCAATTGTGTGCATGTGACTATAATATCCATCTTGTATTGCTCACAGCGTTGTGTGAGTGGCGTGATTTTTTTTAAATTCACGGCGTCTTGTGTGTAACGTAATTGTTATCCACGGCGTCTTGTGTGTAATATAATTGTTATCCACGGCGTCCTGTGTATAATATAATTGTTATCCACGGCGACCTGTGTATAATATAATTGTTATCCACTGCGTCCTGTGTGTAATATAATTGTTATCCACGGCGTCCTGTGTATAATATAATTGTTATCCACGGCGACCTGTGTATAATATAATTGTTATCCACGGCGACCTGAGTATAATATAATTGTTATCCACTGCGTCCTGTGTGCAATATATTTTTTTATCCACGGCGTCTTGTGTGTAAAATAATTTTTATCCACGGCGTACTGTGTGCAATATATTTTTTATCCACGGCGTCCTGTGTGCAATATATTTTTTATCCACGGCGTCCTGTGTGCAATATATTTTTTATCCACGGCGTCCTGTGTGCAATATATTTTTTATCCACGGCGTCCTCTGTGCAATATGATTTTTATATACGGCGTCCTGTGTGAAATATATTTTTTATCCACGGCGTCCTGTGTGCATTATAATTTTTATCCACGACGTCCTGTGTGCAATATGATTTTTATATACGGCGCCCTGTGTGACCTGTGTGAAATAGGAGTTTTATTCACGACGTCCTGTGTGCATTATAATTGTTATCTACGGCGTCCTGTGTGACCTGTGTGAAATAGGAGTTTTATTCACGACGTCCTGTGTGCAATATGATTTTTATCCACGGCGTCCTGTGTGTAATAGAATTTTTATCCACGGCGTCCTGTGTGTAATATAATTTTTATCCACGGCGTCCTGTGTGTAATATAATTTTTATCCACGGCGTCCTGTGTGTAATAGAATGTTTATCCACGGCGTCCTGTGTACAATAAAGCTTTTTATTTAGGTAATCATGTGTAAAATGAGAACAAAGTCATTACATAATATAAAGAATAGTTGAGGCATAGTTTTGTTGTCATCAAAAATGTGTCGCAGTCAACGTGAAAACTGGCAACAGAGTTAAAAGGTCATTAAAAATTTATTCTATGTAGCGCTCACATTAGAAAAAAAAAACGAAAGAGAAGTATATTTCTCCCTATCTCTTTCTCTCATTAAAACACACACGCACGTCTCACAGACATAAATATAATTCATTCAATCTTAGCAGCATTATTGTTTTAAAATTGAGCTTTCAATCACTTCCAAAAGACAACCAGTGACAACAAATGAAATTTGCTCCTATAGCAAGAGTTCACAGAGATTCTATACCATTGGGAAAAAAACATATTAAAAAAGGAGATAAAAGAAGAGTCCGTGGTAGAACCAGAGTAAGATGGATTAACAACAGCCAAAAAATATTGACAATACTTAAGGCTGCCAGAATGGCAGAAAAATGACAGAAAAAAAAGAGCTAGAGCTTTGAATGTTCATCGACACTCAAATGAGTATAAGAATAGGTGAAAAGAAAACAAAGAAATTTGTTTTGCAAAAAAAATAAAAAATGATAAAAGTGAAAATTAAGGAGAAGATTTTTGGGGTATCGACGGTTTATATTGTCTGCTGATTGATGCGTTCACGATAGATGATCTGGGAAGAGTGCCCGGTGCAGTTGCCCAAAACATATTTTATCTTTTCATTTCACTCTCCGACATATAAAGGTCCATGACCTTACCGAAATTCAAACCGGTGTCCCTGTGATAATTGCTGGTTTGATCCAGTCGACTCACCTGCTTATGTAACGGCACCGTGAATGCAAACTAATTTTTAATAAAGAACACTATGTGTCATTTGATATAAAAAATATCGTTCTTTCTAGTTCACTCAATGACTACAAAAGGAATGTATTAACCTCTTTGTAATCCGTCCTTAACGGATAATATAAACCAAACGAATATACTCGTGTCTGCCTATGATTGGTTCTAAAAAGGACTTCATATATTTAGTGATTAATATAAAGAATATATAACTCATAGTAAACCCAAAGGTGTTCAGATACGAATGAGGTAAGAAAAATTAACAGACATTATATTAAACAACTAAAATTATAGAGACACTAGACAAACTATGACGTTTCGGCTAAGACCTCCGTCAGAAACAAGATAATGAATATAAAAACATGAATACTCAGCTTCGATAAAGTTTGGCGATGTTGGTCGATTACAAATGACGCCATGAATGAAAGAAAATGACTGTCATGTACGAGCTGAAAAGAGGAAGTGTGGTCAGGACCCATCTGTTACAGATCATGTGATAGGATCCATGGGGTAGGTTGGACAACGATGGTAAAAAAGGAGTAGAAAAATTAGAATGGTTTCCTGAAAATAGTTAAAAGAAGTCCAAAAAGAGGGCGAGGATACATAGATAGTGAGAGGGATTAATAAAGAGAGAGCAGGCTCTGACAACAACTGGAAGGAATGAAAGTGAGGAGAAGAAGTAGTGCAGTAATGAGGTAACATGGGACAGTACAAGGAATAAATACATCACAGAAGATTCCTAAAAATTAATAATTAAACTAATTTCTAAATAAACTACACAGAAGATAAAATGACAATTAGCTTGACGCAGTGAAGTAGAGTGAGGTGGCCTAGAATGAGGTGGGCTAGTGTAAGGTGGATTAGAGTGAGATGAACTAGAGTGAGGTGGACTAGTGTGGGTGGATTAGAGTGAGATGAAATAGAGTGAGATGGACTAGAGTGAGGTGCGCTAGTGTAAGGTGGACTAGAGTGAGGTGGACTAGTGTGGGTGGATTAGAGTGAGATGAACTAGAGTGAGGTGGGCTAGAATGAGGTGCGCTAGTGTAAGGTGAACTAGGGTGAGGTGGACTAGTGTAAGGTGGACTAGAGTGAGATGGACTTGAGTGATATGGATTAGAGTGAGATGGATTAGAATTAGATGGATTAGAATGAGGTGGGCTAGTGTAAGGTGGACTAGAGTGAGGGACTAGAGTGAGGTGGACTAGTGTAAGGTGGATTAGAGTGAGATGAACTAGAGTGAGATGGACTAGAGTGAGGTGGGCTAGAGTGAGGCGTGCTAGAGTGAGGTGGGCTAGTGTAAGGTGGACTAGAGTGAGGTGGATTAGAGTGAGATGAACTAGAGTGAGGTGGGCTAGAATGAGGTGGGCTAGTGTAAGGTGGATTAGAGTGAGATGAAATAGAGTGAGGTGGACTAGTGTGGGTGGATTAGAGTGAGATGAACTAGAGTGAGATGGACTAGAGTGAGGTGGACTAGTGTAAGGTGCATTAGAGTGAGATGAACTAGAGTGAGACGGGCTAGAGTGAGGTGGGCTAGTGTAAGGTGGACTAGAGTGAGGTGACTAGTGTGGGTGGATTAGAGTGAGATGAACTAGAGTGAGGGGGCTAGAATGAGGTGCGCAATGTAAAGTGAACTTAGGTGAGGTGGACTAGTGTAAGGTGGACTAGAATGAGATGAACTTGAGTGATATGGATTAGAGTGAGATGGATTAGAATTAGATGGATTAGAATGAGGTGGGCTAGTGTAAGGTAGACTAGAGTGAGATGGACTAGAGTGAGATGGGCTTGTGTGAGATGGACTAGAGCGAGGTGGACTAGAGTGAGGTGGGCAAGTGTAAGGTGGACTAGACTGAGATGGACTAGAGTGAGGTGGACTACTGTAAGGTGGACTAGAGTGAGATAAACTAGAGTGAGGTGGGCTAGTGTAAGGTGGACTAGGGTGATGTGGACTAGTGTAAGGTTGACTAGAGTGAGATGGACTTGAGTGATATGGATTAGAGTCAGGTAGACTAAGGTGAGGTGGACTAGTGTAAGGTGGACTAGAGTGAGATGGACTAGTGTAAGGTGGACTAGTGTAATGTGGACTAGTGTAAGGTGGATTAGAGTGAGGTGAACTAGTGTAAGGTGGACTAGAGTGCGGTGGACTAGGGTGATGTTGACTAGTGTAAGGTGGACTAGAGTAAGATGGACTTGAGTGATATGGATTAGAGTCAGGTAGACTAGAGTGAGGTTGACTAGTGTAAGGTGTACTAGAGTGAGATGGACTAGTGTAAGGTGGACTAGTGTAAGGTGGATTAGAGTGAGGTGGACTAGTGTAAGGTGGACTAGAGTGAGGTGGACTAGTGTAAGGTGGACTAGAGTGAGGTGGACTAGTGTAAGGTGGACTAGAGTGAGGTGGACTAGTGTATGGTGGACTAGTGTAAGGTGGATTAGAGTGAGATGGACTAGAGTGAGATGGATTAGAGTCAGGTAAACTAGAGTGAGGTGGACTTAAGAGGCTGTTGACCAGGGCCTAAAATTCTTGTGAGCACACCATTTCAAAAGAAGAATGAAATTACTTATAATAAACAAATACCGGGTTGTGGAATGGCGAAATACCTGTCCTACTCCAGACGTTGCAACCCATGGTACGCCACTGCGTTTAAAGAACATGATATTTTTGTTTTAATTTCGGGAAATGTTAAATTCCAAACTATGATTCTTCAAAAGAAAAATAATGAGAAATAGTTACAACTTCTGATCAAGAAGAGACCAAAAGATAATACACTCTAGCTTAAAAGCGTACTACAAACGTGATCAGTTAACACTAATTCAGGTACTTTGGAAGATCAGAAATTGGAGAACAAGACAGATGTAACAGTAATAACCCAGAACGCAAGATAGGTGTTTGTTCATTTGAAGAATCTTTGAATCTTCTTACAATTAACAGTTCACAGTTTCACTTGTAGGCTTGAGTCATCTCCGATGGTTCCCACTATGAACAATCAAATCTGACATCGTGTGATTTAAAACGAGCTGCTGGAGAAACCAGAAATATCGTTGAAATTATAAGGAATAGACTATCTACATTTATTGGACATGCCATGCGAAAAGAAGGAATTGAGAATACTATAGCAAGGGCAGACTGACTGGAAAGAAGAGCAGATGAAAACCATGAGAAACAATGAGTTATTGAGTTATATGTGGGTCATCATCATTGCATTCCGACATGTCCATAGGTGCTCAGATCCTCTCCCCATCAAGTCGGGCAGTGTCCAGCGACTGACGAATCCAGTTTTGTGTTGGTTGATAAGTCTTTTCTCTTTCTGGCCGTGACCATCTGAACTCTCATCTCGTTCATCCGAAGGAGTGACGTGACTCATGGTTGTCACAGTCCTGTGCCCTACCAACATCTCGGAGGGCATTGATGATGTCCGTCCGATACATTGGTTGAACGTCTCCAACGACAGCGCAGCTAGCCAGCCTGTCCACTCTCTCATTTCATCGTACTCCCGCATGTCCAGGAACTTAGACAAAGGTGACCCTACGTATTTTGGACTTCTGCAATGACTCTACCTATTGCTTGCGTACAGAGCCTGTCTCCACTTTTCTTATCATGCTCATGAATCACTCAGTATACAGCGTGGGTGTAGTCTTGTGATTCTAACCAGATGAATGCTTTTGTCACTGCCATCACCTTCATCGTCATGCTACTCGTGGTCATATCGTATGCACCACTGTCTTCTTTGACTATTCTGCCTGTCGAACGTGCTGTAAATGCCCATGAACTTATTTGGTGTTGCATCACGGATCCACCTGTATAGATGACTGCATCTTCCTCAGCGGAAGATCTCCGCATTGACCACGACTGAGTTCTGTTCGCTTCATTTCCTGTCGAGTGTGACTATATACGAGAATGTCCCCTTGAATGACGTAGGCACCTGTATCCACTCCTCGCCAGCGTTGATATTGGTAAGCCCACAGACCTGTTTGTTGACATCTTCTGCTCGGCCCATCCATGATTTGCCTCTTTTTAGCCTAACATATTTCCCTGTATTGAGCTCGATGTGCAATGGATGCTCTTTATCTGAACTTATCTGCAGGTATGCTCGTGTCGAGCTTCATTCTGTATTTTCTCCAGCCTGTCAATTTTCGTCGTACTGACAGTAAGACTTGCCAGGGCATACTCGATTGCTGCGAGGACTTGTCCCTGGAACAGAAGGGTAAGTAGCCACTGGTCGATATTCGCAGCTGCCATGACCTTTAACTCTTTCAGTACGGAAGGTTTTTATCAATTCAGCGGTAGAAATTTCAGAGACAACATTGATAATGTTTTAAAATATTATTCAACATGTTTATATTTATCTAATACTAAATATATTATATATACATTTGTAGATAATTAAACAAGTAATTAGATTTCACACATACCAAGATGATACGAGACATGTTAATAGAATATAGTTTGATGATAATTTTAATCTAATCAAATTGAGAGTGACGCACTGTGCGGCGCAACGTACGCAACCGAAATTGACATGGCGCATGGTGCGGCGAAACGCACGGAAAGAGTAAAGACGGCTAATCCTTTGTGGGAATTTGTTACCACATGGTCAACGTAGTCCCTAAAACACATGCTGCGATCAAACTTAACTCCTAGGTACGTCATCAAGCTGTCACAAATCACCTCATCAGCTCCCATTCGTACCACCGATACGAGAAAAATCATTGAACAGTTTATCAAAATGGCATAACAAAAGATCACAGACTGAAATATGTCATGTATGAAGGACCGAGTGATGTGTAGAGAGATGCCAATCGGTATGGCACTTGATGATGATGTTGTTTATGACCATGCGATAGTGTTACACAGTACATGTTTTATTATAGGGAGCCGCGATAGCTCAGTGGTTACCGAACTGGACTACAAAGGACAAGAGGTAGTGTTCGATCCCAACCGACGGCTTCCGGTTCACCCAGCCTTTAATGGGTACCGGATTTTTTTCTGGGAAAGTAAAGCGGCACGGGCGTAGTACCGACCACATTACCCCAACAATCATGTGCCGAAAGTTTGTAAAATTTATGGTCACTAACACCATATTCCCTATACGCCACTTGGTGATTAGGGAGTACTTTACTACTTTTTAAAATATGTTATTATATAATGAGGTTTTTATGTTTTCAGATCTTGTCAGTATTGCGCCTGTACCAAGTTGTTCTTCTGATGTTTCTCCATCATGAATTGGTATGTCCACAAAAAGCCATAGAAATATGCTATCAAGGTATGACCAAGCGAGATAAGTTTAAGTGTTGGGTCAAAAGAAATACACAAAAGTGTGACAGCCAGGTCAACGTGTTAGAGGCAGAGAGACACAACAAATTGTGTAGTCAGATGCACTGGGATATGTGTCTAATCATAGCATTTTTCAAATAGGATAGAACGTAGACATTGAAACCCGTAAAGACCTCTCACTAGCGAGACGTTTTCCGGTTTACACGTCTGACGTGCTTCTGACCATAATCGCCCCCGATCACAAAGCTGAAAAAGGTAACGCTAGTGAGATGTTTGCTGAGGTTTTCCCTTTTTGAGCTTAGGCCTATCGAAAGTAGGCTGTGGGCCAACACAAAATTGCTAAGTAATTCTCGGCATGAAAGACAGCGAGATTATACTCATTCATTGCCATATATAGAAATAAGGCTCAATAGGAAACTCCAAAACTTCCCGCCTCGCTTGACGTTAGCAACTATTGGAGCTGTAGACGGCTGACGCCATCCTACCAACAACAGATCCTACTGGCAAAGCTGGAAACGTCACACTTTATTATAATATTTTTTTGGGGTGGTGGAAAGGTGGGGGTTCGGAGTTTTCTTTTCAACCCTAAGGCTTATTTCTATACACGGCGAAGACTCAGCCTGTGGTTTCTATATGGTACCGGATCCACTGCCTCGTGAACAGAGAAGGCTGCTATGACCATCATTAGCTGGACACGCTGTATTGTGAGGCTACCAGCCTTGTGTTAACCAATGATTTATTTGAACTTATTGACGATAAAGATCTGCTCAGCAGAAGCGAATTATACTTGTTACAGTGCCATGAACGTTTTCGTTTGGCAAACCAACACAAATATCTTCTTGTATTTCTAGCCGTTTCTAGTGACCTCACATATGTAGTTATTTCGTACCTTTTATTATAGAAACATAACACCCCCCCCCCCTTCCCACCACCACCACCCCTTTACTAAAATTATCCAGAACAAAACTGTTTATGATAAAAAAAAAGATACGTGGAAACATATTCCCCAAACAGGATATATGTCAATTATGTCTAACACTCTATGATAATTCCTTGAAATCTCTTGGCTTCTCATCCATGGCCTATATCCGTTATTACCTACCAGAGGGGCCAGAATACATTTTTGGCAAGGAGCTGCAATGTGGAAACTCTCCTGGGGTAGGGATCTGCAGCCGGAAGAGAGTATAGGACGATAACTCTTTAGATATGATTAGGAATGAAGAAAGAATATGTTTTGAGAGTATTGAATAGGTATTTCCAATAGGGGAACATTAAAGGAATTAGTATGCTGATGGAGGATTGGAGGAATACTGTGAGAGGTCTGGAGGAGATATTATACAAAGACAGTAAAGAAGGTGTAAGTATATTGTGGAGGATTGACTAAATAAGTATATTGTGGAGGATTGACTAAATAAGTATATTGTGGAGGATTGACTAAATAAGTATATTGTGGAGGATTGACTAAATAAGTATATTGTGGAGGACTGAATAAATAAGTATAGTTTTTATGAAAATTTGAAGAGCAAGTAGTCTATAGTGATCTAAAGAGTAAGCATAGTGGGGGAAGATAGGTGAAAACGCATAGTGTGGGAGGAAGTGAGAAATAGATAAAGAGAGAGGTATAAAATCTGTAGATTACAAGAGAGGATACAAAGATTCAAAGTTAACAACTGGATGACTTGAAAGCGTAAAACAAACATAATATTGGGGTTATAAATATTACAAAATAAGTGTAATTTTTTAAAAGTATCTACAGATTCAAAAATGTCCAGCGAGGACATTCTCAAAGAGGTAAAAATAAAAAGGGAGTTCCTAAAAATATCAGAAAGAAACAATCGAAAATTATACATCATGGAAGAAGGAAGTTCAAATACTTGGTTACAACTGGCAAAATACAAGGAAGGAGAGATAGTGGACGACTAAGAGATAAGATAGCTTTGTATTACGGCATGGAAAGCGGTAAATAACAGAATTGATACAATGTACTGTGGATAGAAAATTGTGAAAGAACATGACCGTCAACGCCAACCGTTATGGCACGTAATGATGATGACAGATTCAAAATTGTATCATATCTTGTAAATGTGCACAGAGTAAGTATATTATTGGAAGATATGATTATCGTTTACCATACAGGAGAATGAAAAGGATAAAAGAAATATTTATTGTATTATTGAAATAATATATTAGTGTGCGAAAACATAGAGAAAGCAAAATTCTAGTGCATTTAATTTGTGCAAATACGTTGTAATAATACTCATCTGACTGAAGGTAGGAGATGAAAACATATAATGAGATATATGTTGATAGAGAGATGAAAGCAGGAAAAGCATCTAGAGTGGTAAAGAACGGAACACGTTCAATCGATGCATTGATCATACTAATCAAGAGATCAATCACAGCGAATTAAGCAACATAAGAGTCCAATTAATCAAGAAATGAGTTTTGAGTTAGCTAGATGAAGTCCAGAGGAATAGTATAAGTTCTTTATAATCTGTTGCAGAAGTAATCTAGTTAAAGATAAGTAAATATGTGTGAACGTCACTTGACAAGTTGTGCAAATACAGTAGGTGACTACTAGATGGAACATCACTCTATAACCAATAGGGGTGTGGACATCAACATTCAGTCTACATCCCCCATACGACAAAATATATTAAATACGATTATTATATATCGAGTAACTGAAATGAATAAGAATATACTTGATCAAGAGAGGAAGCTGAACATTTAATTAATTATTATAAATCATCAATAATTACCAACCAAGCAATTCACTTATGATTGCCACATTATGCCACCTGACATGGCTAATAAATATTGATTTACAATTATACGCTCTGATTTGAACTATCACGTGATAAATGTTGTAACGTCTTGATCTTCATAAAAATTCATCCCCTCAAACTCTGCAAGATTTCTTTCATTTCTATTACAATATGCATAATTCAACACGATCTTACACTGTTGCCGTTCATCATTATTATTTCTGCTGCCGTTATCAATTGCTCAAAACATTAACCTGCCTCAACGGGACAATCAAGGTGACTAGAAGAAGTTATTGTTTAATTGTTGGTTAAACGTGAAAACGTTCACACCATGGAAGAGTCGTTGCAGAAATCCAAAATACGTAAGGTCTCACCTTTGTCTATGTCCCTGGACATGGGGGAGTACGGGGAAATGAAAGAGTGGACAGGTTGGCTAGCTGCGCTGTCGTTGAGGACGGGCAACCAATGGATCGGGCGGACATCATCAATGCCCTCCGAGATGTAGGAAGAGCACAGGACTTCGACAAACACAGATCCACGTCACTTCTTCGGATGAAAGAGATGGGAGTTAAGATGCGCACAGCCAGAAATGAGAAACTTAGTGGGCGTGTAAGAAGACTTATCAACCAACATTGAACTGGAGTCGCCAGTCGCTGGACACTGCGGGACTTGCTGAGGAGGGGATCTGAGCACCTATGGACATGTTCGGAGTGCAATGATGATGACCCGCAAATAACTCAATAACATTCACACCAGATTTGCTACGTTTGTTAATCGTTGAAACGTTTCTTTCCATTAACATTAATGTACTAAAATATCGCTAATACAAACATTAATTAAATTATAAAATCCACACTTTCGGTTGTATTGCAAATTAAGAATACGTGTCGAGCTTTATAAGAAGAAGGCGTTGGAAATATATCAACCATGTGCTCAGAATAGATGATGAGAGACTTCCTTATCAGGCAAATACGTGGAAACAATCTGGTGAATGAAAACAAAACAGATTGAAAGAAACAACTACGCAAAACAATTACTCAATCAAGAGATTAGTTAACCAACCAAGACCAACATGAGCTTACAGCAAATCGTCAATTGTTGAGAGCTATGACTTCCGCAGTCTTTGTCGCCAGCGGCGCGAGATGAGCTAACTACAAATTGGAACCATCATCATCAAGTATCAAGCCTGCTGGCGTAGGTGGTCATGTCTCTCCACAACTTTCGATCTCGACAGCTATTTATCATTTCTGTTGTTGACCTTTAGCCGAGCCATTCTCTATGCTGTCTAGTATAGTTTCTCTTTGCTCCCCTCTATTCGTCCCTCAATTTTCCCAGTTGTTACAATATATTCCAGTTGTTCCCTTCTCATTACCTGGCCAAAAAATGATGATTGTTTCTTCTTAATATTGGAAATTAGCTCTGATTTTGCTTTGATCTCTTTCAGAACATTTTCATTACTCTTCTTAGCTGTCCATGGTACTCTCAACATTCTTTTGTAAAACCACATTTCTACAGCCTCCAGTGATTTTCTTGTCTGTTGTCATATTGTCCATGATTCACATCCATATGTTAAGACTGGCTCTACATAACATTTAAGAACTCTTTTTCTTGTTTCTATTGTCAAAAATGGATTGCATAGTATCTTCCTCATTTTTTGGAAAGCTGCGTTTGCCTGAGCCATTCTGCATCTCACCTCTTTTGTACATTTTCCGTCTGAGGTTAACAAAGTTCCCAAATATTTAAATTCATTTACCTGTTTTAATATTGTTCCACTTGTTTTTATTTTGCACCGAGGTGATGTCTTTTTCTTTGTTGTTACCATTACCTCTGTCTTTTTGCTATTAAGGCTGAGTCCTTTATTTTTGCTTTCTTTCACTATAATGTCCAACATTTCTTGTAACTCATTTTCACTCTTAGCGATTAAGACTGTATCATCAGCACACCTTAGATTATTTATATTATGACCTCCAATTGTTATTTCAGGCATGCCCCTTATGGATATTCAAATAATCTCACTATAAATATTAAATAAATCTGGTGACAGCATACAACTTTGCCTAACACCCTGTTTCATCTGTTGAAACATTCCCAATTGGTTTCCAGTTCTTATGGCCGCTGTTTGTTGTCAGTACATGTTCTTTATTATTAATTATTAAAGTAGCTTAAATTGGGACGTTAAAAACTTAAATTGGAATCAGTTAAAAGTAATATACCTTTTCTTTTTAGAAAGAGAGGAATGTAGCAGTCTAGAGAATGTTCACTCACAACTGCTGCTACGTTTCTGTGAATGTAACTAAAGAAGCCACTTTGAGAGATCTAGTAGAAGCTTATTGATTTCAGGGAAAATACTAAAATTAGGTACAGAACTGAAGTAATTTTGAGGCTATTGAAATATCAATATTTAGCAAAACATAACATGATTTTAATAAATAAAAACGTCATAAAAATATTAGGAACTAACACACAATAGCGAGTATCAATTTATAATTTGGACATATGTTTGGATTGTCTATGCACACATGCCTGACAAGAATTGTAGCTAGTCAATGGAATCAATAGAAGATAGACTATACGTAAATTGAAAGAAGGAAATAAGAAGAAGACGAAATAACTGTTGGGAAAGAAAGAGCAAGAGAGAAAAGTAAGTTTAAGAATAGTAAACAAATGATAAATAAGAGAAGATGAAGAAAAAAAAACAAGAAAATATTAGAGGGAAAAGAGGAAAATAAAGAGAATAAAGACAGGGAAGAATAAACAACAAAGAAGAATTAATGAAAATTAACCCTACAGAATAAGTGACGGGTTTGTTAAAAGTTGGAGGGGGAGGTGGGGCAAAGACGGTCTCAGAGTACAAGGACAGAGAGGGATGAGCAACTTATAGCTGACTGTGACAGGATCTATCAACCAGAACTAGCCAGATCCTTCTTCACCTCTTTCTTGGTCTCCCCCCCCCCCAAAAAAAAAAAAATGTTAAGCATTCATGGCATGAGAGTAGGAATCGAGTAGGAATGTAACTAGGTAGGAACTCAAAAATCGAAAAGTTGAAGTCGGATATGTTTGACCGAAAGGCGCAAATAATACAAGCCACAACACAAGGCATGCAAAGTCAACTTCACGTCCTTTGGGCGATGTAGTCCTCGGGCGGACGTAAGAAAATAAAAAAGGGAAAAAAAGGCAAAAGGAAGAACAGAACAAATACTCGTATAACTGTAAAGTGCGGCAGAAGAGAAAAAACAATGCAGAAATGATAATGAAGGCAATAATAATCAAGATAAAATATAAAGAAAATGAAGATAACCAATGAAATATATTTTTTAAATATCAACGTCCCAAATTAACAAAAAAATATTCTACTGGAGAAAACAAAGTTTCAAACAACACAACAAACGAAACAATAAAACCGATGTGTATTTCTAGAAACAGAAAACAACCAGTAGAATGCTTACAGTAATTCTAATAGAGTTAATAAAACTAGAATAATGCTGTCTCAGACTGAACCGAACCCAATACGATCTCGGACAGTAAAACTAATAATAGTTGGGTCCAGCATTTCCACGTGTAGAAGAAATAGAAATGAGTATTGATTTCTAGATCCCTGGTGTCTCTTTATCGATTTTTGTGTTTCGTTCCTTTATAGGAATTAGCATTATGATAGGGAGGAATACAGAACGGAATTATATTCCTTCTGGAAGACAGACAGTTTGATTATGTCTAGTGCTAACTGCTGGCGTGTTACTGAGTGTAATGGCAAGCACATAGGACGATGTAATGGTACACATATGGGTGGATGTGAAGGAGGTCTATATTTTAAAATATGGAAAGAAGTAAGATTGATAGCGAAGAAGAAAGGTGGGCTAGTGCAAAGCGGCCAATGTGTAAGCAGATGGAGTAGCTAAACACATATTACTGTTTTGACACACACTTATGTAAGTGTACATACAGTTACAAATGTAACATATATTCTGATATCACGCAGATCTACTGACAGTCAGAAACACAAACGAGAAATATATGGGCAAAAAGACAGATGGACAGATACACAGATACACAGAAGGAGGCATTTAATAATGTGACCAGAGCAAGTCTATACTCAGTGCTGGAAAATATCGACTCTCTCATATGACTCAGATTGATTAGATCAATGGGAGCCGCGATAGCTCAGTTGTTAGTGAACTGGGCTACAAATGACAAGAGATAAGGTTCGATCTCACCCGACAGCTTCCGGTTCACCCAGCCTTTAATGGGTACGGGATTTTTTTCTGGGAAAGTAAAGCGGCTCGGACGTAATACCGACCACATTGCCCCAAAAATCATGTGCTGAATGTCTGTAAAATTTATGGTCACTAACACCATATTCCCTATACGCCACTTGGCGTGACGGGGGCTCTTTACTTTTTTAAAACTTGAAATTGTGAACAATTTCACCAAACTTAACTTCACTATCACAACCACCGTCTCACTCGATGACGAGATAGATACCCCTATTGGTAAGGCAGATTCAACATTTGGTATACCTAAATATAGAACATCATCATCATCAAGTACCGGGCCTACTGGCGTAGGTGATCATGTCTCTCCACAACTTTCGATCTCGGCAGCTATTTATCATTTCTGTTGTTGACCTTCTGCCAAGCCATTCTCTTAAGCTGTCTGCTATTTTTTCTCTTTGCTTTTCTCTATCGCTTCGTCCCTCAATTTTTCCACTTGTTACAATATATTACAGCTGTTCTCTTATCATTACATGGCCAAAAAATGATGATTGTTTCTTCCTAATATTAGAAATTAGCTCTTTTTGCTTTGACCTCTTTCAGAACATCTTCATTACTCTTCTTAGCTGTCCATGGTACTCTCAACATTCTTCTGTAAAACCACATTTCTACAGACTCCAGTGATTTTCTTGTCTGTTGTCCAATTGCCCATGATTCACGTCCATATGTTAAGACAGGCTCAACATAACATTTGAGAACTCTTTTTCTTGTTTCTATTGTCACGAATGGGTTGCATAGTATCTTCCTCATTTTTTGGAAAGCTGCTTTTGCCTGTGCCATTCTTCATCTCATATCTTTTAAATATAGAACATGAGTCAATGCAAAACTATCGGTGACTGCAAAGATTATAATTCATCATGTATTATATATTATTCGTCTTTATAAAAAAAAAGCTGAGTGGTTAGCACATTTCTATATGGATCTGAAACTTGGACTATCCGTGCAGAGTAAGGGAGAAGGTTTTCATGTGCGTTGCCTTCGCAAGATAATGAACATAAAATGGCAGGGCAAAGTAACCAACTCTGTTTTTTTGCAACGAGTCAAACTCCCATTCATCATGTCGATACGGAGGTCGGAGTTTAAGGTGCTTGGGTCATGTGAGAAGAATGGACGACAATCGTATTCTCAAACAAAAATTATATGGCGAACTTAGGGACAGAAAGAGACCAACGGTCAGACCAAACCTGAGATATTAGGACGTTTTAAGGGCTTCCACGAAATAATTCTTTATAACTGAGAAAAAAAAGGGAAAAGTGAGGTCAGATAGTAAAAATCTCGGGCAGATGGTGCTCGTAAACCCAGAAGGGCAGACCATCTAAGGGCGGAATCCCCCTACAGAAAAGACAATCTGCTGCCTTGCAGGAAGATTGGGGACAATCAAAGGCTTAGGAAAGCAAACCTAAATAAAATGCTGGCAGAAATCTGATACACTGGGCCAATGACGCGGAACACAGTGCAACGTTCTAACATGTAATCAGTCAGAGTGGATCTAATTCAACAAAAAATACGGGGCACCGTAATCACTGAAACAGACAGCTGCCTTCATGAGAGAGTCCGGAACCCTAGTCTGAAAGAGTCTTAATCGCAGCAGAAGAAGAAGATAGTAAAAAAAAATAGATGTAGAAAAAAATAGGAAAAAACACTTTATGGTTAAAGTTTCACGTAACATGTAGACAACACAAACCAGAACGACATTTCGGCTCAAATGGGCCTTCAGCAGGAACAAACATACGGCACACAAACAAATATGTATTTAAAGTAAGAAAAAAATGTTAATATAATAAATTCGAAAAACAATGGCAGCCTAAAAGATTTTTCCTATTTTTATTTTCTAGATCTATTTTTTCTATTTCTCCTCACAATTAGCTTCACTGCAGCTTCGCGATTTTAAGCAATTATGTGCATTTCTTTGCCTTAACACTACTAGTACAATACCTCTGCTACTCGGTTTGTATATCGTCCTACATGTTCACTCTAGTACATATTTTATTTCAGTAAAAGTAAAAGAAAAGTACCCCCGTCACGCCAAGGGCGTATAGGGAAATATGGTGTTAGTGATCCTATATTTTACAGACCTTCAGCACATGATTTTTGGGGTAATGTCGTCGGTATTACGCCCGTGCTGCTTTACTTTCCCAGAAAAAATTCGGTACCCATTTAAGGCTGGGCGAACCCGGAAGCCGTTGGTTGGGATCGAACCCTACCCCTTGTAGTCTAGTTCACTAACCACTGAGCTATCGCGGCTCCCATTTTATTTCAGGCTGCCATTATTTTTCGAAATTATTATATTTGTTGTTATTTTTTTTTTTTAATTTTAAATACATATTTGTATGTGTGTTGTATATTTGTTCCTGCTGAAGGACAACTGAACCGAAACGTCTTTCTGGATTGTGTTGTCCACTTGTTAGGTGAAACTTTAACCACACTGTTATTTTTCTAGATATATTTGTCTCCATTTCTCCTCACAAATAGTTGTATGTGCATTTATTTGCCATGCCCCTGCCGAACGCGGAGAACACACACACACACACACACACACAAAACGACACAGCAACATTCAATAAAGAGAGGAATTTAAAATTAGAAGACGAAAGAGAAGGTAGATGCAGCATATCAAATACACAAAGTTCCCTCTGAGGTCTGATCTGTCTATGCAAGACTATAGTCCGTTCAGAATCGTTTGCCGAGATGTTATGATTTATAATTCAAAAAGTTCTTGATGATTTCACATGATTTTTGGCATACGGTGTTAAAATGTCCATGTCACGAGAACATATGTGTTACTCGATGTCTAGCTATAACGGTTTTCTTAAAGCGGCGAATTCCTTTGATCTTTGCCCATGTAACTATTATTTTGACCCTAATCAAAATGTTTTACAGTAATCTAGTGCAACGATGACCCATAGGCGTGTCCATAAAATTTTACTGGGTGGCAAGTATACAAATTTTAAATTATATATAGAACTTTTGTTCGTAGAGTCAATTTGATATAGTTCCATGCTCTTGGTGTGAGTTTCCCAAATGTTGTCGCTGCCTTTCAAATACGTACATTTAGTTCCTCATCTAAGGAAAGTGTGGCTGTAATAGTGGATCCAAGATAGCTGAACTTCTGTACTGACTCAAGCAGGCTTCCATTCAAAGTAATGGTTGTTGGTTTGCTTATAACATATTTTTGATTGCTTGGGTGGTCTTGAACAATAAACTGTTTAACAAATCAACTAGGAAATTTTGCAAATCAAACTATTTATCTGTAGACTTAATCAGAGTAATGATCATTCAGAATCAGACGAGTCAAATAGGTCGATTACTGCTTTCGGCTGAACAAACAACAAACCATCCTTTTTCCAATATTCCTCTTCTTGTCGTAACACATGATCCTCACATTTTACCCAGTAGTCTTTATTTATATTTGATAGAGCCTGATTTGTAACTGTCTCAACATCGCATAATTTGAAAGTTTTATTTGTATATGCTACGTGTCCTTTAACTTTTGCCCAAACTAGTTCTATAGGATTTAAGTGTGCATGATATGGAGGTAGTCTCAAACATCTATGGCCATGTTCTTGAATTAACTTGTCTATTTTAAATATCTTTGCACGTTGTGTCTGTTTTACAAGGCTAAGCAATTCGGGTTTCAAGTAGCTGTCGTTAACTTGTATGTGTTCTTTTATGAGCCACGTTTTGATTGCATCTTTTGTACTTGATGATGTTGGGATTCTATCTTCTACGTTAACTACGTTATGGTATGAAGCATTGTCCATTATCAGACAAGAAGGTCGATCTAATATTGGAAGGATAATTTTCTCGATCCAGTCTTTAAATATGTGCCCATTCATTTCGGAGTGGTAGTCTCTATTGTCTATGGATTTTGAAATGAAAACGAGATGAGCATTCTGCAACAACCCATTATGTCTGCTACCTGCATGTGCAACTATCAAACGTTGCCCTTTACTGCTTGGTACTGATCTTTTAATACTTCCATCTGCTAACTGCCATTCCTTTTCATTTGTATGATGAGCGTTGATCCAAGTTTCATCTAAATAAACAATATCATAATCATTTTCGCGCATTTCCTTCACTTCACGTAAATACTTGCTTCTAAGAGCTACTAGATGTGGCTTCTCACAAATAATGTTTTTTCCACCAGCATACTTTCTAAAGGTGAAGCCTGCACTTCTTAATATTTTCCATAATGAAGTTTTTGATATTTCAATGTCGTTGTTAGTTTTCAGCCAAAGCTTCAACATTCTAAGTGTCACTTCTTCGTTTATATCAAACATTCGACAGATTTCTCTTTTTACTAGGTCCTTATCAAAACTGTCTAACGTTTCTTTCCTTCCTTGCTTTCTTGCATTTGTTGGCAATAAATATCCGCTTCCTTTAACTATTCGATCAAATGAACGTTTACACAAACCTAAAATATGCATTGTTCTCTTCTCAGGGTTTGATAAAGAACAATAAAGATGTCCCTTTTTACGCTCTCTGCAGAAGTATTGATAAACCTTTATAGCAATGTTATGCTCAGTAAAATATTTTGCCTTTATATTCATTCTCACATAGACTTGCAGAAGATAATATGGATAGTGCCGCCTCCTTTCTGTAAATATTGAGATTTGCCTCTGAATTATGACTCGAACTCGAGTCTACGGCCGTGATTTTGACGTCACATAATTTCCGGTTTCGGCTAAAATGTCATTTTGTGCTAAACGGGAAATTTCATATGTAACATTTCTTTATAAAAATTTATAGTGGAAACATAACTATTTTAGGACGGTGCGCATTCAGCCGTGAAGGTCATGCCTATATGTTAAAGAATCAGCTGTGAGATGTAAGCATCTACATAATCCCGCCGGTGTTTATAATATCGATTAACTTTTTTTTAATATAGGTTAAATAAGGCATCTTTGAAACTGGATCACATTTCTTTGATAAAAAAAATATTTTTATAGCGACATTAGTATTCTAAACCTAACTTCAAAAGATCAATGCAAATGAACAATAAGTTTTTGAAAAAAATAAATTAATGTCTAGGCAAACGAATCTGAACGGACTATAGAAGCGTATCTACATAGTGCTTAATTGTGGGTGTTGTTCGTTATGTGTATTTGCAAACATGAATTCAATTGGTTACAATTAGTGTGGCCGTATTTCTCAATGATTTTGTCAACATGGTACACCTTTTTCTTATTCGTATGCTTCACAAGTTGTAACAATTCGGGTTTTAAATATGTGTCGTCAAATTTGACATTTTCATTCGCAAGCCATGTCCTAATTTGCTCTTTTGTATTTGATGCAGTAGGCACTTTGTCCCATCTTGAATTCCCTAAGGAAGTGCTGATATAGTAAAACAGTAACCTTTTGCATAGTTATAAATTTGCATTTCAAACCCATTGTAATTTAGATATAAATGTTGGTATTTAAAGTCAACAAATTGTCTACTGAGTCTTCACAAAATTAATAAAGATACGCCTTCCCTTCGGTAATTAATGCCCAGGCCGTGGTGCGTCATGTCGTTCAATAACAATTCAGTTTTGTGCACGGGATTTTCCTGAACTTAGTGTTTCTGCAATAGCCAAACTATTTTACGTGAACGACAGCACCAAATTAATGTATATATCCTAAAATGGTGTCAAATTCGAACAGGGTGAATTTAATATAGCCCAAAGAAGAAAACTTTTAAACTAGATCAAATTTCTCAGAGCAAAAAATATTTCTATAACGACATCAATATTATAAGATTACATGCAAAAGTTGAAAGCAAAATAACAAACGGTTATCACGTAAAGCTAATTCAAGTGTGGTTATGAATTTCTGAACGGACTATAATAGATTCAGTCACCACATTTGCTGCTCAATAATACAACACCCAGTATAAGATAACTATATATATGTTACCAGACAACTCACAAATCATGATTGTATGTTACCAGCCATCTGTCAAGACGCCAAACGCCATATCATCATCATGTGCCATACCGGTTGGCGTAGGTGATCATGTCCCTCCACAATCTTCTATCTACAGTGCATAGTATCAGTTCTGTTGTTGACTGTTTTCCATGCCATGACACCAAGATATCCAGTATTTTCTCTCTTTGTCGTCCGCGATCTTTCTTTCCTTTTATTTTGCCAGTTGTAACCAAGTATTCCAACTTTCCTCTTCTCATGATGTGCCAGAAAAATGTTGATTGCTTCTTTCTGATGTTTTTTAAGAGCTCCCTTTTTGTGTTGGCCTCTTTGAGAACTTCCTCATTGGTCTTTTTAGCTGTCCAGGGAATTTTCAACATTCTTCTGAGAAATCCCATCTCTGTGGCCTCTAATCGTCTTTTCATTTGTTTGTCTACTGTCCATGATTCGCTTCCATAGGTCAGAATTGGTTCTATATAGCACCGATGAACTCTCTTTCTCATTTTTATTGACATAGATTTGTTGTATAAGATATTTTTCATTTTCTGAAATGCTATTTTGGCCTGAGCTATTCTGCTTTTTATTTCTGTGGTGCATCTCCCATCTGATGTTATTATTGTGCCCAAGTATTTGAAACGTTGCACTTGTTTCAGATTTGTCTCATTTATTTTTATGCTGCATGATGGTGGTGATTGTTTCTTCGATATAACCATTACTTATGTTTTAGTAAAGATTAAAGAAGAAAAATAATTATATTTCCAACCAACAACCCCCCTGAACATTCCGAAGGTTGTTGAAAACTAAGACAGTGCACTTTTATTTCCTACAAACGTCTGTAGGCGTAAGAGGAACCCATGACTTATCTGCAACAACAGAAATTGTCTTGTAGAAATAAAGAGAAGATCAGGAAATAAAATAAGAAGAGTGATCTAAAATGAAACATGACAGAGAAGTGATTATATTATTTTAAATAATTTCTGAGGACATTGGGAGTCATTGTTCTTCAACTGCAGCACAGAAATGCGAGACTCGGACACAAACTGGAAAAGTGGAAGTAAAATCAATTCTCTCTTCAGGTGGAATGTTGCAGAAGCGTCATCTAAATATCCCGGATGGAAAAAGAAACACAAAGAAGTATAACAAGAACAATGAAAAAAAATTTAAACTGGATCATTATCATCATGTGCTATTCCTGTTGCGGATCATATCCTTCGACAATTCTTGATGCACAGTGCATTATATCAAATCTATAGTTTTCTGTTTACCGTGCAGCAGCAACACCAACCTATGTAGTATCTTCACTCTTTATCGTTCACGATCTCTCCTTTCCTTTATTTTGCCACTTGTAACCGAGTATTCTAAATTTCTTCTTCTCATGATGTGACAGATAAAACTTGATTGTTTTTTTCTGATGTTTTTAGGAGCTCTCTTTTTGTATGGACCTCTGAGAATTTCTTCTTTTTAACTGTCCAGGGAACTCTCGACATGAAATCTGGATAGTGAATTTAATGAAGCAAAGAAAGCTGACATATGTTGGTCGTAATAAGTTACATAATGACCACGAAAGGAGTACAATAGAGGGCATAGTTCTTGGAAGACGGAAAAGGGATGGTCAAGATGACGGCAGCCCTAAACATCGTGTACTCCTTAGAGACAACATTTACTATTGGAGGTCTGGGTGTTTTGTGTGGCCTAGAAGTAGAGAGCTAGCATCTGGACTAAATGATTCTGGTTTCGAAATCCACAAAAGGCGCTGGGATTTGTTTTCTTTCAATCTGTTGGTTTTAAGTGGGTTTACTCTCCTTCTTTCACCAAGTAATGAGATCCACTGTCCAACCCTGGCTGCAAAAACAAGGTCTCGTGTGCGATTTGCGTGCGCACCCTTATGAACCCTTAGCGGATCCAAATGGAAAGAAATAAGCAAATGAACGCTAACCGGGGTAAATTATTAGCAAAAAAAAAATGTACCCAGAATGTCACACACAAATATACCTCTCTTTTCAAAACATTAACTCAAGACTCTTTAGATTTACAATAAATTGACAATCAAACTGATAACTAACAGTAAATTACGAATACATTACAATTCTATTTTTTTCAGTGAAGAACTGAGCAATAGTTGGCAGTACAAAAATGAAACGAAACGCATCAGTACTGTCCTACTTTCAGGACAAAAGTTAATGCGCTCTCAGTAGAGCTATGAATTGAACTTGACGAGAGGAGAGTGAGGGTTAATGGACAGTAAAAACTGAGGGAACTCATCGATTGCTGCTAAAAGGATAAGTTGGAACTGGTTTTTAGTTTACAATTTTACATTCATTAATCAAGTTTGATATCAGAATATAACTATATATATCTATCTACTTCGCATACCATGGGATGAGTTCTGGACTAGTGTAGAAATAAGAGACATGACAAATCATCTAAAAAACATCAATTATAATCAAGAGAAGAAAGTGGTCACATGTTGACCATGTGATGAGAAGAGACATCAAGAGGAGAAAGTGGTCACGTGTTGACCAAGTATGAGATAAGACATCAAGAGGAGAAAGTGGTCACATGTTGACCATGTATGAGATGAGACATCAAGAGAAGAAAGTGGCCACATGTTGACCATGTATGAGATGAGACATCAAGAGAAGAAAGTGGTCACATGTTGACCATGTGATGAGAAGAGACATCAAGAGAAGAAAGTGGTCACATGTTGACCGTTTGCAGAGAAGAGACATCAAGAGGAGAAAGTGGTCACATGTTGACCATGTGGTGAGAAGAGACATCAAGAGGAGAAATGGTCACATGTTGACCATGTGATGAGAAGAGACATCAAGAGGAGAAAGTGGTCACATGTTGACCATGTGAAGAGAAGAGACATCAAGAGAAGAAAGTAGCCACACGTTGACCATGTGCAGAGAAGAGACATCAAGAGGAGAAAGTGGTCACATGTGGACCGTGTGCAGAGAAGAGACATCAAGAGGAGAAAGTGGTCACATGTTGGCCATGGGAAGAGAAGAGACATCAAGAGGAGAAAGTGGTTACATGTTGACCATGTGAAGAGAAGAGACATCAAGAGGAGAAAGTGGCCACATGTTGGCCATGTGAAGAGAAGAAACATCAAGAGGAGAAAGTGGTCACATGTTGGCCATGTGATGAGAAGAGACATCAAGAGGAGAACGTGGTCAATTGTTGACCATGTGATGAGAAGAGACATGAAGAGAATCTCAAAGCAGGCCCACAAGTGGGAACCAGTGGGTAAAAGAAAAAGATGCCGATTTAGAGAAACGCTAAAAAGAATATTAAAGCGAGAAGAAACAACAGCAGACATCAGCTTCCTCGCCGAGATTGAGCAACTTGTCCAGAACAGAGCCAAGTAGCGAGACGCAATGCAAGTCCTGTAAAAGATTGTCTACAATTTCTATCCAATGTGTCGACTTCGGCTCGAATGGACAATATATATATATTGTCCATTCGAGCCGAAGTATATATATGTGAGTGTGTGTGTGTGTGTGTGTGTGTGTGTGTGTAATATAATCAAGAAATAATTATGGTATCACTAGAATGCATGCAACCCTAGAAGCGAAGAAGGGGCACCAAGGGTAATGCGTGGCAGAGAGCGATATTAAGTATCAGAGGTGTACAATGTGGCCAGTCTTGGGGCACCATACAAAGGATGATGCTACGGACTGAACAAAGCTGAGAAATTATGTGTCCATCACAACACACGTCAGCTGAATATTGCTATGTTGGTGTGTTGCTTTAAAAAAAAAATAAACGTTGACACACATAAACATTACACACGGCTTCTGAATGATAATGCTCACAGGACGGCGCTGTCTGTTAAAGAATGGGTTGTTATAGAGCTGTGATGTTATTTATTCTTTATATTATATTTGTACACTCTTGACTAAAAGACTAAAACTATGATCACAAACAAAGAAGATACTTAAAACCCACAAGTGGATATCAAAATAGAAGGAATAGACCTGGAGACAGTTCAGAACTACAACTACCTTGGACATACTATAACCAGTGATGGGAAATGTACAACTGAAATAAACAAAAGAATAGGAATTGCAAAAAGGAATTTTAATGTCATGAAGAACATACTAACATCAAAACAAATAACACCAGGGCTAAAACTAAGAATAGCAAAATGTTACATCTTCTCAATATTCCTATACGGTGCAGAAACATGGAAATTAGACCAGAAAACAGAACAGAAAATTGAAGCCTTTGAAATGTGGATATATAGAAGAATAGGTAGAATTGGATGGAAGGAGAAGAAAACAAACGATGAAGTCTTAAAACAACTAAAAATGAAAAGAGAAATACTAAGCCCAATTCAAACAAGACAAATGCGCTTTTTAGGCCATGTTAAAAGACACAACAGCCTCCTAAAAATAATCCTGGAGGGGAAAATACAAGGTAAAAGAGGCAGAGGCAGACCAAGACTAACATGGACGAGTAACATCAAAAGATGGACAAATCAGCCTATGACAACCTGCACCATCAAAGCAAGAAACAGAGCAGAATGGCACTCCATGGTAGCCAACCTTCGTTGCGGAGAAGGATGATGACTCTCTTGACAGTACATCACATTATAGTTGATCAAAACATGTAAATCATGACACTCTTTTTCTCTCATTATATAATCATAATCAGTTTATTGATTTCTATTATTAATCTTGGCCTTTGATCGTTCTGTAGTGGATGCATTTATCTTAAATTAATGTTAATTAATTCGGGACTTCTCTGAGGCAAATCGCCGATGTATATGATCAGTCCCAAGTGCATATCTTGCATACAACATTATTCAACTTACGTTAATGAGGAATGTGAACCAACTTGAAATACTCTTAAACACCTTCTCACAACACTAAAGTTCATATTTTCATTGCTATATTCACTACTCTATATCAACTTACTTAAATAACTTCTCAGCTGACTTAAAACTACAACTTGAAGATTCTTAACTTCCCAACTAACTGGCTCAACTTTCTAATCTTAACTTTTCTAACTGTGTGTCTAATTTCCTAAGTTGTTTAATTCTCATTCCTGACTGGCTCTATCTCTGACTGTTCTACCCCTCACTCCTGACTCTTTTAACTGTTCTGTCCTGACTCTTTACTTTTCTACCTGTTCTGTCCCGACAGTCTAAAACTTATTGTGTTGAAGTTTAAATACTCCAACTACAACTCTTCGCCTAAAAATCAGCAGCCAATCAAACTGTCGCAAAGTGACAATTTGCACTCTTCTGATCACTTGAGTTGGTCACTCCTCGTCATTCTGTGACTCAAATCTGACCTGTGTCTCAACTATCCACGACTAGATAAATAACACTTTGTTTTCGTGACTTTCTATGCCCTATTTAAATAATGGTTACCTCATGACAATGACCTATCCTTGTAGTTGGATGACAATTTATTTATCAGACGGGCCAAAGTCATGGGGGTCAATGCGATCTATTATCATGCAGTGCCTAAAAGTTGAAGTGGAAATTTCCATGGACCTAAACTCATCATCGTGTCGTCCAGTAATTCTGGACATTACCTCCTTCCCACTTTCTGTGTATCCACTACCCCCTATGTGTACTTCTATTATCCCCTAACTTGTTATTCTGGCTAGAAATTTTCCATACTTAAATTTATGTCCTAACACTGATTGTCGCTACCATCTGTTACTGCTGTTGTCTATTGAGAAGCGGGTAATTTAGAGTTATCCGCCCCATGCTTCCATTAGCTCACTCTATAACAGGGTTACATATTCAATTTAATTTGTGAACTTTAGTGTAAACAAACTACATTGATGTGTGTAAAATAGTGAGATAGAAGAATTTATTATGGGAGCAACTAATGTGGAAATCATGCAGAATCATCCTCATCAAATACCAATCATGCTGGCGTAGGTGATAATGTCTCTCTACAACTTTCGATCTCGAAAGTTATTTATCAGTTCTGTTGTTGACCTTCTGCCAAACCATTCTCTTAAGCTATCTGGTATCTTTTCTCTTTGCTTCCCTCTATCTCTTCGTCCCTCAATTTTCCCAGTTGTTACAATATATTCCAGCTGTTCCCTTCTCATTACATGGTCAAAAATGATGATTGTTTCTTTCTAATATTGGAAATTAGCTCTCTTTTTGATTTGGCCTCTTTCAGAACGTTTTAAGTACTCTTCTTAGCTGTCCATGGTATTCTCAACATTCTTCTGTAAAACCACATTTCTACAACCCCCAGTAATTTTCTTGTGTGTTGTCCATGCAGATTAGAAAATCCCACTCGGCACATATTTAACTAAAAGTGTGAATTATTATTAAAGAACGATTATAAACGTTCGGGGGCCTCGGTAGCCTAGTTGGGAAAACCACCCGACTGGACTACAGACGTTCGGACAACCGGTGTTCGATTCCCGCTGGGAGCAGTGTGAATTGTACTCGTGGTTGGAAAAAAAATAACCCCACGGTCGACCCAGCCGTTGGCAGAAATGGGTACCAGGGTATTACCCTGGGAAGGTGAGGAATGTTGCCTCGCATCTGAGTTTCGATGCTTGAGGCGACACTATCCAGAAATTTCCGAACATTTCTGGATAGTTGGCCGAGCACATATGGGTGGAAACTCGCGTGCTAAGACGCCGGCTCAAGTCTCGTACTTTACCTTTACCTTTAATAAACGTTGTTAGATTGCCACAGATCTCTATAGCTGTTACTGCATTTCTTTATTAGAGTTTGTAAGGTATTTTTTTGTTTTCCATTACGGCCTTGTTTCAAATTTCTCTTGTGGTTCCGGAATCAGGTTATCCATGTTTAGTGAGCTGGGCTGGAAGAGGATAGACAACACACACACATATATACACACACACGCACGCACATACATGTATACATATATACCCATGTACGCACAAGCACAGACGCACACATACACGATTCGTAAAGAAGTGAAGAAAAATCATTTTTGCTTGACAGTAAGTTGAGTTGAGTTTACTCGACAAATCATTTCTGTCGCACAACGGATAACACCAGTGTGTCCATCATGTACCGCGCTATGAGCGTAAAGACATACAAATGCGTAGCTGCTATAAAGGTCATGGTAAGGATGAAAAAAGAGAAAAAAAAGATAACAGTTGTAGGGTTATAGCTTTACGTAGGTGAGCGACAACACACAATTAAAACAATACAGTCGGCCTTGAGCAGGAGCAACAAACAACAAACATACAATTAAAACAATATAATCGGCCTTGAGCAGGAGCAACAAACAACAAACATACAATTAAAACAATACAGTCGGCCTTGAGCAGGAGCAACAAACAACAAACATACAATTAAAACAATATAATCGGCCTTGAGCAGGAGCAACAAACAACAAACATACAATTAAAACAATACAGTCGGCCTTGAGCAGGAGCAAGAAACAACAAACATACAATTAAAACAATATAATCGGCCTTGAGCAGGAGCAACAAACAACAAACATACAATTAAAACAATACAGTCGGCCTTGAGCAGGAGCAACAAACAACAAACACACAATTAAAACAATGCAGTCGGCCTTGAGCAGGAGCAACAAACAACAAACATACAATTAAAACAATATAATCGGCCTTGAGCAGGAGCAACAAACAACAAACATACAATTAAAACAATACAGTCGGCCTTGAGCAGGAGCAACAAACAACAAACATACAATTAAAACAATATAATCGGCCTTGAGCAGGAGCAACAAACAACAAACATACAATTAAAACAATATAATCGGCCTTGAGCAGGAGCAACAAACAACAAACATACAATTAAAACAATATAATCGGCCTTGAGCAGGAGCAACAAACAACAAACATACAATTAAAACAATATAATCGGCCTTGAGCAGGAGCAACAAACAACAAACATACAATTAAAACAATATAATCGGCCTTGAGCAGGAGCAACAAACAACAAACATACAATTAAAACAATACAGTCGGCCTTGAGCAGGAGCAACAAACAACAAACATACAATTAAAACAATATAATCGGCCTTGAGCAGGAGCAACAAACAACAAACACACAATTAAAACAATACAGTCGGCCTTGAGCAGGAGCAACAAACAATAAACACACAATTAAAACAATATAATCGGCCTTGAGCAGGAGCAACAAACAACAAACACACAATTAAAACAATACAGTCGGCCTTCAGCAGGAAAAACAAACAACAAACACACAATTAAAACAATATAATCGGCCTTCAGCAGGAAAAACAAACAACAAACACACAATTAAAACAATACAGTCGGCCTTGAGCAGGAGCAACAAACAACAAACACACAATTAAAACAATATAATCGGCCTTGAGCAGGAGCAACAAACAACAAACACACAATTAAAACAATATAATCGGCCTTGAGCAGGAGCAACAAACAACAAACACACAATTAAAACAATATAATCGGCCTTGAGCAGGAGCAACAAACAACAAACACACAATTAAAACAATATAATTGGCCTTGAGCAGGAGCAACAAACAACAAACACACAATTAAAACAATACAGTCGGCCTTGAGCAGGAAAAAAAAAACACACACACAAATATGCAAGCAAAACAAAAATAAATAAAAACTACATAGCAACTGCCCAGTATTAATGGCGCCCTCCACAAACCAGCGAAAGAACCGATAATGGTTTCAGATGCATGAACTCCGTGGCACGCTTGAAAACTTTGTTCCCAATCTCCTTATCCATCACTTCCGGCGCGCGTGAGAGGTGGTAGTGGCTCTATTCTTTTCTCTTCCCCCCCCCCTTCCTACCGTGGTCAAGTAGCCACATAGTTTGACCGCCGTCATCAAGTAGCCACATAGTTTGACCGCCGTCATCAAGTAGCCACATAGTTTGACCGCTGTCATCAAGTAGCCACATAGTTTGACCGCCGTCATCAAGTAGCCACATACTTTGACCGCCGTCATCAAGTAGCCACATAATTTGACCGCCGTAACAAGTAGCCACATAGTTTGACCGCCGTCATCAGGTAGCCACATAGTTTGACCGCCGTCATCAAGTAGCCACATAGTTTGACCGCCGTCATCAAGTAGCCACATAATTTGACCGCCGTAACAAGTAGCCACATAGTTTGACCGCCGTCATCAGGTAGCCACATAGTTTGACCGCCGTCATCAAGTAGCCACATAGTTTGACCGCCGTCATCAAGTAGCCACATAATTTGACCGCCGTAACAAGTAGCCACATAGTTTGACCGCCGTCATCAAGTAGCCACATACTTTGACCGCCGTCATCAAGTAGCCACATTGTTTGACCGCCGTCATCAAGTAGCCACATAGTTTGACCGCCGTCATCAAGTAGCCACATAATTTGACCGCCGTCATCAAGTAGCCACATAGTTTGACCGCCGTCATCAAGTAGCCACATAGTTTGACCGCCATCATCAAGTAGCCACATTGTTTGACCGCCGTCATCAAGTAGCCACATAGTTTGACCGCCGTCATCAAGTAGCCACAGTTTGACCGCCGACATCAAGTAGCCACATAATTTGACCGCCGTCATCAAGTAGCCACATACTTTGACCGCCGTCATCAAGTAGCCACATAATTTGACCGCCGTCATCAGGTAGCCACATAGTTTGACCGCCGTCATCAAGTAGCCACATAATTTGACCGCCGTCATCAAGCAGCCACATAATTTGACCGCCGTAACAAGTAGCCACATAGTTTGACCGCCGTCATCAAGTAGCCACATAGTTTGACCGCCGTCATCAAGTAGCCACATTGTTTGACCGCCGTCATCAAGTAGCCACATAGTTTGACCGCCGTCATCAAGTAGCCACATAGTTTGACCGCCGTCATCAAGTAGCCACATAGTTTGACCGCCGTCATCAAGTAGTCACATTGTTTGACCGCCGTCATCAAGTAGCCACATAGTTGGACCGCCGTCATCAAGTAGCCACAGTTTGACCGCCGACATCAAGTAGCCACATAATTTGACCGCCGTCATCAAGTAGCCACCTAATTTGACCACCGTCATCAAGTAGCCACATAGTTTGACCGCCGTCATCAAGTAGCCACATAGTTTGACCGCCGTCATCAAGTAGCCACATAGTTTGACCGCCGTCATCAAGTAGCCACATAGTTTGACCGCCGTCATCAAGTAGTCACATAGTTTGACCGCCGTCATCAAGTAGCCACATAGTTTGACCGCCGTCATCAAGTAGCCACATACTTTGACCGCCGTCATCAAGTAGCCACATAGTTTGACCGCCGTCATCAAGTAGCCACATAATTTGACCGCCGTCATCAAGTAGCCACATAATTTGACCGCCGTCATCAAGTAGCCACATAATTTGACCGCCGTCATCAAGTAGCCACATAATTTGACCGCCGCCATCAAGTAGCCACATAGTTTGACCGCCGTCATCAAGTAGCCACATAGTTTGACCGCCGTCATCAAGTAGCCACATAGTTTGACCGCCGTCATCAAGTAGCCACATAGTTTGAATGTAAACTAAGACTCGACTGATAACATTTTGTTGTTAAAACTAACGACGGTAAGGTTGAAGAACGTATTTAGCTTCCCATCTTATCTTAGGTCACATGTCTTCGTATTTCACATTTTCTTGAAATCGTGTTAATCTGATGCCTTCTACAAGATGGGCTATTCAGCTATTGTTCCATCTCGTTGAAGGATTATCTTATAACATGAGCGATAAACTACTAGTAGATATCTCCTATAAAAACAGTCAAGAACCGAATTGATGCACTGTGGATAGAAGTTTGTGCAAGGACATGATCGCCTATGCCAACTGGTATGGTACATGATGATAATGATCTCCTAATAAAACAGTCAAGAACCGAACTGATACGGTGCACTGTGGATAGAAGATTATGGAAGGACATGATCGCCTACGCCAACCGGCGTGGCACATGATGATGACGATCTCTTATTAAAACAGTAAACAGAATTGGTACGATGCACGTGAATAGAAGATTGTGGTAGGACATGATCGCCTATGCCAAACTTTATGGCACATGATGATGATGATGATCTCCTATTAAACCGCTGCAGAATGCACAATCGAACACGTGGACTGGAGGGGAAAAAAAGGAAAGAAAGAACATGATAAATAGAACATGATAACTAGAACATCTTAAAATCACATTGCGTGATGAAAACAAATGTCGATCTCCTCAACCGCGGGGAGTAGACATTTCCATCGTGTAGATCGAATTCCTGATAACCGTATCTTTTATATTTTTATTCTCTTGAGCGAACAAGCAGAGCTCAATCGAAGGAGCCTGATAGTGGTTCTGAATCGATCACTTAACAAGCTTTTCTCTTCTGGTGTGAGCTGTTTACATGAATGCTGCCTGATGGCGCTCTGGAACCTTTTGCTTCCACATAAAGGAAAGGGTGGGGTGGGGGTGCCTCTTATATTCCGAAAAATCGTTCGTTGTAGGAACTGTGTTTTGATATTCACCTAATGTTCTAGTGAATGATTCAGTTGTCCTATCTCTCACACTGACACCTACAATGTATCGTTTGAAAACTATTGTTGTATTCCTGCACACGAGTATATGGTCGCATCGATACTCAATATTTTTTCCAGAAAAATCGATGTTTATATCTCTTTTCCTCATACGCCATTTAATTTCCCCTCATCTTTGTCGCTTTCGATATGTATTTTCTACCTTATCTTCCATAGCTTCTCTCTCTCTCTTCCTCTCTCTGTCTGTCTCTCTCTTCTTGGTTTTTCATACTCTTAGATGTTCCATAGCCTGGGTTTACAAATGAATAGAATAAAATAAGAGCGTCTATGTATGTGGAAGGACATCTCTCTCTCTATCTCTCTCTCTCTCTCTCTCTCTCTCTCTGCGATCAGGACTCAATCAGAGTAGGACTCCAGACTCTTGCACGAAGACAGCTGTCTGTTTAAGCCTGTTAGATCCACTCCGATTGAATACCTGTAAAAACGTTGCACTGTGTTTTGCGCCAGTGACCCAGTGCATCCGATTTCAGCCAGCATTTTGTTCAGGTTTGCTTTTCTTAGCCTTTGATTGTCCCCAATCTTCCTGCAAGGCAGCAGATGATCTTTTCTGTAGGGGGATTCTGCTCTTAGATTGTCGGCCTTCCCAGGTTTACGAGCACCGTCTGCCCGAGTCACTAGAGGTGACTAACACAGACATGCGACTTGGAATATGAGGAAACTGCAACAAGGAACACTTTTCATGTACAGCCTCCAACTTTTCCCGCCGCCCATCCCCATATACCGGTAAGTCACGTCCTCTTAAAAATGATGATCGTCGTAGCACTTGATGATGTTAGGCCATCGTTGATGACTCCAATTCCGAACATAGAGACACACAGTCAGACGTCAAATTTTCCCCGTCGCACATCAAACAGCAGACCGTAAGACTTGCGCACGGCCGGTTTAGGGAACCATTACGAAGAACGAATGTTATTAAGAACACTCATTTCAATAAATGCCTAGAACACCCAACGATTTATACAACGCCAATCGGAAGGACATATTATGTTATTTTATTTTATTTTATTTTATTTCAGTTACTACTTCAGCAAATCACGCCCTCCCCTATCCTTGCAACCCACGCAGTTCTTTATTGTCTTTTTTAACATACATTTTTAACAAATATTATATTTTATATCCTTCGATAAAAGAGCGTATGAAGGACACTATAAACCGAAGTACTTTTTACAAATACTTTTTTTTCATCGAATGCAGAACATACTCAATCGGTGGTAAAGCGGCGCCACGTAAGCAAATTGGTTCAAATCGTTTGTTGGCTGTGAATTATTTTCTATTGTTCTCATGTTTGTTTATTTTCTTGTTTCTAGTGTTTAATTGTACACAATGGAGTTGCATCGGTATTTACATTTCTTGTTCTTTCAATTTATTAATTGTATTTGATTGCGGCTTTGTTGTTATGTCATTCTCCCCTCTTTTGCGTTCAGTGTCCAGTGCTCTATGGAGGAGTACACATGAGATTAGCCGTCCCAAGTAACCTCATTGTTAGCTGAGGATCATCGCCACTGCCTGAATAGTTTGTTTTCTCACGCTTTTCTCAAGGGGCCACATTTGGATTTATTCTCTTTTAAAAGGCATTCATTGCGTAGGATGGGAGCAGCGATAGCTCAGTGATTAGTGAACTAGACTACAAAGGACAAGAGGTAGGGTTCGATCCCAACCGATGGCTTCCGGGTTCACCCAGCCTTAAATTGGTACCGGATTTTTCTGGGAAAGTAAAGCGGCACTGGCGTAATACAGACCACATTACCCCAGAAATCATGTGCCGAAGGTCTGTAAAATTTATGGTCACTAACACCATATTCCCTGTACGCCACTTGGCGGGACGGGGTTACTTTAATTTTTTTTTAAATTGCGTAGGATCATTCTAGAGCTTGAGAACCTGTATGCCGTGTATACTCTAGTGTTTGACGTTGCTTTCAATTTGCAAAACTGTACATAATATTCAAGAAGATGTAACAAAACTGCCTGGTAAGCAAGAAGACGGTCATCTAAGCGAATATTAGCTCATTATTTCTAAAATAGAACCGACATTGCGCAGAACAAAAATGAACATTTTTTTTCAGCTTCATTGCAACAAACTCAGCTCGTATTCTCATGTTGATTAGAAATGACATTGGAGAAGTAAAATATAATCTCGTGGAAACATTTTTGAGCTGCTCTCGGTTGAAGATTTAATACCCAAAGGGCAGGGCAGGCGAGCAGAAGAATGAACCGATGTTAACGAGCTCGTGACAGCTAAAGCTGGAGAAAGTGTTCACTTTTTCCTTTGTCACTATGGTTGTGTTAACAAGCATTGTTGACCTAAATTTCCGTTTCTTATTTTAGAACTCAGTTCGCATTTTGTTGACTTTTTTTTCAAAGATTTGGATAAAGATGAAAACTGATCATCAAAAGTGAATGAAAACTGTAAAGTGATTATATCATTAGACAAAACAGTAATCGCGATTTACATAAATACAGCATTAGACGAAAAAGTAATAGCGATTTACACAAATACATCATTAGGCGTAAAAGTAATAGCCGTTTACATAAATCAAATATGTATATATAATAATTACATCATTAGATAAAGATCAGATATGAAGTAGAATCTTGCATTATTATTGTAATTGCATAGATTAGTATCACTCTCGATAAATGCAATTTTTTGAAAATCAAAGAAATTTAGTAATTACAAAACACATTCACCACACACACAAAACTGTCACATTTCTTGCACTGGAATCTCTGAAGCCGCACCTGAACTGAATTGAAAATGTGTACACAACGTTATAGAATTTCACCTTACAGATAAATGAAATGGAAATATAAGCTCAGATGAGAGTTTTCCCAATTGTTGTTAAAGAAACACGTGCAACGCCGACATTGTTTAGCGCTATATCTAATTGTTTATCCAATGACAGATGACGCGATGAAACAGGAAAGCCAGAATATTCCCAACGCAAACAGGGTCTCTTCTCTATTTTTATGGGTTTATTTTTTCAGTTTCAAGAGCTAAGTTAAAGGGCACTCGGGGACCATAGATAATCATCATCATGATCATCATTAATTTAGTACATGTTTCCTCCATGTCATGAGGCATATAATGTTACTATCCATATTTTTAAGAAAATGAGGGCACCTTTTATGTGGTCAGTATCATACGAGGCTGCCCTTTTTACTAAAAAAATATCTCTGGTACGAATTTTTAATGAGTGGGTGACGTGAAAAGCGTGTCGATTTCGATCAAAAATCGTCATATCCCGAAAATGAAACCAGTCTGATGCTGTCAGTAGCGATCACACTAACAACTCAACACTCTTCATAGGTCTTCATTAAACATTATTAAGCAATGATAATGTTTTGCATTTTTACTTTCTACATGCCATCTTTGTACAACCCACCTAATTAGTTTTCTGTGATTCACTGGAATGTTTGAAATGCTACAATTATTACCCCGTCCCCATTTTGCTGCGCTGTATACCAGCAGCGTCTGAACTATTCTTGTTTTCGTAAAGTAAAATATAATTAATTTATTTGTAAAGATACATGAAAAAAAAAGATAAAGAGACCCATCACATCTCAATAGGGGACAGAACAAGTGCCCACACTGTTTTGACAACCAGCACATTTTTGGGGAATGCTGTCGGCCATAACACCCAGTACCGTCTTTCATTCAAAGGAATAACAAAAACAGTACCTATTAAAGGCTGAGTGATCCTACAAGAATATTAAAATCTGAGGTGGAAAGAGCTATAAAAACAATGAAAAAGGGAAAACCAGCAGACCTGACAGCATACAGATAGAGATGATACAGGCACTATTATAGAAGATTTTGGCATTGAAGTGATTACAGACATATGCAGCGACATATACCACACAGGATACATACCAAAAGAACTAAAATCATCAACTTTCATTGCATTGCCTAACAAGAATGGTGCAGTTGAATGCAGTAACTTTGGAACAATAAGCCTAAGGAGCCATGTTATAAAAATCTTGCTAAATGTTATAGAAGGAAGGATTCAGAATAAAATCAATACTGAATTAGATGAGCAGCAATTTGGATTTAGGAAAAATAGCGGGACAAAAGAAGCCATATTCTGCATGAGAACATTAATCGAAAAGTACACAGAAGTAAACAAACCAATATATGCCTGCTTTATAGACTACACCAAAGCTTTCGATAGAATACACCACAAACAACTTATAGAATGCCTAAAAGAGATACATCTAGATGACATGGACATACGAATAATATGTAATCTATACTGGGAAAAAACAGCAATAATAAAATATAACAATGAGAACTCTACACCCATTGATATAAAAGAGGAGTAAGACAGGGATGCATCCTATCACCAAGCTTGTTCAATCTATACACTGAGCGATTTTTTAAAAACATCATAGAGATGCCAGGCCTACAAATTAATAGAAAGATAATCAATAACCTAAGATATGCTGACGATACTGTAATACTAGCAGAAAATCCTAAAGATCTACAACAATTACTTAATGAAATAAACATGACAAGCAAAAAATATGGACTAGATATGAATATCAAAAAGACTAAAACCTTGATCATAAACAAAGAAAATCCTTAAAACCCACAAGTGGATATCAAAATTGAAGGAATAGACCCGGAGACAGTTGAGAACTACGACTACCTTGGACATGCTATAACCAGTGATGGAAAATGTACAACTGAAATAAACAAAAGAATAGGAATGGCAAAAAGTAATTTTAATGTCATGAAGAACATACTAACATCAAAACAAATAACACCAGGGTTAAAACTAAGAATAGCAAAATGTTACATCTTCTCAATATTTCTATACGGTGCAGAAACATGGAAATTAGACCAGAAAACAGAACAGAGAATTGAAGCCTTTGAAATGTGGATATATAGAAGAATAGGTAGAATTGGATGGAAGGAAAAGAAAACAAACGATGAAGTCTTAAAACAACTAAAAATGAAAAGAGAACTACTAAGCACAATTCAAACAACACAAATGCGATTTTTGGGCCATGTTAAAAGACACAACAGCCTACTAAAAGTAATCCTGGAGGGGAAAATACAAGGTAAAAGAGGTAGAGGCAGACCAAGACTAACATGGACGAGTAACACCAAAAGATGGACAAATCAGCCTATGCCAACTTGCACCATCAAAGCAAGAAACAGAGCAGAATGGCACTCCATGGTAGCCAACCTTCGCTGCGGAGGCGGCACTCGATGATGCTGATGATGATGATGAACCTACAAGACATTGGTCGAGGTATCGAATCTTTTTGCTTCTCTTCAGCAGACCAGTTCAATAAAAATGCTCTACCATGACTCATGAAAATTCATTTTTGGACCATAATTACTTGATCCACAAACGTGTTATTCCACTGAAGCTTATTATATATATATAAACCTCACTTGCTACCAACGTTTGGACAACCCGTGTTCGATTCCCCGTAGAACAGTGTGAGTTGAACTCGTGGTTGAAAAAAAATACCCTAGCGGTCGACCCAACAGCTGACAGAAATGAGTACAAGGGTAGCACTATGGAAAGATAAGGAATGGCGCTTAGCTCGTAAGCTACGATGATTGAGGCGACACTAGATATGAGTCTCCGAACACTTCTGGATGGCCGAGCACATATGGGTAAAAAGAAAAAAAATCTCGCGTGCTAAGAAGCTGATTCAAGTCTCCTACTTTACCTGTACCTTAATTCTATATATTTTTTGTCATTTCTTTCTTACTTTTGGAAACACATAAAATGTCATCCGTAACGTTAGGGAAATCACTCCATGACTGAAAGCATATGTTTAATACGTCTCTGAAAGGAATTTATTTAAATACAGGTTAAACAGTTAATGGAACTTGAACAAAGTTAATGTATCCTTAAAAAAGACATCAATGAAACGAAAGTCTAGTCCACGATTGAAACTCCTCTGCGATAACCCTAGTGCTAACAGATGAATGTAAAAGCTAGAATTCCACCCAAACTTTAGATAGGAAATTAAATGCCGTTGAAAACAATTGTATACGCAAGATCTCAAACATAAGTTGGAAAGAATACATTTCAAACGGACTGATAAGAGACGAGTCTAAACAAGATCTGGGACGTGTGTAATGGTAACCCTATGCTATTATCATGAGTACACCTGAAATAAGATATCGCAAATGATAGCTGAGTTGATCGTGTGCTCCAGCGTTTGGTATCTCGTGGCAAGGCGCTGTGCCAAGGAGTACGGGTTCGATTCAGCTTCGGACCATATATTGTTTTTTTTTTGTTGTTTTTATCTGTTGCTGATTATTTGTAATTGTTTTCGAGTGCTGTAAACATACCTCCTCCTCTGGAATGATTCGCGATTCTCTAAACAAGAATACTCGTCGAGTTATATAAGAAGAACGCGTTGGAGACACATCGGTGGTGTGCTAAGAATGAGTGAACAAAGATTTCTCCATTAGGCATTCACGCGGAAACCATCTGGTGAAAGAAAACACGGCAGACCAAGAGAATCGCTTCGTAGAACATTAACTAAGGAAGGCCCAACCATATTATCAAGACATTCAAGAGCTAGCAGGAAATTCGTCAATCGTGGAGAGCTATGATTTCGTCCATGTGCCTTCTTTAGCTCAAGAGATTGATGAATGAATGAATGAATGAAAGTCCTTTAAAAACCCATGAAGCTAAAGTATTCCTATATCAAGAATAAAATAAAGTATTACTATATCATAGATAAAATAAAGTTTTCCTATATCATGGATACAATTAAAGTATTCCTATATCATGGATACAATTAAAGCATTCCTATATCATGGATACAATTAAAGTATTCCTATATCATGGATACAATTAAAGTATTCCTATATCATGGATACAATTAAAGTATTCCTATATCATGGATACAATTAAAGTATTCCTATATCATGGATACAATTAAAGTATTCATATAACATGGATACAATTAAAGTATTCCTATATCATGGATACAATTAAAGTATTCCTATATCATGGATACAATTAAAGTATTCCTATATCATGGATACAATTAAAGTATTCCTATATCATGGATACAATTAAAGTATTCATATAACATGGATACAATTAAAGTATTCCTATATCATGGATACAATTAAAGTATTCCTATAACATGGATACAATTAAAGTATTCCTATATCATGGATACATTTAAAGTATTCCTATTACATGGATACAATTAAAGTATTCCTATATCATGGATACAATTAAAGTATTCCTATAACATGGATACAATTAAAGTATTCCTATATCATGGATACAATTAAAGTATTCCTATAACATGGATACAATTAAAGTATTCCTATATCATGGTTACAGTTGAAGTAACTCTTCCACAATGTTATTATAATTCTTAACTCACGAAATCAGGTACCATATTTGACAGCTGTATGAGCTAGAACGAACTAACCAGCGATCTCTATGTCGTGAAGTCAGTACGTAATCACTTCTCTACTTCCACTATTGTTTGGATAAAATATTAAATAAGATTGATTACACATACATTTACTAACTAATAACGAGTTGACGATTTATTTTGTTAATGTAATAATTTAGTTGCGATAAAACCGTGAGCAGTTTTAATGGTAACTTCACATAACACCGCTTGAATTTCGATATTTCAATAACAATCAATAGTTAATTGATGGGAGTAATACAATCGTCACAGAAATTAACCGGTATACCTCAACTGACAGAAAATGAACATATCTCAACTACAGTCCGTTCAGAAATTCATAATCACACCTGAATTAGTATTGCGTGATAACCGCTTGTTATTTTGGTTTCACATTTTGCATGGAATCTTAGAATATTGATGACGTTATAGAAATATTTTTTGCTCTGAGAAATTTGATCTAGTTTAAAAGTTTTCTTCTTTAGGGTATATTAAATTCACCCTGTTCGAATTTGACTACATTTTAGGATATATACATTAATTTGGTGCGGCCGTTGACGTAAAATAGTTTGGCTATTGCAGAAACACTAACTTCAGGAAAATCCCGTGCACAAAACTGAATTGTTATTGAACGACATGACGCACCACGGCCTTGGCATTAATTACCGAAGGGAAGGCGTATCTTTATTAATTTTGTGAAGACTCAGTAGACAATTTGTTGACTTTAAATACCAACATTTATATCTAAATTACAATGAGTTTGAAATGCAAATTTATAACTATGCAAAAGAAGTGTGTTGAACATGTGTTGCGGGTGGAAGATGAGTACTGGAAACGAGATGGATTACTATTTGTCCAGCCAGTAATGATTATCAACCTCTTGGAATCGTCAGATTTGGAATGATTAAAATTAAGATGAATTCAATTCCAGCTGCAGTTAGGACGTCCTGGGGTCTAATGGTGACCGAAGGACAAGACTAATTGTAACCAATTGAATTCATGTTTGCAAATACACATAACAAACAACACCCACAATTAAGCATTGTGTAGATACGCCTCTGACAAGAATTGCAGTAAACTGGACAATTTATCACGATTACTGTAAACTCTAAAATTTGAATCAACTTGTGTGATATCGTCATAAAAGATCAAAGGAATTCGCTGATGTGCAAAATCTGTTGTGTTTGTGGAATAAAAAAAAAACAAAATCTTTGCGTCATCAATATTCTAAGATTGCATGCAAAATGTGAAACCAAAATAACAAGCGGTTATGACGCAAAGCTAATTCAGGTGTGATTATGAATTTCTGAATGGACTATAGTAGAAAATTAATGAATACTATTCAATCAGCAGAAAATAAACGAACATAACTCAACCAGCAAAAAATCAATAAAAAGAGCTGAACCAGCAGAAAATCAATGAACATAATTAAACCAGCAGAAAATAAACGAATATAACTCAGCCAGCAGAAAGTGAACGAATATAACTATACCACCAGAAAATGAACGAACATAACTCAAACAGCAGAAAGTGAACGAATATAACTATACCACCAGAAAATGAACGAATATAACTCAACCAGCAGCAAATGAACGAATATAACTCAACCAGCAGAAAATGAACGAATATAACTCAACCGAAGAAATGAACGAATATAACTCAACCAGCAGCAAATGAACGAATATAACTGTACCAGCAGAAAATGAACGAATATAACTCAACCGAAGAAATGAACGAATATAACTCAACCAGCAGCAAATGAACGAATATAACTCAACCAGCAGAAAATGAACGAATATAACTCAACCAGCAGAAAATGAACGAATATAACTCAACCGAAGAAATGAACGAATATAACTCAACCAGCAGAAAATGAACGAATATAGCACTAGCAGCAGAAAATGAACGAATATAGCACTAGCAGCAGAAAACGAACGACACCCGCATCCTTCTGTGGTTTGGCTGGCTCTCAAGGTAAGCAATCTGGTCTCCCATGAAGAACCTTAAAGGTTTCAGATAAAAACAGATGTGTTTGAGTAACAGGTTTGATAAATAACTGGAAGGTAATTAAGGAATATTGGCTATGAAACTTGGAAGCTCACACACTGTTACAAGGAAAGGTAGGTAAGATAAACTGAAGGCTGAACATTCGCTGTGGATGCGTGTAGTCATTTTCTTAGATTTGGCTTTTGCCGCTGATGGCCAGTGATGGTAATATCAGAATGTTAATTGATCGAATATAAATACTTGGTTTTCACGAAACAGATGTATAGAAGTCTCGGTGTTTCCCGTTATAGTGAATGATATGTAGAAAAACATATTTGTGAAAGAAAATAAAGCCAAAATCTTATACATAAACCCGTTATTTAACTAAAATATCAAGATAACTTATAACTAATACAGCGAATTATTGCTTACTATTCAAACACTATCTAACCAATGCCCCAAGACATTATTTAGTCAGTACACCAATATATTATTTAGTCAGTACACCAATATATTATTTAGTCAGTCCACCAATATATTATTTAGTCAGTCCACCAAGACATTATTTAGTCAGTCCACCAATATATTATTTAATCAGTACAACAATATATTATTTAGTCAGTCCACCAATATATTATTTAGTCAGTCCACCAAGAATTTATTTAGTCAGTACACCAATATATTATTTAGTCAGTACACCAATATATTATTTAGTCAGTACACCAATATATTATTTAGTCAGTACACCAATATATTATTTAGTCAGTCCACCAAGACATTATTTAGTCAGTACACCATTATATTATTTAGTCAGTACACCAATATATTGGGGAGCCGCGATAGCTCAGTGGCTAGTGAACTAGACTACAAAGAACAAGAGGTAGGGTTCGATCCCAACCGACGGCTTCCGGGTTCACCCAGCCTTTAATGGGTACCGGATTTTTTCTGGGAAAGTAAACCGGCACGGGCGTAATACCGACCACATTACCCCAAAACTCAAGTGCCGAAGGTCTGTAAAATTTATGGTCACTAACACCATATTCTCTATATGCCATTTGGCGTGACGGGGGTACTTTACATTTTTTTTTAACTGTCTTGTGCTGAAATAAATGGGCTAGCTGACCCAATATTTGTGTTTACCTTGTTAGACAGTCGTCAGTCGCTGGACACTGCGGGACATGCTGTGGAGGAGATCTAAGCACCTATGTACCTGTTCGAAGTGCAATGATGGTGACCCGCAAATAACTCAATCATCTACATTTGACTTCTTAAGTTGTGTGATATTTTACTATAGATTATTAGAGATGAGTAACCAGTTATCTTCTCATGAGAAATTAAGTCTATCATCTCAGGTAAATAAACGATCAAATAAAAAAAAAAAACCTTGTTTTGAGACACTTTATAAGAACAAAATGAAATACATGAAAAACAAAGAAGTTAAACGGATGGTCTGAAGCGTACCAGAGATATCAACAACTTTGATATTCCTGTCGGACAACTGATAACACAACGATAACAACAAAGATATGCGTCTCGTGAAGAAGGAGGCTGTGAATAAATACACAAGTCTCTGACAGGTAAGTTCTAGACATATTTGGGTGGGTGGAAAGCGGGTGTGAAGCGGTATCGGTCCGTCTCGAGTGATATCCACAAAATAGTGCCACAAGAATGAGAAAAAATAACATGAAATGTAGAGCGCAATTCAAGTGAAGTATGTCGATTTCTCTACGATAGCTATCTTAATATTGCAGCCTGGCAGAACAATCTTTGTTAGAGACCTTCAGCGAGGCCACAATCAAATCATATATAAAACATAACACAACAAGAATATAACACCAATGACATTTCTAACGCAGCACGCTCTAAGACACTCTAAAATTACCTTACTTTATATTGTATAAATTAATTTACTCAGTATTTTTTTTATTCTTTCAGTGAGGAAGATTATTATCAATTTAACAGTAGAGATTTCAGAGACAAAATTTTTAATGTTTTAAAATATTAATCTACATGTTTATATTTATAAAACCTTTAACATATTTGAATTTTTAGATAATTAAACAAGGAATTATATTTCACCAATACCAAGATGATACACCATCATCATGCTGTGCCATACCGGTTGGCGTCCTTCCACAATCTTCTATCTGCAGTGCATCGTATCAGTTCTGTTGTTCACTGTTTTTCATGCCATGACACCAAGCTATCCAGTATTTTCTCTCTTTCCTTGTATTTTGCCTGTTGTAACCAAGCATTCCAACTTTCCTCTTCTCATGATGTGCCCAAAAAATGTTGATTATTTCTCTCTGAATTTTTCTAGGAGCCCCCTTTATGTGTTGGCCTCTTTGAGAATCTCCTCTTTGGTCTTTTTAGCTATCCAGGAAACTCTCAACATTCTTCTGAGAAACCTCATCTCTGTGGCCTCTAACAGTCTTTTCATTTGTGTGTCTACTGTCCATGATTCGCTTCCATAGGTCAGAATTGGTTTTATATAGCACCGATGAACTCTCTTTCTCACTTCTATTGACATAGATTTGTTGCATAAGATATTATTCAAGATGATACACGGCATAAAAAAACAACTTTTTTGCGTTTTTTTTTATTTGCCTTGCCAATGAGGAAGTTCTCAAAGAGGCCAACACAAAAAGGGAGCTCTTAAAAAACATCAGAAAGAAGCAATCAACATTTTTCGGGCACATCATGAGAAGAGGAAAGTTGGAATACTTGGTTACAACTGGCAAAATAAAAGGAAAGAGAGATCGCGGGCGACAAAGAGAGAAAATACTGGATAGCTTGGTGTCATGGCATGGAAAACAGTCAACAACAGAACTGATACGATGCACTGTAGATAGAAGGTTGTGGAGGGACATGATCACCTACACCAACCGGTATGGGACATGATGATGATGATGATGATGTAAGATGATAAAAGGCGTATAAAAAGAATATTTTGATGACAATTTACACTAATCAAATTGAGAGTGACGTACATGACGGAAATGAGTCTGGCGCATTGTGCGGCTAAACGTACATGACCGAAATCGGCATGGCGCATGGTGCTTTGAGACGTAGGGAAAGAGTTAATAATATTAAATCTAGCGGGAAAAAATGTTATAGATCTCACTGCTTTACAGCCTTAACAATACGGTATTTCTTACTGTGGGTATTATATACTGCACATTTGATAGTGAGGATATTAGTGTTCTTTGTCGTTGATATTGCCGTTCATAATTCAGCACTTTCTTTTCTCTTGGACTTACTGAAGCACAATTTGGCGCATAACCAATAGGAGTTCAATCAGATGCAACAAGCTACTTTTTTTTTCTCCTTTTTTCTTCTTCTGAATCCATATCCCTGGGAGTAGCTGTGAGACTTTCAGACTCCAGGAACATTGTCCATGTAGATGACTATCGATAGTCATCCTTTGGAAGCCTAGGTCTGTCCATTGTATAAATGTTATCTTCCCATCTCTGTCTCTGTCTACCTCTCATTCTTCCCTCTGTTCACAGCTCCTTAAAGAATGGCCTTAGCCAGACCAGACGATCGAGGTACGTGGCCAAACCATTTGATTTTGAGTTTCTTCGAAATAGTTAAAAGATCATATTGTACTCCGATACTTGTTCTATAATGTTTCGAACGTTCTCATCTTTGATACGATCTAAGTAAGAGATGCCTACAACCTTACAATAACATTTCATGTCATAACTTGTATTTTATTATTTAGCTCTGCTCTAAGTCAGAATGCATCGCAGTCAAGTTAATTCAACATTGAAACAAAGAACAGTTTGAGCGATATACGGTAGATAATATAACCGAGGAAGATCACAATGTGCTCACTCTGACTAGTAAAATCAACTCCAGATTGTACATCCCTTTAGTTCAATACTTCACTAACAATGTTTGTAAAAGTGTATGTCGTGTTTGAGAAAATGGTGTGAGCCTAATAGAAATGAGATTTGATAAACTAATATTAACAATATAGATTAAAAACTGAAGACTACTGTCTAAAGGTAGCAATGCCAAAAAGGAAACGGAATTACCAATATAAGCAGGTAAAAATAACAGTTTTGTTGTGGGATGGGGTGGGATAGAAAGGGGAAAGGGGGTGGGGTAGAGACATGTAATGTGCAGGAAACAGCTGAAGAAAACAATAAGAAAAATAGAGATAAAGGGAAACGAGAGAAAAAGATACCACACAGTTTAAGAGAATTTGCTTGATAGGAGGTCTATTATAGAATCGATAAATAGCAGTTGAGAATGAAAGTTATGGAGAAACATGATCACCTTTGGATGCTGTCATGCTATTTGATCGTTATGATAATGATGAGTTAGATCAGGTGTAAAACAGGGATGCGAATTATCCCCCCTACTGTTTATTACATACATGGACTATATGTGCAAGCTAGCCAACCCATCAGAGACAGAGGAGATCAACGAGCTTTTATTTGCAGACGATCAGGCACTAATACATGAAACAATAGAAGACCTACAAGAACACTTAAACAAACTCAACAGCACAAGCACAAAATACAACATGAAAATCAACATCAACAAAACAGAAGTCATGAATATCGTCAAAATAAACAGAAGTTCAACTAAACTATAGAAGGCAGGCAACTAAAATAAGTTGAGGAATTCAAATACCTAGGAAGTTTAGTGACAAACGATACTTCACAAACAGCAGAGATGGAATCAAGATGCAACAAAACTTCTATTGTCCACTATTGTCCAACAATGAAATAACTCTAGAGGCAAAACGAGCACTATACAATACAATCTTCATCCCAACGTTGTGCTACCAATGCCAGACCTGAACCCTAGATGCAAGAACGATAAGAAAAATAACCTCTACTAAAATTAAATGTGTCAGAAGAATAACAGGAAATATTCTGAGAGATAAAATCAGAAATGAAGAACTGATTTTAAAAAAAGCTAGGAATAGCCCACGCCATAGAATATAAATAGAAACAACAGATAAAATTGTTTGGCCACGTGACAAGGCAGAAAGATCAAAACACAACACAACAAACCTTCAACAAACGTTGTGAGAATACCAGACCCAATGGTCGACCACAAAAATATGGATCGATGGAATATTAGAAGCACTAGGAAACATAGCAGCAACAGAGGCAAACAGAAGAGAAAAAGACCGCAAATTATATATCCCCTCGACGCTGAAAGGCAAATGAGGGAGGAAAGAAGAGGAAGATAATGATGATGGTGGTGGTGGTGGTTTGTCAAGATAGATTATATGCAGCATAAGCATGTGGCCGCTGTGGACATGAAGTACGATGTCCACAAGATAGGTACAAACCGTCACAAAATATAATCTAATTCAGCATTGGAACTGTCAGGACGCCACACAAAACATGGAAGCATAATTATTGGTGATCGAACGAACTATCGATCTTTGTATTGTGAAGTTAGCATGCAGTTAGTGTAATTGCTGAGTTATCAGCGTTGATAAATGACACATTGTAATAACTCTTTTAAAATGTGTGATTTTGGAAGTGACAAGGGATGAAGTTTATGTCAGGGAGTGTCTGCAGCAGTGAGTACAATAGTATATGAGATCAGCACAGATATCAAATATTCAAAATACAGTGAGCAGCTAAACTAACATTAGGACAAGACAAACGACAGCGTTTCGGTAAAAGCCTTCATCAGGTATAAGAAAAAAAACTATACAAATTAAATACAAAAAACCTATTAAGAAAACACAGCTCCAAAGAAAACACAGCTCCAAGGCAGAAAGATCAAAACACAACACAACGAGCCTTCAACAAATGTTGTGAGAATACCAGGCCCAATGGTCGACCAGGAAAAAGATGGATCGATGGAATATTAGAAGCACTAGGAAACATAACAGCAGCAGAGGCGAACAGAAGAGCAAAAGACCGCAAATTATAGCTCCCCTCGACGCTGAAAGGCAAATGAGGAAGGAAAGAAGAAGAAGCTCCAAAGAAACGGTGGGCAACAACTGTATATTGATGCTATTGCAGTTCAATGGTTGAAATAGCTGATTTTTCATTACTGTTTGCGGACCATCTTGTGGACACCAGCCTTCATTTATTCAGCCCAGAGTTTCAGCACCCTCACGAGACCTGCTGTCCCAGACTAAGCTGCCAGGAGTATCACCGAACTTCTCCCACAAGAAAGCTCATTTGAACGGTCTAGGCTTGTTACCGACTGACGTGTTTCATCACCAAACACCATTAGTGCCTGTCTGTTTTTAAAGGAAAAATGTCTTATTGAATTGTTATTTTGATTGCACCAGGTTCCAAGTACTGGGTATATACACTGGGCTTTCCAGTACTGGCGTCAGAAATGTGCTATGAACAACTGGTGTGGAAACTAGATTGAAGACTGAAAGAAACTTGGCACACAGCAAGAACAATAAAAACATAATTATTATAATTGTTTTGTCCGATGTTATTTTTCTCTTATCATCATCTTATTGTTATGTAACTATATTTTTAGACTGTATTGGAAGTCTGCATATGCCAGTCCTGGACCCTAGCTACTATACTACAATGCCAGTCTTAGATCCTAGTTGCAAGAACAATAAGAAACAATTAACTCTACTGAGATTAAATGTGTTAGACGAATGGCAGAAAACAGCTTGAGAGACAAGATCAGATATGAAGAACTGAGAAAAAAGCTAGGAATAGCCCCGACAAAGAATATATAAAGAAACGACAGATAAAATGGTTTGGCCACGTGACAAGGCAGAGTGATCAAACACAACACAACGAACCTTCACTAAACATTACGAGAACACCAGACCCAATGGTCGACCACGAAAAAGATGGATCGATGGAATATTAGAAGCACTAGGAAACATAACAGCAGCAGAAGCAAACAGAACAGAAGAGCAAAGACTGCAAATTATATCTCCCCGCGACGTTGAAAGGTAAATGAGAAAGGAAAGAAGAAGAAGAGGATTAGAAGACCTCTGCCACAAGGAAGTGACAACAATGTGCTATGTTTCTACATGTGCAACCGGGTATAGACAGCAGACTTGACCGAAGTGTTGCGCAGAATAAGTGTAGTTACTATATGACAAAAAAATATCATCTGCACAGATGTAATACTTTCACTGAGGCAGCTAGTGGGGAAGAACATAGAAAAAAAATATCATCTGCACAGATGTAATACTTTCACTGAGGCAGCTAGTGGGGAAGAGCATAGAAAAAATATCATCTGCACAGATGTAATACTTTCACTGAGGCAGCTAGTGGGGAAGAACATAGAAAAAAATATCATCTGCACAGATGTAATACTTTCACTGAGGCAGCTAGTGGGGAAGATCATAGAAAAAAATATCATCTGCACAGATGTAATACTTTCACTGAGGCAGCTAGTGGGGAAGAACATAGAAAACTATATCATCTGCACAGATGTAATTGTTTCACTCAGGCAGCTAGTGGGGAAGAACATAGAATATAGAAAAAAATATGTGCATAGCATTTGTGAACTAAGAGAAAGCTTTCGATAGAGTGGACATCAATATATAAATATATATATATATATATATATATATATATATATATATATATATATATATATATATAAACAAACATTAGTTCACTACGAAGTAACTGACCGCTTCATTAGATGCTGCAGGAGCTTATATAGCAATTGCAGAAATGTGATTAGAACAAGAAAATCAATTAAAAACCATACGCAGTAACATCTAGAGTCAGACAAGGCTGTGTGTTGTCACCAATCTTGTTTATCATTTACAATAATAAAATATGTAGGAATGTCAAATCACAGAGTGAACAAATAAATGAACTACTTTTTACTGAGGACCAGGCCCTAACAGCTTTCGAAGAAATAGAACATCAACAACATCTACTATCTACCTTAAAGAAAGAATGTAAAATGAACAACATAAAACTAAGTATTAAAAAACCTACAAGTTATATCAGTAGGAAGACACGAGAAGACACTAAACATTGCTATAGAACATACTGTTATAAAACAAGTAACAAACTTTAAATATCTGGGAACAACAATCTCTGAAGATTGTAAAATCGACAACGAAATAGATATACGGTGAATTAAGGCAGACCAAATATTGGGGCAGCTATCCCCTATGCTTCAACACAAAGCAATACCTATTACTACCAAGAAACATCTTATACAGTGTATATTCATTCCAATATAGTGCTATTAATGCCAAACATGGTCACTTACATCTAAGCATCACAGAAAAAAAAAAGATAAATGCCGTCATGATAGTTGTATTTTTTAAGATTTAGATATTCACATTTTATAGCTTCATTTATGTAGCTACATTTATATAGTCAAATTTTATAGCTACATTTTTTATAGCTACATTTATATAGTCAAATTTTATAGCTACATTTATATAGTCAAATGTTATAGCCACATTTTTTATAGCTACATTTATGTAGTCACATTTTATAGCCACATTTTTTATAGCTACATTTATATATTCAAATTTTATAGCCACATTTATGTAGTCAAATTTTATAGCCACATTTTTTATAGCTACATTTATATAGTCAAATTTTATAGCTACATTTATGTAGACAAATTTTATAGCCACATTTTTTATAGCTACATTTATATAGTCAAATTTTATAGCCACATTTTTTATAGCTACATTTATATAGTCAAATGTTATAGCCACATTTTTTATAGCTACATTTATGTAGTCAAATTTTATAGCCACATTTTTTATAGCTACATTTATATAGTCAAATTTTATAGCCACATTTTTTATAGCTACATTTATGTAGTCAAATTTTATAGCCACATTTTTTATAGCTACATTTACATAGTCAAATTTTATAGCCACACTTTTTATAGCTACATTTTGATAGTCACATTTTAAGAGCCACATTTTTAGAATCACATTTTAATAGTCATTTTTGGATAGTCATATTTTAATTGTCAAATTTTAATAGTCACATTTTTGTAGTCACATTTAAATGGTCATATTTTTTATTTTCACATTAACAGTCACATTTTTTATAGTCACCTTCTGATAATCACATGATAATAGTCACATTTTCCCTTGTCACATTTGGATAATCACATTTTGATAATCACATTTTTGATAACCATATTTTAATGGTTACATATTTTTATATCCACATTTTGATAATCACATTTTTGACAGTCACTTTTAAATAGTCTCATTCTTAATAGTCACATTTGTTATATATATATAATTGTTCTTATTCTTTTGTTTCCCCCATCTTAACATTTCACTTCACATATTCTTCTGTTTCATTACATTTCTTGTTGACTGTCTTTCGATTCTTCCTTATTTTTTTAATTATATTTTTTTCTGTAGTCCTTTTTCATGCTTCTGCCTATTAAAATTATATTTTGTTTCTTCTGTTCCTTTTATTGTTCATTTTTGTGACCTGTTTGTTTTTCTCTTTAAAATACAGTTTGCTATGCCTTTTTTGTTACAGTGCTCATTGAGGTTCAAGTTTTTATTTCTGTGGAAAGAAACAAGACCAGATAAAGTCAAAACTGGAAATGGGAAATTTAATTGGAGCAATGGGCCAGGTTGGATTACTCGAGTGAAAACGATGCTACTTGCTTTTCATTTGTGATTCTACCGTTGAGATAATTTATATTTGGACTGTTTTGTTAGGTTTGAGGCCATTTGTTTCTCATTTCGATATACATGGCTGCCATATGTACTTTTTTTCTGCTTCTGGCAGTTTTCTGCTTGCCAATGAGACCGTGTGTTCAGGACTGTTTTTGTCTAGTGATTCTCATAGACGCTGTTTCGCTTCGGAGACTGATTGTGGTTTTACCGCCGTTGGCGTGACTCTGAGGGTTCACACGCACTTCTCTACCATTAGAAAGTTGGAGCAGAGCAGTTGGGGTACGAATGGGAAGACGCTATTGTAGCTAAATCCATAATTTCGTGGTACATCATTGATTGATTGATAGAGAGAGAGAGAGAGAGAGAGAGAGAGAGAACCACAAAAGATAGGAAATTAACAAGGATGGAAGAAGTAAGGGAGGGGTGGAAAGGACTGGATAACATTTTATGAGAAACAAATTAAGATTTGGGGAGCCTCGATAGCTTAGTGGTTAGTGAACCAGACTACAAAGGACAAGAGCCACATTTTTTATAGCTACATTTATATAGTCAAATTTTATAGCCACATTTTTTATAGCTACATTTATATAGTCAAATTTTATAGCCACATTTTTTATAGCTACATTTATATAGTCAAATTTTATAGCCACATTTTTTATAGCTACATTTATATAGTCAAATTGTATAGCCACATTTTTATAGCTACATTTATATAGTCAAATTTTATAGCCACATTTTTTATAGCTACATTTATGTAGTCAAATTTTATAGCCACATTTTTATAGCTACATTTATATAGTCAAATGTTAGTTAAACTAATTAAAAATGTTAGTTCGATCTTGATTGACTGCTTCCGGGTTCACCCAGCCTTAAATGGGTACCGGATTTTTTCTGGGAAAGTAAAGCGGCACGGGCGTAATACCGACCACATTACCCCAAAAAAATCATGTGCCGAAAGGTTTGTAAAAATTATGGTCACTAACACCATATTCCCTATACGCCACTTAGCGTGACAGGGGCTCTTTACTTTAAAAAAAAATAAATAATAAGATTTGAGGAGTAAGGGAAACTACTCCATGTGAATGTTAGAAAGAACTAGAGAGGAAGATAGAGGTAGAGATCTGGAGAGGTATGGAGAGAGAGAGAGACTGAAAGGGACAGAGAGGGAGACTTATGAAATGATAGCATGAAGGACAAACAATGAAGAAAACGAAAAAAAAAATACTAAACAATATATTAAAAGAAAAAGCGAGAAGTTCATATCATCACCATCATCATTATGTGCCATACCGGTTGGCGTAGGCGATCATGTCCCTCCACAATCTTCTATCTACAGTGCATCGTATCAGTTCTGTTGTTGACTGTTTTCCATGCCATGACACCAAGCTATCCAGTATTTTCTCTCTTTGTCGCCCGCGATATCTCTTTCTTTTATTTTGCCAGTTGTAACCAAGTATTCCAACTTTCCTCTTCTCACGATGTGCCCGAAAAATGTTGATTGCTTCTTTCTGATGTTTTTTAAGAGCTCCCTTTTTGTGTTGGCCTCTTTGAGAACTTCCTCATTGGTCTTTTTATCTGTCCAGGGAACTTTCAACATTCTTCTGAGAAATCCCATCTCTGTGGCCTCTAATCGTCTTTTCATTTGTTTGTCCACTGTCCATGATTCACTTCCATAGGTCAGAATTGGTTCTATATAGCACTGATGAACTCTCTTTCTCATTTTTATTGACATAGATTTGTTGTATAAGATATTCATATAAGATAAGAAGTTCATATAGGCAGGTAAATAGAAGAACAGAGAGAAGATAAGAAGTGGTATTCAAATTTCAGGACGGACGGACTGAAGGACATAGAGACAGACATAAATCATAAATATTTATTTCCGTTTGTGCTGCACCTGATATATACCACTACAATCCCAGTTTTTTATTTCTTGATGGTAAGGCAGTCATCTTGCTGAGCAATGTCTTCTCCTGTTCTATTTTGAGCGTCTTTATTACTAATATGGTTAAAAAATATATAACGACATAAATAGGATCAAACGATATCACCTCTTCTCAAATAATGTCATTATTCGATGTAGCCCCGCCATTAAGTTTTATCTTTCGCAAGCATAACCAAAAAAATCATGGACGTAATATGAGAGAGTATCGCATATATGTTTAGATGCATATAAACATTAAGAAAACATAACATTCAGGAGCTAAACAAAACTTCAAAAATATATTACATTTATATGTATATATTTTAAGATGGTTTAAATAAAGAGGCCGCAGTGGCTGGGTGGTTATTGCCTTCGCTAGTCACAAGAAAAGTCCGACTTTCATTTTTAGGCATTTTTTCGGTGGAACATCGGTGTACATCTAGTCTTTGAAATCAGAGATTATTTTCTGTTATTGCTCGGAGGCTTGGCGTGATACTGACCATAAATCCATTCCCCTCTAGACCCTTCCCCCACCCCCCCCCCCCCGAAAAAAAAATAAGTTGCTGGTAGTAGAAAAATATGGATGACTTGTATGATATGACTTGTGTGATAACAGCATACTCATCATGCACGAGTCTCGAAGGAAGCCTTTGGGGGAATAAAAACTTGGTGTCTCACTTGCTACGGAACCGGGCATTTCCTCAATAATTCTAACTCAACAAAGCTATTGCAACGAAAGTTGATCAGAAGTAGTTTATTGTACCAGAAATGAACAGAAGTGTATCTATAGTTTGTGTTTGTTTGTGCGTGGTTGTGTGTGTGTGTGTGTGTATGCGCACGCATGTGTTTGTGTATGTTTGTGTGTGTGTCACCTAATTGTTGTGACACTCCAGCCTGACGCAAGCTGATCTCTGCCATTTGGGTTAGGGCGCCTACACAATACAGTTGTTGTTCGTGAGTGTACAGCACCCGGGAGTTCAGACAGGATAGCTCCAGCATGCATACTCTGGAGGAGCGAGGGTTTGCTTCTAAAACCATTAAAGAAATGCCGGGGTTCGACGACAAAGAAAAAAGATAGCTTGATGTCCTGGCACGATAAACAATCAACGTGATGTCCTGGCATGATAAACAATCAACAACATAATATCTGCGATGCTCTGCGGACATAGAATTGTGAAGGAAATGATCGTCTACGTCACCCAGTATGGCACATGATGATGAATGCCATGTAATTAATAAACTTCATAATTATCATCATCCTCAACATGTATCGTGCCTGCTGGCTTAGGTAATCTTGTCTCTCTCAAACTCTCGGCCTCGACAGTTATGTGTCATTTCTATTGTTGACCTTCTGCCAAGCCATTCTCTTAAGCTGTCTGATATCTTTTCTTGTTGCTGCACTCTGCAATCTCTTCGTTCCTCAATTTTCCCAGTTGTCACAATATATTTCAGCTGTTCCCTTCTCATTACATGGCCAACAAATTATGATGTTTTAAATAATATTTATTATAAATTTTTAAAATATTGTTCCACTTGTCTTATTGTGTTTGTGATGATGTCTATTTCTTTGTTGCCACCATCACGCCAATCCTGTAGCTATTGAGGCTGAGTCTTTTATTTTTTCTTTCCTTCACTATAATGTCTAACATTTTTTTAAAACTCATTTCACTTTTAGCGATGAAGACTATCATAATCATATCTGACTTTATTTATATTATGACCTCTAATTGTTATTCCAGGCATGTCCCTTATGAATCTTAAAATAATTTCACTATAACTAATGCCGTAACCACATAATAAGGAATATTGAAGGAAGATACAGTTATGATAGTTCACATTATGATATTGTCTTACATCTTGGAGTTTCTACAAATTAGGTGTAGCTCCATTTCTTCGTAATTTGACAATTGACTTGTAAGTCGTAAGTTAACTAGTATCTGATCTTCGATCGTGACATGAATAGCTTATATCTTTTATGTTGGAAAAATAACGTCTTACTTCTGGCCGTTAATGGAGATTGTTATAGAGCAACTACCCACACGCTCATGATAACTCGTGATCATAAAGTCTGTTTTTATCAACTAGTGATCTGAACTACGCGAGTTTTCTGTACATTTGTGAGACTCGACGTAGATAGGCACATATATGTTAGTTATTTTGAAGGACAGAGGGGCCTAGAGATAAGACGTAAGCCACTGGACTAGTAGTCCCGGTTTCCATTCCAACAATAGGAATATATTTCAAAAGTAAAGGAAATTAAATCTGTGGTTTCTTTCTTCGTGGCTTTACTCTCCCCTGGTTTCTGGGTAGTGAGATTCGATATCTAGCATCCTACTAAACAACAACAACAGAAGGTCTAGTGTACATTCGCACACATTAAAGAACCATTGGCAGTTAAAAATCGAAAGTAGTAGATAAAAACATGGTCGCTAATCGGGCACAATTGTCAGTAAATATAAACCCACACCAATGGATTCCAACACTAACATAGAATTATGGGAATGTACCAGTCAAATACCAGTGGATACAGAGATAAGCGAAGACGATGGCGCTGGATAAGACACACACTGCGGAAACCAACTGAGAGTATTACACAATAGGCCCTTTTTTTGGAATACCCAGGGGAAAAGACAAAGAGGAAGACCACCGAATTCTTGAAGAAGACAGATAGAAGCAGAGATGAAGATGATGGGGAAGCATGGAATGATCTTAAAAGAATGGCAAAAAACAGAACGACTTGGAAGGTGTTTGTTGAAGACCTATGCTCCACAGGGAGCTAAACAGGTTGAAGAAGAAGAGGAATGGATCCCAGGCAGTACTACGGAGTTTGTGCAGGCTGGGTAGAGTTCTCCTCAGAGATTCACAATATTTTCCTTGGGAAAATTGAAGTACCTACCGAATTGTCCGGTGTGTATTGATGGTAATCCTAGAATTGTCCGGTGTGTATTGATGGTAATCCTAGAATTGTCCGGTGTTTATTGATGGTAATCCTAGAATTGTCCGGTGTGTATTGATGGTAATCCTAACATATAAATACCGTACGAGTAGAGCTGGAACAATTTAAAAAAAAAAAAACAAACATGAAATTGTATTGGGCAGCTAAACTACTAGGGAAAATAGAACGTTTCGGCCACACACCTTCATCAGAACCTTTTATGGAAACGTAAATGAGTGGCTGTAAAACAGCATTCGGTCTCTGCTTTCAAAAGCTCATGAATCTCTATGATTGCCAATTCCAGTTGATAATACGTCATTTAACCTAGATTGAGGAGCCAATCAACTCAGCTCTAGTTCTTAACATATATTTACACACACACACACACGTGCGCGCGCGCACACACACACACACACATCTGTACTGATGACAAATACTGTACTTGACATTGCATGACAGAAACGTACTTCTAATCTATAGCACTAACAATAATTTTCATAAAATGATTATTATTACGTGAACGTTTTTTTTCACTAAACTCATAACGTTCTTCCAGAGTATTACTAACAACTCTTACTACCAACTGCTCCGAAATCCATGGCTATATTAATATCACTTCACTTTATTTCTTTAAATTGAATATTCACTCTCTGAATCACCAGATTGCCACGGTCTGTTTCTGATTTGTCTGTCTGATATATGTCATCGCCTATATTAAATAATAGGTCAACTGATTCGCCAAACATTTTATGTTCACAGTTCAAGTCTTGATCTACAATCTCATTGTAGGGGATTAGCTTCAGACTAATTATCTAGTCCTCTCTTAAACTACATGATTATTACTTCTAGGTTCTGTTGTCTGCTTTATGTCTTGTTAAACAAGTCTTCACACACAACTTTACAGCTAATTATTTCTGTCATTTGACTCGAATGTCATTTAAATTGGTTTTATGGAGCCTAAAATTCCTCCCAGAATCTTAAACTTGACCATTACTTCGTGACCATACCATTATTTTTACCCATCGTCTTAACGGCATTCTAGTCGTTTGACACTTTAGTTCACGTTTCACTGTTTCGTGTGTGTTTAATTAGCTAAATTATCCAATTGTTATATATCTACCGTTAGCCTTTTCTCCTGGACCTGTCAATCTCGAGTTTATCTGATTACAATAGTTTCCATTCTCTTTCCTATCTAATGTAGACACCATACGCCTGTGTTATTACAATAGTTTCCATTCTCTTTCCTATCTAATGTAGACATCATACGCCTGTGTTATTACAATAGTTTCCATTCTCTTTCCTGTCTAATGTAGACATCATGCGCCTGTGTTATTACAATAGTTTCCATTCTCTTTCCGATCTAATGTAGACATCATACGCCTGTGTTATTACAATAGTTTCCATTCTCTTTCCTATCTAATGTAGACATCATACGCCTGTGTTATTACAATAGTTTCCATTCTCTTTCCGATCTAATGTAGACATCATACGCCTGTGTTATTACAATAGTTTCCATTTTCTTTCCTATCTAATGTAGACATCATACGCCTGTGTTATTACAATAGTTTTCATTCTCTTTCCTATCTAATGTAAACATCATACGCCTGTGTTATTACAATAGTTTCCATTCTCTTTCCGATCTAATGTAGACATCATACGCCTGTGTTATTCTCATCTTCATCTATTAAAAATGCACTGAACAAAAAGAAAGAAATAAGGAAGCAAATCTTTCACAGGCCTCTGAACCAGCAAAAAGCCACAAACAAACAAACAACATTATGAGCACCGACAAGCTTGGTGATGTTGATGACGTTTTATGTTCATGAGCATCGACAAGCTAGGTGACGTCGATGATGTTTTATGATTATGAGCACCGACAAGCTTGGTGATGTTGATGACGTTTTATGTTCATGAGCATCGACAAGCTAGGTGACGTCGATGATGTTTTATGATTATGAGCACCGACAAGCTTGGTGACGTCGATGATGTTTTATGATTATGAGCACCGACAAGCTTGGTGATGATGATGTTTTATGATTATGAGCATCGACAAGCTAGGTGATGATGATGTTTTATGATTATGAGCATCGACAAGCTTGGTGACGTCGATGATGTTTTATGATTATGAGCACCGACAAGCTTGGTGATAATGATGTTTTATGATTATGAGGACCGACAAGCTAGGTGATGTCGATGACGTTTTATGATTATGAGGACCGACAAGCTAGGTGATGTCGATGATGTTTTATGATTATGAGGACCGACAAGCTAGGTGATGTCGATGACGTTTTATGATTATGAGGACCGACAAGCTAGGTGATGTCGATGATGCTTTATGATTATGAGCACCGACAAGCTAGGTGATGTCGATGATGTTTTATGATTATGAGAACCGACAAGCTAGGTGATGCCGATGATGTTTTATGATTATGAGGACCGACAAGCTAGGTGATGTCGATGATGCTTTATGATTATGAGCACCGACATGCTAGGTGACGTCGATGATGTTTTATGATTATGAGCACCGACAAGCTAGATGATGTCGATGATGTTTTATGATTATGAGCACCGACAGGCTAGGTGACGTCGATGACGTTTTATGATTATGAGCTGAAATTCGACAAAACTTTACCATTGTTATCTGCTCCTGAACATCTACCATTCTTTACAACTTTTATTATTTCCTTACGACAATCGCCATGCTCCTCGTGCATGGATTTTCGACTTGACTTTCTATGCTTAATAAATAATCATCATCATTGAGTGCCGTGTCCGCATCGAAGGTTGGCTACCATGGAGCGCCATTCCTCTCTGTCTCTTGCTTCGATGGTGCAGATTATCATAGGTTGACTTGTCCATCTTTTGATGCTACTCGTCCATGTTAGTCTTGGTCTGCCTCTGCCTCTTTTACCTTGTATTTTCCCTTCCAATATTACTTTTATTGAGCTGTTGCGTCTTCTAACATGCCCCAACAATTTCATTTGCCTTGTTCTAATTGTATTTAGTAGATCTCTTTTCATTTTTACTTGTTTTAAGACTTCATCGTTTGTTTTCTTTCTTAATAAATACAAAACAAGATCGCCACTTCCATGATACCTTCTGCATGTGTCACTCATGGCGCTGCAATATTGATTCATCGATGACTAGAAACCAGCTGTGTTCTTGCTAAGTGGTGTCGTTTTATCCCTGGACCAGTAAATGTCTAGAATAGAAGCTAGTACTAGCATAAAGTTACAATGCTCTTTTACCATCACAATAAACGTAACACTGAAGCCAGGTTATCCATCACAAACTGCTAGTATGTGGAGGAATAATTAAGCATTGATTTCATGGGGCACTAATGGTATAGTTGTTAGGAATACAAGAGTCATCACCGGTCGCGATCAATTGCTAATGAGGGCTGGCCAGTTACAATGCTCTTTACATAATCGTGTGGATAAACTCAAGGTGACTTATTTAGAACTATTGGCAAAATTAGTTACCCGCAATAGGTTTGTGCTATTGATCAACAGTGGACAGGAAAGAGATGAGTTATCTATTATATTATTTGACAGTTCCTTTTGTACAGCTGCATATAAACCCCTTAATTTAGTTTTCTTCATTAATTGTATTGATCTTTTTCTCTGCCCAATTACTTTATATTTATCTCTCCACGTCTCTAACTTTTTGTGCTGAAATTTGGGCCTAATGTCTCAGTGCCCAATGTCTCTGGATCCAATGTCTCTGTGTCTAATATCTCTGGGTCCAATGTCTCCGTGTCCAGCGTCTCCAGCCCCAATGTCTCTAGGACCAATATCTCAGTGCTCAATGTTTCTGGATCCAATGTCTCTGGGCCCAATGTCTCAGTGTCCAATGTCTCTGTGTCCAATATCTCTGGGTCCAATGTATCCGTGTCAAATGTCTCCAGCTCTAATGTCTCTAGGACCAAAAACTCTGGGTCCAATGGCTATGTGTGACAATGTATCTGGGTCCAATGTCTCAGTGTCCAATTTCTCTGGGTCCAATATATCTGGATCCAATGTTTCTGGGTCCAATAACTCTAGGACCAATAACTCTGGGTCCAATGTCTCTGTGTCCATTATCTCTGGGTCCAATGTCTCCAGCCCCAATAACTCTAGGACGAATATCTCTGGGTCCAATGGCTATGTGTGACAATGTCTCTGGATCCAATGTCTCTGGACCCAATGTCTCAGTGTCCAATTTCTCTGGGTCCAATATCTCTGGATCCAATGTTTCTGGGTCCAATGTCTCTGTGTCCAATATCTCTGGGTCCAATGTCTCCAGCTCCAATAACTCTAGGACCAATAACTCTGGGTCCAATGGCTATGTGTGACAATGTCTCTGGGTCCAATGTCTCTGGGTTCAATCATCCTGGGTCTAATGTCTATGTCCGCATCTACTTTCTCATGCCTGTCTCTGTGTGTTTGCTTACTCTCTCCATTTGTTATTTCACTTCCTATGTTTGTCTCTATCGGTCTATCTTTTTGTCTGCCTGTCCTTTCTGTTAATCTCCCTGTGCTTGTCTCTGCAAATTTTGTTCACTTGTCACTCTGTATGTCTGTTATTTTATCTATTTCCTGATTGTCTGTCTGTTTTTGTGTCCGTCTGTTCTCCCTTTCTCTGTGATTTTGTTTACCATATCTACTCTTTCGTTATTATCTCTCTCTCTCTCTCTCTCTCTCTCTCTCTCTCTCACTCTCTCTCTGTGTTTATTACTTTCATCACTGCTTGATTGTAATCTCCATGGCAACCTAATGTTCCATTTTACTTTCGTAACCTTTTACAATTCTCTGAGAGTATGTGCTACATAAGTACAAACTCTGGCCCTAAACATATCTGAGCTGTTTAGAGTGTGCCAGCTCTTCTCCAAATGTAGTGCTCTTCGCTTAATTTAATTTCCTTCTTGCGGACATCTGGCAACAATTTCACACATTCCCCTAACAATTGTTGCCAGATGGCTAACGTTCTGTGTGTACAAAACAATAAACATGCTGGCGATCTTCTCTCATCACTCTACATTTCAAGCCGGCCATCATTAAACATATTTGTTCTATTCATAATGTTCTATTTTTTGTTTAATTTGTTCTTCTGATTATACAGTAAGGCGTTGTCGGAAGACGATGTGTGCTGCATTCAGGACTTAGCTGGCCGTCGTGTTGCTCGAGCTGTTGGTATCCTGGATTTATTCACTGACTGGTTCGATCTGTCGACCTTTTCTTGTATCGCCGATTTGTCCTGTAGTCAGGTGTGCTCATGTAGAGCGTCCCTGCCGCAGGTTGGTTCAAATGTCCCGGGTACGATTTCTGCAAGAGGTGGTGAGAATTTATTTGTCTCTTTAGATGCATGGTTTATTCGTGGCTTCACCCTCCTCTGGTCTCTGAGTCCTTTCTTTCTTTCTTTCTTTCTTTCTTTCTTTCTTTCTTTCTTTCTTTCTTTCTTTCTTTCTTTCTTACTTTCTTTCTTTCTTTCCTTCCTTCCTTCTTTCTTTATTTCTTTCTTTCATTCTTTTTCTTTCTTTCTTTCTTTCTTTCTTTCTTTCTTTCTTTCTTACTTTCTTTTTTTTTCCTTCCTTCCTTCTTTCTTTCTTTCTTTCTTTCATTCGTTCTTTCTCTGTTTATTTCTTTCATTCTATCGTTCTTTCTTTCTTTCGTTCATTCTTTCTTTCGTTCTTTCTTTCTTCATTTCTTCTTGCGCCCATTCTGGTTTTGAGGAAGATTCAAAGTTCTGGTTTTCACCTTTTTGGATACTTCGAGCATTGTCCATTGATCTTGTAGTGTTTCTTTGATATTGTCTGTCATCCTTACTCTGGGCCTGCCTCTTACTTTTCTTCCTTCACCTCTTTTAATATATGCTTGAATAGCAAGGAATAAAACGGCATTATTTATAGATGGGCAAACCATTTTATGTGTCCTTTCTGTATACAGCTTAGGATTGGTTCAATGCCTGTTCTTTCTCATATCTCTATGGATAGTGAGATCATATGTCTGACTATCGGATCATCATCATCATCATCGAGTGCCACTCCGCGCCATTCTGCTCTGTCTCTTGCTTTGGTGGTGCAGGTTGTCATAGGCTGATTTGCCCATCTTTTGATGTTACTCGTCCATGTTAGTCTTGGTCTGCCTCTGCCTCTTTCACCTTGTATTTTCCCCTCCAGGATTACTTTTAGTAAGCTCTTGTGTCTTTTAACATGGTCCAAAAACTATCGGATACCATCGAAAAAAGGAGGTCTCGTGTTCACTATGCGCATTTTATAGATCGGCATTTAAAAATTAATGAGTGTACGTCAAGCGGTCCCAACCCGAGCAGAATTTTTAGGATAATTTACTCAAAACTTTAGATCTGGACAATCAAAATGCGAGTACCTTTAAGTTGGTGAAGATCTGCCTGTAGGAGGCGGTATACATCCTCACACTGCCAGTGAGTTCCTCAAACAAAAACGGATATTCACAAAACAAACTAAAAAAAAAAAAAGTCCACAGACTTAAAATTAAAATAGACTTTAAAAGTAAAGTAAAGGTTCCCTCCATGCCTTGCTAGGCGTATGGGGAATATGGTGTTAGTGACCATATTTTTCTGTGACCACAGCAGATTTTTGGGCGATGTGGTCGGTATCACGCCAGGCCGATTTTACTTCCCAAAAAATAACAGGTACCCATTTTTTTAGGCTGGATGAACCCTTGGAGCCTTGTCAGTCCAAAAAAAAAAAATCCACCACTGCTTAGGATCTAACCTGGACCCTTCTGATCAGAAAGTTAGCACACTAACCACTCAGCCACCGAACACACTAACCACTCAGCCACCGAGAACACTAATCACTCAGCCACCGAGCACACTAACTTCTCAGCCACCGAGCACACTAACCACTCAGCCACCGAGCACACTAATCACTCAGCCACCGAGCACACTAACCACTCAGCCACCGAGCACACTAACCACTCAGCCACGGAGCACACTAATCACTCAGCCACCGAGCACATTAATCACTCAGCCACCGAGCACACTAATCACTCAGCCACCAAGCACACTAACCACTCAGCCACCGAGCACACTAATCACTCAGCCACCGAGCACACTAATCACTCAGCCACCGAGCACACTAACCACTCAGCCACGGAGCACACTAACCTCTCAGCCACCGAGCACACTAACCACTCAGCCACCGAGCACACTAACCACTCAGCCACCGAGCACACTAACCACTCAGCCACCGAGCACACTAACCACTCAGCCACCGAGCACACTAATCACTCAGCCACCGAGCACACTAACCACTCAGCCACCGAGCACACTAACCACTCAGCCACCGAGCACACTAATCACTCAGCCACCGAGCACACTAATCACTCAGCCACCGAGCACACTAATCACTCAGCCACCGAGCACACTAACCACTCAGCCGCCGAGCACACTAATCACTCAGCCGCCGAGCACACTAACCACTCAGCCACCGAGCACACTAACCACTCAGCCACCGAGCACACTAACCACTCAGCCACCGAGCACACTAATCACTCAGCCACCGAGCACACTAATCACTCAGCCACCGAGCACACTAATCACTCAGCCACCGAGCACACTAACCACTCAGCCGCCGAGCACACTAACCACGCAGCCACCGAGCACACTAACCACTCAGCCGCCGAGCACACTAACCACTCAGCCACCGAGCACACTAACCACTCAGCCACCGAGCACACTAATCACTCAGCCACAGTGGCTACAAAAGAGGCTTCGTCTGAAGTTAGACACTAGTTAACGCTGAGGCATGAATATAACACTGGTATTGTCACTACAGTTATCATCATCATCATCATTATTTGCTATACCGGTTGGCATAGGTGATCATGTCCTTCTACGATTCTCTGTCCACAGTGCATCGCGTCAATTCTGTGGTCGACTGTCTACCATGACACGACACTAATTTACTGGCACTGACTTTGCAGTAGGTCTAACATAAATTGTTCTTGTGTTAAAATTATTAACCGCTTAACACCACAACTGTGTATAGACATCACTATATCGGCAAGTGGCCGAATGGATAAAATGGTATTTGAGTCACGGCAGGGTCAAATAGTATCTTTATATCCGGGCTGTGGACTGGTTGTCTCGAAGCAAGACGCCGGTCTCGAGACAGAGAGGTTGTGGGTTCAAATCCTGGCTGCACCCGTTGGGATTTTTATTTATGATTTCTCTCTGCGGCAACCACCCCTGGTCTCAGCAGCGAGGCCCGGCTTGAAACGTCAATTTACTCATCAACGGAAAAAAAAATATGAGTACCTCCGAAGATGGAGTTATCTGCCTGAGCGGTGAATGTGCACACGGCTGCCAGGGATAAATGGATTAACACGCAAAATTCAGTTCCTAGTCTCTAGGGACTTCGTCAGAGGTAAAAAAGCTGGCAAACAAAATTTAAAAAAAATATCTGGGCTGAAATAAAGCTCCGACCTGATCACCTCGTGGCGGCTGCACAAGCCATGCGTTCCTTATCCTCCACTCCTAAAGTTTCCGTCCCCGCCCCCTCCGGGCAGACCCAAGAAGATGTATATATGCCGTTTGGATAGCCACTATAGCGTTTCTCATTACAATTTTTCATTTAACTTTTCATTTGTGTTAACTCTATTGCTCCTTACTTTGTTTGCAACATTTTTTATACATCAGACCGTTAACTAGTAGTGAAGATCTAAGGTTAAACAAAGGTAACGTTATTGTTAAGCATCATGGTTACCATACAAGGCTCGTACGCTGAGCTAAATTATAAATTCTTCAAAATGTGACCAGGAAAAGAGATCGAAGTAGCCTACTTGCGGCCCCACTTAATATTTTATATTTGTGCTCATCTGTAGGAGATCGAACTAGCCTACTTGCGGCCCCACATAATATGTTATATTTTATATTTGTGCTCATCTGTAGGAGATCGAACTAGCCTACTTGCGGCCCCACATAATATGTTATATTTTATATTTGTGCTCATCTGTACGAGATCGAACTAGCCTACTTGCGGCCCCACTTAATATTTTATATTTGTGCTCATCTGTAGGAGATCGAACTAGCCTACTTGCGGCCCCACATAATATGTTATATTTTATATTTGTGCTCATCTGTAGGAGATCGAACTAGCCTACTTGTGGCCCCACTTAATATTTTATATTTGTGCTCATCTGTAGGAGATCGAAATGCATGTGAACAATATCGAAGAATAATAACAAAACGGATCCTATACAAGAATACAGTAAAATATATTGATTGGTTATAATTAATTCAACGATTACAAACACGACAACCACAGGATTTTCCAAAAAAAGGAAATATATTTGTGTTTAAAATAAATAGCAGAAACGAGAAAGAGGACGAGATAATATCAACGCGCAAATAGAATATAGACAGCACAAGAAAAATAATTTGAAAATGATTTTAAGATAAATACAACTATTCAGATATTTTGGTTAGTTAACTGAAAACAAATCGTGCTCAGACACGAAATATAGACAGTAAAAAAGAGCTGTAAAAAGTAATTGATGTAATAAGTTTATGAAGTTATCATTGATATTTTTAGTTATAAGTGCATATTATTTATATAATAGTTATAATATGTTTCATACTATATTTTATTAGATATGTATATAAGAAAAGTAAAGTACCCCCGTCACGCCAAGTGGCGTATAGGGAAATATGGTGTTAGTGACCATAAATTTTACAGACCTTCGGCACATGATTTTCGGGGTAATGGGGTCGATATTACGCCAGCGCCGTTTTACTTTCCCAGAAAAAATCCGGTACCTATTTAAGGCTGGGATGAACCAGGAAGCCGTCGGTTGGGATCTAACCCTACCCCTTGTCCTTTGTAGTCCAGTTCACTAACCACTGAGCAATCGCGGCTCCCAGACATGCATATATATATATATATATATATATATATATATATATATATATATATATATATATGCGAGTGTATGTAGTAGTAATTGTAGTAGTTCTTGTAGTACTAGTATTAGTGATAGCTGTAATAGTAATAAATGTAGTCTAAATTTGATATATGTATTATTTGCTATGTGTATCCCCCCACCCCCCTCCCCGGTCACGTTCTGCTTGGACCGTACTTTGTTTTCCAACATGGACCAACAATCACCGAATGTCGACAGTAGCAGCCTCGCCCAACTCACTGTTCTGTAAGTGGCCCAACTTATAGAAGTTAATGACTTTTTTCCGCTATTTTTCAGATCAGTGTAACTGTTTGACTTTCGTGTTTGGATTTCTGTGTTTATTTTAGAATAGTTTATGTTTTGTACCTGATGAAGGCTTTTCCTGAAACGTCGTAGTCTGTCTCGTGTCTTTCTCTCTATTAGTTTAGCTGCATTATACCACTTTGTGCTTATTTTATATCAAGGTAAACCCATACACAAATATCCGGATGTTGGGACTCTGTTGTGACAGATGGTGACTGTATATCGTCCACAGTTGATAGTGACTGTATCTCGTCCACATTTGGTGGTGACTGTATCTCGTCCACATTTGGTGGTGACTGTATCTCGTCCACAGTTGGTGGTGACTGTATCTCGTCTACATTTGGTGGTGACTGTATCTCGTCCACAGTTGGTGGTGACTGTATCTCGTCCACATTTGGTGGTGAATGTATCTCGTCCACATTTGGTGGTGACTGTATCTCATCCACATTTGGTGGTGACTGTATCTCGTCCACAGTTGGTGGTGACTGTATCTCGTCCACATTTGGTGGTGACTGTATCTCGTCCACATTTGTTGGTGACTGTATCTCGTCCACATTTGGTGGTGACTGTATCTCGTCCACATTTGGTGGTGACTGTATCTCGTCCACATTTGGTGGTGACTGTATCTCGTCCACATTTGGTGGTGACTGTATCTCGTCCACATTTGGTGGTGACTGTATCTCGTCCACAATTGGTGGTGACTGTATCTCATCCACTGTTGGTGTTAATTGTATCTCGTCCACATTTGGTGGTGACTGTACCTCGTCCATCTTCATTCCCTGCAACTTAGCGAAATGAACACAATGCTATCTCAAGATCTTCTGCCCAGTCAGAGTACGCAAAAAGAAATATCATGTCGACAGAAAATACAAATTCGTTCTAAAATGGGCACATGGAAAATTACGACCATGTGCCCCGAATTCGACATTTCAGGACATTGACAAGACGAACGTACTAGAAAGACATATATCATAGCCAGGGAAATTGAGAAATTGGAGGTTGATAGTGTAGCCCTGCAGGAGACCAGACTTGCTGACTGCGTTCGATTAGGGAAAACAACGTCACCTTTTTTTTTGGCAAGGTCTAGGCCGTGATTATCCCCGCCTACAAGGAGTGGGCTTTGCAGTACTGTAAAAGCTCATAAATTATAAATATTTACAGCTAAAAGCGTTGGGACGCATAAAGTCTATCTCGCATCAACGGGTAAAACAGTGGATATTAGGACTGCATAAAATATGGCCTTTTTCGTCTTGACGGACGGTTGGTAGCAAGCAATCATGATAAGTCAGTAGTTTGGTAAAAATATTATGCTGGATGTTGTTTTTGCTGAACAGCTTCTCTTGTAGCTAAATCTGCCACTATTGGATAGACAGATTCAACTGCAGAATGAATCAGATGTTTTTGTGACACCTGGCCTCGTCTACTTTCTCCTGCGTATTTTGTTTTCTGAATTTGATATCAACACTGCCTCGATTGTTGTGCCCTTTATTTTATTTTTGTTTTCAATGTACAAGGCCATGCAGCCAGATCCTCCTTTCTTTTATTGGTAGAGTTAATTTAAGGAAACCCTACAAACTTCCTTATATCTCATCACTCTCGATGTTATGTAGAGCCAGTCTTAACATATGGATGTGAATCATGGACAATAGGAAAACAGACAAGAAAATTACTGGAGTCTGTAGAAATGTGGTTTTACAGAAGAATGTTGAGAATACCATGGACAGCTAAGAAGAGTAATGAAGATGTTCTGAAAGAGGCCAAAGCAAAAACAAAACTAATTTCCAATATTAGGAAGAAACAATCATCATTTTTTGGGTCATGTAATGAGAAGAGAATATCTGGAATATATTGTAACAACTAGGAAAATTGAGGGACGAAGAGATAGAGGGAAACAAAGAGAAAAGATACCAGACAGCTTAAGAGAATGGCTTGGCAGAAGGTCAACAATAGAAATCATAAATAACTGTCGAGATCGAAAGTTGTGGAGAGACATGATCACCTACGCCAGCAGACATAGTACATGATGGTGATAATGATCTTAGCCCTTTGGTCTCTTTCCGTCCCCATGTTCGCCATACAATATTTTAATTTGGTGAACAACAACATAATCGATAAACATCTTTAGAGACAAATGTTGGGAAGAAACATTATCACTGTAGCTAATTGACACGGTATTTGATGATGTTCTACTGATTGCTACAACAGTGATAAGAAAATATACATCATTGTCAAAATGCAGACCATTAGTCGTGTGAAAGCAAGTAATGGAAATTCAGCTATTTCCGCCGTTTTGCGCAATTAGTGTTATTTTTAGCAGACACAAACAGGAGAGAACTGGTCCAATTGTGTAGTGTGCATTGAGCACGTATTTAACAAATATTGCAGCAGTAGACATATAGAATAGACAATCAACCACTAATATCTTCAGTAATAAAGAAAAGACGATGGTCATATGTTGGACATGTGATGAGAAGAGATAATAACCGAATAGCAAAGCAAGCCCTCATATGGGAAACAACAGGTAAGAGAAAAAGAGGAAGACCTAGGGAGACACTGAGAAGAACATTGATGAGATAGGCAAGAGCAACATGATTCGGCTCCCTCAATGAGATAGAGCTGCTTGCACAGAACAGAGACAAATGGCGAGATTTGTTAAAATATATTTAAAAGAATTTAAAACTGCTAGAACAAAAATTCAGATATGAGAAGGTGTATCTTGGTCTACGCCCTATGGGCCGGCAACGGCTCGAAAGGTCAATAGATAGATAGATAGATAGATAGATAGATAGATAGATAGATAGATAGATAGATAGATAGATAGATAGATAGATAGATAGATAGATAGATAGATAGATAGATAGATAGATAGATAGATAGATAGATAGATAGATAGATAGATAGATAGATAGATAGATAGATAGATAGATAGATAGATAGATAGATAGATAGATAGATAGATAGATAGATAGATAGATAGATAGATAGATAGATAGATAGATAGATAGATAGATAGATAGATAGATAGATAGATAGATAGATAGATAGATAGATAGATAGATAGACAGACATATAGGAAAACATGCGGTACATTATCCGGGGGCATCACGACTTCAGACATGCAACACCCACAGTTTACTACGAAGAGAACATATTGATAGTCAATGGAGAGAAAGAAAGAATCTCGCTACTCCCCGTGGCGTATAGAGAATATGGCCCTAGTGTCAACATCTTTTTATGTTTTTAGTTATGTGGTAGGTATTACACCTGTGCCGTCTTTCCTTTTCAGGGAAAGAAATACGGCATTCATTTAAGATAAGCCTCGGTGGCTGACGGGTCAGTGTGCTCACTTCCTGATCAGAAGCGTCTGGGTTCGATCCCTAGAAGTGGCGGGTTTTTTTCCTGACCGAAACCTCTAAAAATTGGTACCAGAGATTTTTTTTAGAAGTAAAGGCGACCTGCCCTGATACCGACCACATCACCCAGAATGCCGAGCTCATAGAAAAATATGGTTACTAATACTATATTCGCCTAACAAGGCAGGGGAGGAAACCGTTACTTACTTATTCATTTAAAGTTGGGTTAACATAGAAGCTGTCGGTCGAGATGAAGCACAACCTCGTGTGCTCAGTGGACTAGTTCACGAACCAATGCTTCAGTCGACTCTAATGGTGCATGGAGATCGAATAAATAAAGTTAGAGAATGGGGTGAAAAAGAATGAAGTAAAAAAAAATGGAAAGAAAAATCAAAGATAGGCAAGTATTGAGGAAAGAAGGTAATACTCAGATAGACAGATAGTGAGATTAGCAAACATAGAGAATAAAGCAGTGAAGTAGGCAGACAACCACGTAGGCATATGGACTGATGGTTAGATTGACAGACAGTCAGGCAGGCACATAGTTAGATTGACAGACAGTCAGGTAGGCACATAGTTAGATTGACATACAGTCAAGCAGGCACATAGTTAGATTGACAGACAGTCAGGTAGGCACATAGTTAGATTGACAGACAGTCAAGCAGGCACATAGTTAGATTGACAGACAGTCAGGTAGGCACATAGTTAGATTGACAAACAGTCAAGCAGGCACATAGTTAGATTGACAGACAGTCAAGTAGGCACATAGTTAGATTGACAGACAGTCAAGCAGGCACATAGTTAGATTGACAGACAGTCAGGTAGGCACATAGTTAGATTGACAGACAGTCAAGCAGGCACATAGTTAGATTGACAGACAGTCAGGTAGGCACATAGTTAGATTGACAGACAGTCAAGCAGGCACATAGTTAGATTGACAGACAGTCAGGTAGGCACATAGTTAGATTGACATACAGTCAAGCAGGCACATAGTTAGATTGATAGACAGTCAAGCAGGCACATAGTTAGATTGACAAACAGTCAAGCAGGCACATAGTTAGATTGACAGACAGTCAAGTAGGTACATAGTTAGATTTACATACAGTCAAGTAGGCACATAGTTAGATTGACATACAGTCAAGTAGGCACATAGTTAGATTGACAGACAGTCAAGCAGGCACATAGTTAGATTGACAGACAGTCAATCAGGCACCTAGTTAGATTGACAGACAGTCAAGCAGGCAAATAGTTAGATTGACAGTCAGGCAGACAAACAAACATATAATCATGGAAGCAAATAGACAGTTGCAGACAAAGACACTGTGATAATTGTTTAGACAGACATACAGGCAGATAGAAAGAATCCTTTAGAAACACAGACACCCACATAATCATCAGACTGAATGTTTCTTTCCATTGAAAACACGTTGTCCCTCCATTAACTATTCAAGGGAGACAATAATTAATGGACAAATAAATTAAAAGCCAGCAACAAAGAAAATCCAATAAGCAAATCTTGATTGCTGGCCTCTTGGCCTGCTCTCAACAGTTCGTCCCGCTACATCAAATCTTTCGAACAAGAAACAAATTAAATACAATAATTTTATCTGGCTGAGAGAAAAAAAAAACGAAACAAATCACAGAAAACTTAAATATTATGTAGAATTTTTATAAAATGTTTATTTAAAGTTCTACTTAAAAATAAAATATTCGTCCGCCATTCTAAACTTGAATCAAAACTACCGTCAGGGCTACAATCAACATAAGCATTCTATTCGTAAACGTGGTTGTTCACGCATGCGCATTTGGGTAGAAACATGAAAACAATTAACCCACTTAGCTTGTTATATTATGAAATAATAACCTGCTGAAAATATCTACACTATGTCTGCATAACTCGATAATAACGGTAAATAAATAAACTATTTTTATGTTGTTGTGTTAAGAAACCAGAAATTATTTAATACAGTTTTGATCACAGAAACAGGCTGCAGTTGAACAGAACGTTTGACGAGGCGGGACTTGGTTTATTGAAGTAAGTGTTTTCTGTATGCACAGTGTACCGGATAGGTATAACAGTAAATGATGTACATACCACTCACGACGTCTTGTATTACAGAAACAAAACACCCCAACCTTGTTTGATACCTGGCCATCCTTCACTGAGTACCCCTAGTCTGGCCAAAAATCCATCCCACACACACAAAAAGACAAATTAAGTTACAATAAATATGTGTCACCCACACCGTCGGGATATATGAGCACAAGAACCAATCCCTCTTGACGCCATTTGATCAGCACAGCAGAAAATGAGGATCATGTACCTCGCTCTCAAGTTGGGGAAAGTGATAAGTGATAACAATAGGCAAGTCTGCTGGTTCCATCAGTTCTAAAAATGTGGATTAGTTTAGTTAAATGCAATATTTCCCCACCTTTTTACAACATTACTTGTTATGATCATCATTCACTAGTGTGTAACCTCAAAATAGGAACTATCAGCCAATGCCACTGTACTCTGGATAACATGACAACAAAACACGTTCTACAGTAATGCCCCCAGTACACAGGTCTGAGGGGGACAATGTGGTCCACACCCACCACCCTGGAAGAAAAACGTTTCCCTCTTGTATCTCTCCAGTTTCCTAATCCAGACAAAATCGGTGTACAGGTCTCTTTTGTTTTGAATTTAGATTTTGCATTGTACTATCATCATCATTAAGTACCGGGCCTACTGGCGTAGGTGATCATGTCTCTCCACAACTTTCGATCTCGGCAGCTATTTATCATTTCTGTTGTTGACCTTCTGCCATGCCATTCTCTTAAGCTGTCTGTTATTCTTTCTCTTTGCTTCCCTCTAACTCTTCGTCCCTCAAATCGTCCAGTTGTTACAATATATTCCAGTCGTTCTCTTCTCATTACATGGCCAAAAAATGATAATTGTTTCTTCCTAATATTGGAAATTAGCTCTCTTTATGCTTTGACCTCTCTCAGAACATCTTCATTACTCTTCTTAGCTGTCCATGGTACTCTCAACATTCTTCTGTAAAATCACATTTCACCACACTGAGTGTTTAACTTTAGTTAGCTGAGTGGCAGTGTTCCCTAGCGTTTGGCTTTTCGTGGCAAGGCGCTGTGCCACTGAGTACGGGTTCGATCCTGCTTTGGTCCATATTTTTGTCTGTTGTTGATTATGTGTCAATTTTCCCGAGTGCTGTAAACATACCTCTTCCTCTGAATTGATTCGCTGATTATCGCCTCGGAAGTTTCCCTCTATAATAATATTCATTAATTATTATTTGTCTCCTCTCTAAGGACTTATTATCTTCTTTTTAAACATTGTTTATTTCTTTTGCTTTTAAGAAAGATAGACCATGTAAGATAGAATAATTAGTATTGTATTTTTACGTGACTAATTCTTTACGATATTATGAGAATTAATACAGTTGGAAATAACCAAATAAAACTAGGAGAATTACCACTATTAGATACACAATCTTACATATATCTGGGCAGTAATATAGATAAAGAGGGAGGAACAGAAAATGATACCAAAATAAGGATATCAAAAGCAAGAGGAGCTTTCATTGCACTGGGAAACATATGGAAATCCAAAGAAATTAGGTTAAATACTAAAATAAAAAATTTCAACTCAAATGTTAAGGCGGTCCTATTATATGGCTGTGAGACATGGAGAACAACAAAATTGAAAATCACGAAGATACAGACTTTCATTAATGGATGCTTCTTCTACTTCTTCTCTTCTTCTTCTTCTATCCTTCCTCTGCTGCCGTTGGCGTCGAGGGGAGAAACAATCTGCGATTCTTTGCTCTTCTGTTGGCCTCTTCTGATGTTATTCCTCCTAGTGACTCTAGTATTCCCTTTATCCATCTCTTTCTCGGTCTTCCTCTTAATCTGGCGTTTTCGTAGCGTTTGTTTATAGCTTTTTGAGTCATTGTTAGTTCTTTTTGTCTTGTTATGTAGCCGAACAATTTTATCTGTTGTTTCTTTATGTATTCGATGGCCGGTTCAATTTCGAGTTTCTTCCTCAGGCCAGTGTTTCTTACTCTGTCCCTTAAGCTGTTCTCTGTCATTCTTCTGACACATTTCATTTCGGTGGTCGATATCTTTCTTATTGTTCTAGAGTCCAGCGTCCAATTCTGGCACTGATAGCACAGAGTTGGTAGAAAAATTGATTTGTATATTGCCCTTTTTGCTTCCGTAGTTATTGCTTTGTTTTTCAATAGTGTTGATACTTGGCATATAACTTGGCATGCTTTGTTACACCTTATATCTATCTCTGTCTCTTGGTTATTGTCTTGTGTTAACGTGCTACCCAGATATTTAAAATTGTCTACTTGCTTCAAAGTCGTATTATCTATTATGATGTTTAGTTTTTCTTTCTTTCTCGCTATTGCCATTACTTCGGTTTTGTTTATGTTGATCTTCATGTTGTATTGTTTACAAGTGTTGTTTAGCCTGTTGATATGTTCTTGTAGGTCCTCAGTTGTTTCATGTATCAGAAATTGGTCGTCTGCAAATAGTATTTCATTTATTTCTTCCTATCTTCTGTTGTTTTCTGGTACGTATATTTCGTTCACTTTTGTGTTATCGCTTGTTATCGTCCGTGTTGGTATATTTCCTTGGATTGGGCATGCTAATTTGCATATATTGTCCATATATGTGATGAAAAGTAAAGGAGAAAGCACGCAGCCTTGTCTTACTCCGGAGTTAATGGTGAAGTGTTTAGAGTAGCCTGCTGAAGATCTTACTGTAGTGCGACTACTTTCATAGAGGCTCTTGCATATCTCTACTAGGTGGTGACTCACTCCGTACAAGGGCAATACGGACCGAACGCCTTTTCTTGGTCAATAAAAGCTGTATATAGTGTTTTATTATGCTCTATAGTTTTCTCCGCTAGTTGTTTTATGTTAAATAGGGCATCTGTGCAACCTCTGTTCCTCCTAAAGCCCATCTGAGCATTAATGGATGCTTACGCAGGATAAAAGGATGGAAATGGCAGGACAAAATCTCTAACATAGAATTATGGAAATGTACCAGTCAAACACCAGTGGATAAAGAGATACAGCTAAGACAATGGCGCTGGATAGGACATACACTACGGAAGCCAACTGAGAGTATTACACAACAGGCCCTTTTTTGGAATCCCCAGGGAAAAAGACAAAGAGGAAGACTAAGGAATTCTTGAAGAAGACAGATAGCAGCAAAGTTGAAGATGATGGGGAAGTCATGGAATGATCTTAAAAGTATGGCAAAAAACAGAAGGACTTGGAAAGTGTTTGTTGAAGACCTATGCTCCACAGGGAGCTAAAAAGGTAGAAGAAGAAGACGAATTCTTTACGATATGTGGCTTTTGGTGTTTTGACGGACGGTTATTAACAAGTAATCAGGATTTTTCAGTAGCTTGGTAATACCTTAGCGCTTTATGCTGGATGTTATTTTCCTTATCAGCATCTCTCGTTACTGAATCCGTCGAAGTTGGGATATATTAGATTGTAAAATGAACAAGATGTACTTGTTGTGCTTGCTCCATTTCTTATGTGCCTTTTAATGTCTGATTTTAGCATCACCTCTTGCTCGAATATTGCTGTGCCATTTTCATTTTTATTCTTCATGAGCTAACATTTTCAAATCTTCCAAATTTTCCTAGTTTATTTCGCTGATAGAGAGCTCACTCAAAGAAGCCATGCAAACATCCTTATATCGCAGCACAGGTCTGGCCTTTCATCTCTTTCCAATCCTTCACAGTGACGTTAAATAGAACGAGAAGATAACGATAAATCGATTTTTATTATCAAAGGACTACAATAGGAGGAGAATACAGACTGAAAGGAAAAGAAACACAATCGTCCGACAGCTCTTTATTTTTACTGGCAGTAAAAGAGGACACGAGCCAAATAAATTACATTGTATTTCAAACTGCAGTAAAATGTGAAATAAGAAATGGTAAAATAATCACAGCCGCACCATTTTCAGCAGGTGTCGTGTCCACTGGCGTAGGCGATCATGTTTCACCATCCCCTCTCTCTCCCTCTCTCCCCCCCCCCCTTTTCTATATATTCCTGTCATTGGTATTTCGAGGTGCGCGTGGCCGTGCGGCTAAAACCACTGTTCCGCTCGCTGAAAAGCCGGCGTACGGTGTTCAAAGCCCGCGGTAGACAGAAAGGATTTTTTCTATCAGGGATGAAATAAAAATCATGAGTCTTGGCGACTGCTTGACCAAGCGGCCTTTATCCCTCGGGTTCTATTGTTGCCCCCCCCCCCCCCGACATACTCCAACAATGGTACTATGTGTCGTGAAGATAGTTTTTTTCAGTTTTATTGGTATTTCTTTTCAGTCGATAATGACGATTTCTGTTGTTCAGAGTGTTGTTCAACCGCATGCAGGGCATTACTATATCTGTCGTCTGTTCCAACAACCATCGCAGTTCAGACAAAAGAGTAGGCAGTTAAGCAGACAATCACAGACGCATATGGGTAGACTGTAAGACAGACAGATAGATAGACAGGTGTCACGAAAACATAGTAACAAATATACAGACAGTGGAGTAAGACAAGCACACACGAATATAGGCTGCTCTTCTAATTTCGACCGGACGGCCACCGCATTCAGGACATTCCTATTTTTGTCGTCTGTTCGTTCCAACAACCATCGCAGTGCTAGTCTACTGATTGTTTCTGTCCTGCATTGATTGACTGTTTTGCGCTCTTTTCCGCTAAGGATGCTTTTCCGACTTTCTCCCCTCGTAGCGCCGTGTTCCACCATTCCTTTGACACGTGGATTATCCACATCTTTCTCCCCTCGTAGCGCCGTGTTCCACCACTCCTTTGACACGTGGATTATCCACATCTTTCTCCCCTCGTAGCGCCCTGTTCCACCACTCCTTTGACACGTGGATTATCCACAGCTTTCTCCCCTCGTGGCGCCGTGTTCCACCATTACTTTGACACGTGGATTATCCACAGTTTTCTCCCCTCGTGGCGCTGTGTTCCACCATTACTTTGACACGTGGATTATCCACATCTGTCTCCCCTCGTGGCGCCGTGTTCCACCATTCCTTTGACACGTGGATTATCCACATCTGTCTCCCCTCGTGGCGCCGTGTTCCACCATTCCTTTGACACGTGGATTATCCTCAGTTTTCTCGTCTCCATCCTGTGAGAGGTGTTCTTTTAAAGCCATCGTAAAGTCAAACACATCCATTTTAAATGTTTCTTGCGCACTAGTAGACCTCGCCAACCTGTCGGCTAACTCCCGTGTGTCCAGGGCAGTAAATACGAGTTAGGCTGCTAATATGAGACATGGCGAGTAGGTGCATCCACTCCCTGCTGAGTGTGTTCTTGATAATTCTGCGAAAAATGTTTTGTGAGTCAGTCAAGATGACCGCATGTATTGCTAGTAACATGACCATCCACGTGGTAGCCTCTGTCACAGCTTCAGTCTCCATGCGTGTGCTGGAGGTTGTAGTCTTGTAGTTTCCTGCACCTTTCTCTATCAAATTTCCATGAGAATACACAACAAATCCCCAGCCGCTTCGTACTATTCACAGACCCATCAGTGTAGATGATCTGGTTTTGAGGTTTGGTGTTGCAGTACCTCTTGGATCTCTGAAGTCATGCCATCTGTCACTCCAGCGACCAGTCACGGAATGAAACTATGCCTCTCTTAAATGCCTGACTGTTAAACTGCCTAGTTTTTCTATTGCTGTCTCTCCTATATTTCCAATGCTTGATATTTGTTTCCGTTCTGACAATACTTTCAAGTTTTCATCTTCTCATGACACCACCAAAAACAAACAACTTTTTTTCTGATGAATTTCAACTGCTCTCTTTGAACCATCACTTCGGTTCTTGCTTGGTTTCCTCGTCTTTATTTCTATTCCCTCCAATCATCTTTTTGTTTGTCCGTTATATCTTCATGACTTATTTTCCTACAACTAAAGCGAATCTTTGAAACATGGATCAACGTTTGCTAATTTCTGTTGAAACATTGGCAGTAAAAATTTGAAAAAAGAATTTCTCTCTCTCTCTCTGCGATCAGGACCCAATCAGAGTAGAATTCAAGCTCCTCACATGAACTCAGCTGTCAGGTTAGGTGTGTTACAAACAGAACATCACAATTACAGTCTGCCAGATCCACTCTGATTGAACACCCGTTAAAAACGTTGCACTGTGTTCTGCGCCAGTGGCCAGTGCATCCGATTTCAGCCAGCATTTTTTTCAGGTTTGCTTTCCCTAGCCTTTGATTGTCCCCAATCTTCCTGCAAGGCAGCAGGTGATCTTTTCTGTAGGGGGATTCTGCCCTTAGATGGTCGGCCCTCCCAGGTTTACGAGCACCATCTGCCCTTTGACAGATGGTGCTCATTTTTAAATTGTTGCTGTTTTTCAAATTCAAAAAAGAATTTGAAAAACAGCAACAATTTAAAAAAAAATGAATTAACAAAGCAACAAAACAAGCAACATAAATTGTTCTTCAAATAACAGTTAATATTACAGTGTCTGATTAGAAAAGTGGATTTCAAATAACAGTTAATATTACAGTGTTTGATTAGAAAAGTGGATTTCAAATAACAGTTAATACTACAGTGTTTGATTAGAAAAGTGGATTTCAAATAACAGTCAATGTTACAGTAATTGATTAGCAAAGTCGATTTCACTGCTCTCAGCTTGTCATCAAAAGTATTGTCTTTCATCAATATGAACAATTTTCATGTTAATGGTCACACGAATGACATTCCCTGTGTAGCAATGAGTTACTTTTTTTGTTCTCTAACTATGGATGACAGGATCGAGATCTGGAGGGCGCGAGCATACCTTAAGATATGTGCAGATAAAGAGTACCCATTGCACCAAGAGTTCAACATAGGGAAAGATGACAGACTGTGAAGAGGCAAGTCATGGGAGGACAGCACAGAATATGTCATCAAGCAGGTCTGTGGGGTTACCAATATCCACACTGGCGAGGAGTGGATACGGGTTCCTACTTCATTCATGGGCATATACTCGTGTATTGTCACACTCGACAGGAAGTGCAGGGGGAGAACCTAATAGTGGTCGATGCGGACTCAAGGTAGAGGTAAAGTCTGATAATGTGTAGCCTATATCATATCTAAAATGTTTGAGGCAAATATTAATTTATCATCATCATCAAGTACTGTGCTTTCTGGCGTAGGTGATCATGTCTCTCCACAACTTTTTGATCTCGACAGTTATTTATGATTTCTATTGTTGATCTTCTACCAAACCATTCTCTTAAGTTGTCTGGTATCTTTTCTGTTTTCTTCCCTCTATCTCTTCGTCCCTCAATTTTCCAACTTTTCACAATATATCCCAGCTGTTGCCTTCTCATTACGTGGCCAAAAAATGATGATTGTTTCTTCCTGATATTGGAAATTAGTTATCTTTTTGTTTTGGCCTCTTTCAGAACGTTTTCATTTCTTTTCTTACCTGTCCATGGTATTCTCAGCATTCTTCTGTAAAACCACATTTCTACAGATTCCAGTGACTTTCTTGTCTGTTGTCCTATTGTCCATGATTCACATCCATATGTTAAGACTAGATCTACATAACATTTAAGAACTTGTCAAAAATGGATTGCATAGGATCATTCTCAACTTTTGGAAAGCTTCTTTCCAAGTATGGACACATACAGATGAGCAATAACATACTGAAATGTGTGGAAAGAAAAGTACAAGACAAAGACTACAGTGGACTGATAACATGAAGAGGTCGGATTAGGAAACAAATCAGCGTGATTCACCAAGAGAAAATATAGAGTAGTTTAGCGGTCCGTGATAGCCAACCTTTGATGTGGACACAGCACATGATGATATTGTTAGTTTAGCAATAAAAGAGAGCACTGAGTTCGTAGAGAGACAAATATATTTCCAAGTTCACACTAGGCAAGCCGCTGATCTACATAAACCTTCAGGATTACCGTCACCGTCCATCTTGAGTTTAAACACAAACTTGGTTATCAATTATTCCTTCATTTTCTCCTCCTCTCGAATACGCTTGTCTCTATTTGTATATTTCATCCACACTGTTTTCTCATGACCTTACCACACATTGTTGTGTCCTGACTTTCGTGCTAAACCATGTTCACAGGTTGATATGATGAAGGAAAGTTATTGCGAAATAATGAACGAATTTCAGATGGGACATACTTCTCGTTTGCCGCAATCGTGTGACTCTTGAGTGTCTCATCATCATATTCATCTTCGTCGCGGATCTTCCTCTATTAATCATCTGTGTGGATTGCTTACGGTTTTACCTATTCTCTTCTGTCCATACTTTTCAAAGTTCTTCTTCCTCTTCCTCTTCTACGTTTTTCATTCTACTTGATCCTTTTTAGTCCTCTTCTCCATTTGTTGTATTCTCATTCTCCACACTCTTCTTTCATTTCTGGAAGGACAGCTTTAACAATTATAAAAGGAACAGGCAAATAACTGCAGTGCTGCGGTAAAGCTGTTGTGCAGGGAACGAGTTGACTGCCGTGAACAGTAAAACTTATTGTCGTTTTGGCCTTTTTGCGGCCTCCCCAGAAGACAACGATAGCAAAAACAAACGGACAGACAGGGAAATATAATCAAACTTAGGAATTATAAGTAACAATTACATCATTAATTGTTCTTGTCGGAGGACTACAGTGTTGAAAGAATTTCCGTTTTGTTTTGAATCACCATCTAATTTACCAGTTTATATACTAGTATACCGATACCTCTTCTTTTTTCAAAAGAATCTTCGATTCTTTATTGAACGAAATGATTATCGTCTTCGACATATTCGTTATTTTCATCAATTTAAACAATAAGATTTATGCAACAGGATGCTTATATAGTAATTATTTAATTGAGCTCTTCACACAACCATGTCTGGTGAGTAACAAAGTGATTAGTACTCTGGCTTGACGCTAAAGTGAGCTCACCTGTTGACGGAGTTAAGGAACTAACTTAAAATAGAGAGAAGAGCACCTGATCTCTCGCCTACCCTCGACCGTATGATGTGGTCTACACAGTATAGTTCAGTATTTCCTCGCGGAGACAGACAAGTGGTGATATTCATATGCAGACAAGAGAGTAGGCAGACAAGTAGAGATATAAATATTTAGACAAGAGAGTAGGCAGACAAGTAAAAATATAAATGTATAGACAAGAGAGTAGGCAGACAAGTAGAGATATAAATATATAGACAAGAGAGTAGGCAGACAAGTAAAAATATAAATGTATAGACAAGAGAGTAGGCAGACAAGTAGAGATATAAATATATAGACAAGAGAGTAGACAGACAAGTAGAGATATGCAGATAAAAGAGTAGGCAGTTAAGCAGGCAATCACAGAAACATATGGTTAGACTGAATGACAAACAGACCGATAGACAGACAGGTGTCACGAAAACATAACAAACATACAGGCAGTGAGTGATATAGAACAAACACACAAGAATATAATTAGCTCTCCTAATTTCAATGGGACAGCCACTGTTGAGAAATAATTAAGTTGTTAGTGAACTGGTGTATTGGGAATAGAAGATCGGGTTCGAGCTCGGTCCATAGCCTTATATAGGTAGAAGGTTTTTCTGAGTAAAAAAAAAACAAGGCACAGGCATAATGTAGACAAGTTATAAAAAAATGTAACGAAAAACAAAGAAATAAGAGTGCCAACTTGTTCTTCACACATCATGGGCATGACAGAGTTTTTTTTTTATATTTTTCTCCTACTCATTGTTTTTCATATTTCTCAAATCCTTCCATTTTCCAACTTAAATTCTTTTATCGAGTCAATGTTTTTTTCTTTGTCTTTCCTTAACTCACCTTTCTCTCCATTTCCTTCTCACTCATTTCTTTCATTTTGTCTTCTCCCTGTCAATACATTTGATTCTTCCTCTGACATCTTTAGTCATCACTCTATTCTTTCCACTAGCTGATGCATTTTTATGTGATTGTTTTCTGTACATTTCTTACACGCTTTCATTGATCCTCTTTTCATTTTGGTAATCTTTCTTCTTTCTTTCTCTCCATCATTTTTTTACTTTTTGTATCTTAAAATCTTCTTTTGTAACTTCCTCTTTCTACGCCCCCTCAAATCACTTTCTCTTCCACCTCTCTCTCTCTCTCTCTCTCTCTCTCTCTCTCTCACTCACTCTCTCGTTTTCCAGTTGGCAAAGAATGCAGAAAATGACGTACACTCACATCCGGTATCAGACACTCGACATAGCACACAGCCAGGCTGAGCCCCGTGCACCCATCACAGTCGATCAAACCAGAGTATCGACCAGCACGTAATAGTCGTGTTGCCTGCCCTCGGATCCTGCCATCTTTATTGATTGGCGCGCCGACCAATACTGCTCCAGCCTGCACGAATGATGAGATTTCACCTACACGGCTGCGCGTGCATGTGTATGTGTGTTTGCGTGGGTATGCAGCGGGTATGTATGAAGTAATGGAAAAGTGATGTTTCTTATTCTTGTGGGAGTGAAGCTTTCGTCTTGACAGTTTTAGGAAAACAGGAACAAGCATTTGAGCAAGGAAGGATCCCCCCCCCCCCCAACACCACCACCCCCAATATTTACGATTGCTGGTGGTAAAGTTAAGATTTACAAGAATCATCCCGTAATCGAGGTGTAACTTTATAATATGTGTATGTCTTTGATGTGTATGTTTTTGATGTGTATGTCTTTTATGTGTATGTCTTTGATGTGTATGTCTTTGATGTGTACATCTTTGATGTCTATGTCTTTGATATGTATGCCTTTGATGTGTATGTATGCCTTTGATGTGTATGTATGCCTTTGATGTGTATATCTTTGATATGTATGTCTTTGATGTGTATGTCTTTGATATGTATGCCTTTGATGTGCATATCTTTGATATGTTATGGTTATGGTTATGGAAGGCCTCGGTATCACTGAAAACGAATTAAAATCCATAATTGGTCAACCGCCCGTGTCAGTGGAATCATCCAAATTAATATCTCATCTCCCAAACAAAGAAAGGTAGCTGTAGTCCCCATCATAGCAGTCTCAGCACACGCCAACAGACATAAGGCGAAACCGCACAGAAAGTGAACAAAACCGTCTGTTCCATGGTTAACGATATCATCATTCATCGTAGGCAATTGAAATATTGGAACACAATTGAAACGGATGAAATGCACAGCTCACGGTGTGCACAGAGCAGTTAAATCAGTAGCTCCTGCAACAAGCCGGACTTGGAATATGAGGAAACTGCAACAAGGAATACTTTTCAGACATAGCCTTTAATGGTTCCTGCAGCCTATCCACCATATTGACCGGAAGTTCACGTCCTCCTGAAAATGACGATTGTTATATATATTTTTTTTAATGTTTAGCGCTTGATGATGTTAGGACATCGTTTTTGACTCCAAATCCGAGCATACGAAACACAGTTAGTCATCGGATTATCCCCGTCGCACATCAAACAGAGTTTAAGATCCCCCTGTAATGTGAATTTGTGAAATTATAAACCAGTTCACATGTCTACCCTCTATCTCACAGTAGCCCTCTTGAATCTAGACAACATCTCTTCTGACTAACACGAAACTCCAGTCACACCGCTGCTGCAAAGTCATGAACAAAACTCCGTCATATCGCCTCTTATCATTAACGTACGGCCGGTCTAATCTTTGATTTGTATGTCTTTGATGGGTATGTCTTTAAGAAGAAACATTCCTCTAAACATCATCATCATCATGTGACATACTGGTTGGCATAGGCAATCATGTCCTTCCACAGTAAATTGTATCAGTTCTGTTGTTGACTGTTTTTACTTTCATGACACAAACTATCCATTATCGTCTCTCCTTGTCGTCCGCGATCTCTCTTTCATTCTATTTTGCAAGTCGTAACCAAGTATTCACCAACTTTCCTATTTTCTGATGTGCCCAGCAAATGTTGATTGCTTTTTTCTGATGTTTCATAGAAGCTCCCTTTTTGTGCTGGCTTCTATAAGAATTTCCTCGTTGATCATTTTATCTGTCCAGTTAACTGATGAACATTGTTCTGAGAAATCCTTTCTGTGTGGTCTCTAATCATCTTTTAGGGGACTGGTTGGTCTCGAGGCAAGACGCCGGTCTCGAGACAGAGAGGTTGTGGGTTCAAATCCCGGCTACACCGGTTGGGATTTTTATTTATGATTTCTCTCTGCGGCAACCACCCCTCTGATCTCAGCAGCCAGGCCCGGCTTGAAACGTCAATTACTCATCGACGGAAAAATATGAGTACCTCCGAAGTCGGAGTTGTCTGCCTGTGCGGAGGGGACCCTTGTGCACACGGTTGCCAGAGAAAAATGGATTAACACGCAAAATTCAGTTCCTAGTCTCTAGGGACTTCGTCAGAGGTCAAAGCAGACGAACGAAAAAAAAAATCATCTTTTTATGTGTTTGTCCATGAATCACTTTTAAACTTCTAAAAATTAATTCTTTGAAATCTTGAACTTGTTTGGTCTTTGGTTTTTACAAGAAATGGTAATTAGTTTGTAAATCCAACCAGTGTCCAGCATCGAGATACGCATAGTTATCATGCTATTGCCACACTTTCCCCATTTTCAACCAATTAACTCCGAATAAAAACCAGCATAGTTCTTATGACAAGGGATATTTATATGAGGTCTACATGGAAGAGGTAAATAATTGCCGTGCTGCGGTCATGCTGGTAGCAAGGAGTAAGTCGTGGGGTGTAACGTACATTCTTAGAAAATATGGTGACAGCTTTGCAAAGCAGGAAGAAAACAAAATCATGACGTTTCGGCTTACATGTGAGGTCTGCCATTGATTTCCTAAGTCGCGGAACATGTGGCGTGTAAATAAACGTTATTGTCAATGTTTTCCTTACTGGAGCAATCATTTTGAGGAAAAGACAATAGTGTGACATCATGTGCGCAAAGAACTGACTCATGAATTAGAATATGACATTACATCACTGGATATGACGGCGCCAGCGCAATATATTTTGTACCAGAACTGTAAGATGCAAACATCAGTGCTTCAGGGTATCAAGATAACGGTATCATTTCAACACGCATTGCGTCAAGATTACGTAATACATTTAACATGCGCAGCATCAAGATAATCTTATCGGGAAAGTGTACCACAACAATGGGATAAAAGTACTAGTTCAGCACTTAAAAATAATAGTACCGAACGTGCTGTCAAATTTTAGGATAACGATATCTGTGAATATAATATTTTCCTCTTCGTCTTCTGCTACTTCTTCTTTAGGTTTCAAGTCAAGATCATGCGAGCTTGATTGTTTGTCCTATTTCATGGTGGTGGAGTAACACAATATCTAGATAATGTTATTGCATGTGTACAGAATAGTGTGGGTCCCAGCAGCTCAGTGGTTATTGAACAGTAGAACTCAGGACAAGAAGTTCATATAGTTACCGAGCAGTAAATGGCTGCCGATTTTTGTTGCAAAATAGGGCGGCTCAGTGTAATATCGGCCACGTGAACTATACAATATACAGCTCGTTATAAAAACCACTGTAAAGCGTGGATGGAAGCTTTTTACTAATAAAAATAGGATTTGAATAGAAGTATTAGTGACATAATATCAGTTGTGTAACACGACATCGCGATACTATTATCAGTACATTACGACATCACGATAATAACATCAGTACATTATATCAAAATAATTTATTCAGTGCATTACGATATCAAAATAACACAATCGAGCATGAAACAAAGATAATATTATCATTGTTATATGACATTAAGATAATATTATCATTGTTATATGGCATTAAGATAATATTATCATTGTTATATGGCATTAAGATAATATTATGATTGCAACACAAAATCAAAGTAATACAATTTAGCACGACACAAAAATAATATTAAAATCGCGGCACGACATCAAGACAACAACATCACTACCCAACATTGCTATGAGAATAGCAATATTAGAACAACGCTCAAACATCAGAATAATAGCATCAGTGTCTCTACCAATAGTATCAGTTTCCCCTCCACCAACAGTACAAGTGCCCCCTCCACCAACAGTACAAGTGCCCCCCTCCACCAACAGTACAAGTGCCCCCTCCTCCAACAGTACAAGTGCCCCTCCACCAACAGTACAAGTGCCCCCTCCACCAACAGTATCAGTGTCCCCTCCTCCAACAGTACAAGTGCCCCCTCCACCAACAGTACAAGTGCCCCCTCCTCCAACAGTACAAGTGCCCCTTCCTCCAACAGTACAAGTGCCCCCTTCACCAACAGTACAAGTGTCCCCTCCTCCAACAGTACAAGTGCCCCTTCCCCAACAGTACAAGTGCCCCCTCCACCAACAGTACAAGTGCCCCCTCCACCAACAGTACAAGTGCCCCCTCCACCAACAGTATCAGTGTCACCTCCTCCAACAGTACAAGTGCCCCCTCCACCAAGAGTATCAGTTCCCCTCCTCCAACAGTACAAGTGCCCCCTCCACCAACAGTATCAGTTCCCCCTCCACCAACAGTACAAGTGCCCCCTCCACCAACAGTATCAGTGCCCCCTCCTCCAACAGTACCAGAAGAGCTACACTTATTTCTTGCAAAACGAATATCATGATTGCACCACTACCACATGCCAAAAGTCTTCTCTACCACACGCCAAAACATACCTCTATCACATGCCAAAATATACCTCTACCACATGCCAAAACATACCTCTAACACATGCCAAAACACACCTCTAACACATGCCAAAACATACCACTACCACATGGCAAAACATACCTCTACAACATGCCAAAACATGCCTCTACCACATGTCAAAACATACCACTACCACATGCCAAAACATACCTCTACCACATGCCAAAACATACCTCTACCATATGCCAAAACATACCACTACCACATGCCAAAACACACCACTACCACATGCCAAAACATGCCTCTACCACATGTCAAAACATACCACTACCACATGCCAAAAAATACCTCTATCACATGCCAAAACATACCTCTACCACATGCCAAAACACACCACTACCACATGCCAAAACATACCACTACCACATGCCAAAACATACGTCTACCATATGCCAAAACACACCACTACAACATACCAAAACATACTTCTACCACATGAAAAAAACATACCACTACCACATGCCAAAACATTCCTCTACCATATGCCAAAACATACCACTACCTCATGCCAAAACATACCTCTACCATATGCCAAAACACACCAATACCACATGCCAAAACATACCACTACCACATGCCAAAACATACCTCTACCATATGCCAAAACATACCACTACCAAATGCCAAAACATACCTCTATCACATGCCAAAACACACCAATACCACATGCCAAAACTTCCCACTACCACATACCAAAACATACCTCTACCACATGCCAAAACACACCACTACAACATACCAAAACATACTTCTACCACATGAGAAAAACATACCACTACCACATGCCAAAACATACCTCTACCACATGCCAAAACACACCACTACAACATACCAAAACATACCTCTACCATATGCCAAAACATACCACTACCACATGCCAAAACATACCTCTATCACATGCCAAAACACACCAATACCACATGCCAAAACATACCTCAATCCACATGCCAAAACACACCACTACAACATAACAAAACATACTTCTACCACATGAAAAAAACATACCACTACCACATGCCAAAAACTGACACTTTCTTCACATTTTGTCAGCTCTACTTTACTTCATTTCATCGCTTATGTCTTTCCAGGAAGCTAAAACACACAATGCTTCTATTGTACATTCAAAGTGATTAGAAGATGTTTCTTAACATTTATCAACTTAAAATTTAGAAACAATCAACATTTTTCGGGCATATCATGAGAAGAGGAATGTTGGAATACTTGGTTACAACTGGCAAAGTAAAAGGAAATAGAGATCGTGGACGGCAAAGAGAGAAAATACTGGATAGCTTGGGGTCATGGCATGGAAAACAGTCAACAGAACTGATACGATGCACTGTAGATAGAACATTGTCGAAGAACATGATCGCCTTCGCCAACCGGTATGGCACATGGTGATGATGATAATATTTTGTGGCTAAAAAAAAATATTGCATCCACCGCAACTCTCACATTTTCCCATCTTTTATTTTTTTGTCGTCAATGAATGATCCAACATATACCCAAGATTATATTAAAACGTCACTTTGAAATGAAAACAATGAGCTGTGTCTTCTTTGCTGCTTGGTCATACGTCCATTTTGTTGTCAGTAGGCTTGTAGCATCTTGGGTGACAAAGTAGTCAGTAACCTTCACGCTTGTAGCATCTTGGGTGACAAAGTAGTCAGCAACATTCACGCTTGTAGCATCTTGGGTGACAAAGTAGTCAGTAGCCTTCACGCTTGTAGCATCTTGGGTGACAAAGTAGTCAGTAGCCTTCACGCTTGTAGCATCTTTGGTGACAAAGTAGTCAGTAGCCTTCACGCTTGTAGCATCTTGAGTGACAAAGTAGTCAGTAGCCTTCACGCTTGTAGCATCTTGTATGACAAAGTAGTCAGTAGCATGTACATTTGTAGCATCTTGTGTGACAAAGTAATCAGTAGCCTTCTCGCTTGTAGCATCTTGTATGACAAAGTAGTCAGTAGCATGTACATTCGAAGCATCTTGTGTGACAAAGAAGTCAGTAGCCTTCAGGTTTGTAGCATCTTGAGTGACAAAGTAGTCAGTAGCCTTCACGCTTGTAGCATCTTGTATGACAAAGTAGTCAGTAGCATGTACATTTGTGGCATCTTGTGTGACAAAGTAGTCAGTAGCCTTCTCGCTTGTAGCATCTTGTATGACAAAGCAGTCAGTAGCATTTACATTCGAAGCATCTTGTGTGACAAAGAAGTCAGTAGCCTTCAGGTTTGCAGCATTTTGTATGAGAAAGTAGTGAGTAACATGAGCGATTGTAGAATCTTGAATGATACAGTTGTCTGTACGTTTGCAGCATCTTGTATGACAAAGTAGTCAGTAGCATGTACATTTGTAGTATCTTGTATGACAAAGTAGTCTCTAGCATGTACGTTTATAGAATTTTGTATGACAAAGTAGTCAGTAGCCTTCACGCTTTTAGCATCTTGTATGATAGTAAATTGTACGTTTGTAGAATTTTGTATGACAAAGTAGTCAGTAGCCTTCACGCTTGTAGCATCTTGTATGATAGTCAGTAAACTGTACGTTTGTAGAATTTTGTATGACAAAGTAGTCAGTAGCCTTCACGCTTATAGCATCTTGTATGATAGTCAGTTAATTGTACGTTTGTAGAATTTTGTGTGTCAAAGTAGTCAGTAGCCTGACCTATGTAGAATTTTTTGTAGCAAAGAAAAGTTCTTTCATTTTGCGTGAGGCACAGTTATTCTCTCTAATAGTGCCATAATCTGGCCCACACTTTCCATCTGTTTTCACTGTCTTCCGTCTGTTTCTTTGTTTATTTTTAAATAATAATTTCGTTATAAGAGGAATCGGTCATCATTTGATGTGCATGCCTTGGAAAGCGAATAACTGACACCTGGAAAAATTAAGGAAAAAAGAGAAAGAGGGAAACACAGAAAAGATACCAGACTGATTAAGAGAATGTTTTGGTTGGAAGTCAGCAAGAATATGAATCTTTTCTTTCTTTGATCAATCTACTGCTGGTTTGTAGCGAGGCAGGATTAAGGAATGATATATAATTAAATCTGATGTCTGGAAGATTGTGTATTACTTGTTCATTTAGCCACTTCCTTTTCCAGTTGTGATGTTCTTGGGCGTATCTGGACGCTGTAAGGATAGCATTGTTTTGGTTATTCTATTTGTCTTTTATTCCTCCTATCTATCTCTTCCATGCTCCCTGTCCTGATGTTTTGAGGTAGAAAGCTTTTGATGTTGTTTGGTCTGGCGTCATACTTTTCAAATGTATGAACCATTTTTCATTTGTTTATATATATATATATATATATATAATATCGGGGAACAATGTTAGCCTCAGATGGTGAATGTACAGCGGAGGTGAGATGCAGAATGGTTCAGGCAAAAGCAGCTTTCAAAAAAATGTTGAAGACACATACAATGCAGTCCATTTTTAATAAAACTACAAAAGAATAGTTCATAAATGTTATGTAGAGCCATTCTTAACCTATGGATGTGAATCATGGACAATAGGACCACATACAGGAAAATCACTGGAGGCTATAGAAATGTGGTTTTACAGAAGAATGTTGAGAATACCATGGACAGCTAAGAAGAGTAACACAAACGTTCTGAAAGAGGCTAAAGCAAAAAGAGAACTAATTTCCAATAATAGGAAGAAACAATCATCATTTTTTGGCCATGTAATGAGAAGGGAACAGCTCATTTTATTGTGACAACTGGAAAAATTGAGGGACGAAGAGATAGAGGAAAGCAAATAGAAAAGATACCAGACACATTAAGATAATGGCTCGGTTGAAGGTCAAGGACAGAAATGATAAATAACTGTTGAGATCGAAAATTGTGGAGAGACACGATCACCAACGCCAGCGGGCATGGTACTTGATGATGATGAATATATATATATATATTCCCAGCACTGTTTAACTCTGATCTGTTTTCTAATTGTCACATAAGATATAACTTATCAATGAATAAATGTGACAAAATATAGAGACAAAAAAGTTGTGAAGAGACATCATAATCATCCGTGTCAACACGTCGTTGCACGGAACAGCAGAAATTAAAAGAGCAAACAAAATACAAGATTTTTTCTTTTCTGTAAGCTTTTTTTACCCCAATCACAATGTCCTTCTACCAACCTATACCACAGCCTGTCAAAAGTGACGAGAGGTCGCTGAAAGTGGCCAATTGTATTCACGAGCACCTGACTCGGTTCGTGGTGGTAATCGATATGCCTACTAGTCGAGGCCTGAATAAATCAATAGTCATGACTAATTTAGTCTCCGGGGGAAAAAAAGAAATTGAATACTTCGATCGCTTAATGCAATTAAACAAAATATCTATAAATTCAGATCGAACTTTGATTTTGTTTTATTTTCCTCTCTTTTCTTAATTTCTTTTTAGTTACAATAAAGTAATTAGTTCATGTATATTCCTTTTTTTTTTTGGTTCAGTGTCTCAAGCCACAGTGAGTAGTCTCATCTACAGTATTAGGTGATGCCGAATGGCGTTGGTGATCATCGATCTTGTCAGCTCTCTGTTATTTTGTGTTTTCTCAATCAGATTTGATAGCATCAATTTGATCAATTTGTCATTCAACAGTGCTTCGTTATCCAATATGTTATTCTCGGCGTCTTACTAATCTATACATGTTGTCAATTTGATATCACGCTACACTTGCATTTTTTTAACGTGCTATCATGCTACACTGATACGTTTAACATGATATCATGCTACACTGATACTATTAACATGATATCATGCTACACTGATAATTATAACATGATATTATGTTACACTGTTACTTTTAATATGATATTATGCTACACTGATACTTTTAACATGATATCATGCTACACTGATACTTTAAACATAATATCATGCTACCCTGATACTTCTAACATGATATTATGTTACAATGTTACTTTTAACATGATATCATATTACACTGATACTTTTAACATGATATCATGCTACACTGATACTTTTAACATGATATCATGCTACACTGATATTTTTAACATAATATCATGCTACGCTGATACTTTTAACATAATATCATGCATCACTGATACTTTTAACACATCCTGCTACATTGATATTTTTAACACGATATCATGATACACTGATACTTTTAACATGATATTATGTTACACTGATACTTTTAACATGACATTATGTTACACTGATAATTTTAACATGATTTTATGTTACACTGTTACTTTTATCATCATATCATACTACACTCATACTTTTAACATGATATCATGCTATACTGATACTTTTAACATGATATTATGCTACACTGATATTTTTAACATGATATCATGCTACACTGATAATTGCATAGCACTTATGCCGCTTTATTGATATCTCAAAGCACTCATATTGGTCGTTAAACACTAATGTCGCTATCTTATTGTCATGCAACACTCATGTTGCTGTCTTATTGCCGTGCAACACTCATGTTGCTGTCTTATTGTCGTGCAACACTCATGTTGCTGTCTTATTGCCGTGCAACACTCATGTTGCTGTCTTATTGTCGTGCAACACTCATGTTGCTGTCTTATTGCCGTGCAACACTCATGTTGCTGTCTTATTGTCGTGCAACACTCATGTTGCTGTCTTATTGTCGTGCAACACTCATGTTGCTGTCTTATTGCCGTGCAACACTCATGTTGCTATCTTATTGTCATGCAACACTCATGTTGCTGTCTTATTGCCGTGCAACACTCATGTTGCTGTCTTATTGTCATGCAACACTCATGTTGCTGTCTTATTGCCGTGCAACACTCATGTTGCTGTCTTATTGTCGTGCAACACTCATGTTGCTGTCTTATTGCCGTGCAACACTCATGTTGCTGTCTTATTGTCGTGCAACACTCATGTTGCTGTCTTATTGCCGTGCAACACTCATGTTGCTGTCTTATTGCCGTGCAACACTCATGTTGCTGTCTTATTGTCGTGCAACACTCAGATTGCTGTCTTATTGTCGTGCAACACTGAGGTTGCTGTCTTTTTGTCGTACCATTCTTTACGGTGCTATCTTGATGTTGTTTTGCACAGAAGCTATTATCGTGTCGTCGAGCAACACAAATGTTGCTATATTAATAATGTACAACATTGACATTATCTTGATGAAATAATACACTGATTATCATTACAGTATTTAGCATTTCCAAACGCCGTGAATTTGCAGTTAACTCCTTCCACAATCAAGTACCTTGTCCTTTTCACCTTCTAATTTTTTGGAACTGGCTTTCTAGGAAATGTTGTGACACGTGAGTGACCTTTCCTTTCTACTTGTACCTACTTCAGTTATTTACGGATTTCCCAGTCGTGCGTCCTTGCATATTGATCCCTGATATAATGGTGTATTGATTTGTTCAAATCATTGAATGGGGCATTGAAGATTTAGATTATGGGCGATGACTAGACATACATGAGGTGAAAGCAGGCAATGGAAACAGCATGGGTTAAAGAGAGTGATAGACATATCCATGTTTATAGGGATTTTAAAATATACAGCCTATTCAGACTCGCTATCCAGGTTTAATATCCACTAGAACATCAGTTCTTTTATTCTTACAATAGAAAAGAAAACAAGCGATGAAGTCTTAAAACAACTAAAATTGAAAAGAGAACTGCTAAACACAATTCAAACAAGACAAATGCGATTTTTGGGGCATGTTAAAAGACACTACAGCCTACTAAAAGAAATCTTGGGAGGGAAAATGCAAGGTAAAAGAGGCAGAGGCACCAAAGACTAACATGGACAAGTAACATCAAAAGATGGACAATTCAGCCAATGACAACCTGCACCATCAAAGCAAGAGACAGAGCAGAATGGCGCTCCATGGTAGCCAACCTTCGATGCGGAGACGGCTCTCAATGATGATGATGAGCTTATAATCCTGTTAATCATCAACTTCTACAGTTTAATCTTATTTTACACTCCTCTCGTCTGCATAATGTTTTTAGCAGGTTTTTTTTAAAAAAATAGCCCTTCTATAGAGCTGTTTAAAATGTCTCAAAAAAGTTGTTCAAAGTCTATAAATAAACCTGTTCAAAGTGTAACTAAGAAGCGTTTTATCATACTCATGTAGGGCTGTTCTCAATTGTTTAAAAAAAAAACGTTTAAGAAGATCCACCCACATAGATGTTTCCAATTTTTCTAACAAGCTTCTGAAGTCCCGCCTATAAAGCTATTCCACATGTTTCTAACAAGCTTCTGAAAGCCCGTCTATAAAGCTGTTCCAAATATTTCTAACAAGCTTCTAAAGGCCCGTCTATAAAGCTGTTCCAAATTTCTCTAACAAGTTTCAAAAGGCCCGTCTATAAAGCTGTTCCAAATATTTCTAACAAGCTTCTAAAGGCCCGTCTATAAAGCTGTTCCAAATATTTCTAACAAGCTTCTAAAGGCCCGTCTATAAAGCTGTTCCAAATATTTCTAACAAGCTTCTAAAGGCCCGTCTATAAAGCTGTTCCGAATGTTTCTAACAAGTTTCTAAGGCCCGTCTATAAAGCTGTTCCAAATATTTCTAACAAATTTCTGAAGGCCCGTCTATAAAGCTGTTCCAAATATTTCTAACAAATTTCTGAAGGCCCGCCTATAATGCTGTTCCAAATATTTTTAACAAGCTTCTGATGGCCGTTCTATAAAGCTGTTCCGATGGTTTCTAACGAGCTTCTGAAGGCCCGTCTATAAAGCTGTTCCAAATATTTCTAACAAGTTTCTGAAGGCCCGTCTATAAGGCTGTTCCGATGGTTTCTAACAAGCTTCTGAAGGCCCGCCTATAATGCTGTTCCAAATATTTCTAACAAGCTTCTGAAGGCCCATCCATAAAGCTGTTCGAAGTGTTTCTAACAAGTTTCTAAAGGCGCGCCTAGTGAGCTGATCCCAATGTTTATAAAGTGCTGTTCAAAATCTACTTATGGAGCTGTTTAAAAGCTTAAAATAGAGCTATTACATATGTTTCTAATGGGCTAATCCCATGGTTCTTAGCGGGCTGTTTACAATTTTCTACAGAGCAATCCTACGTGTGCATGAAAAGGTTTTCGGTGCCTCTAACTTGTTCAGTGCACTTGGGCAGCTGTTTACAATGTTTCTCATGAGTTGTCTTATGTTTCTAACTGGCTGTTTCCATTAGTGAGCTGCTTCAAGTGTTCCTAGCGTCACCTCCCAGTGACTGTAGCGAGCTGTTTGTATTTCTACAAACAGTTTTCAATGTTCTTTACCAGTTGTTCCAAAAGTCTTCCTCCATTTTTTTCTTCACAACCTGTTCTTATAACCGAGAGTTCATCATCATCATCGAGTGCCACCTCCGCATCGAAGGTTGACTACCATGGAGCGCCATTCCGCTCTGTCTCTTGCTTTGATTGTGCAGGTTGTCATTGGCTGGTTTGTCCATCTTTTGATGTTACTCGTCCATGTTAGTCTTGGTCTGCCTCTGCCTCTTTTACCTTGTATTTTTCCCTCCAGGATTACTTTTAGTAGGCTGTAGTGTCTTTTAACATGGCTCAAAAATCGCATTTGTCTTGTTTGAATTGTGCTTAGTAGTTCTCTTTTCATTTTTAGTTGTTTTAAGACTTCATCGTTTGTTTTCTTTTCCTTCTATCCAATTCTACCTATTCTTCTATATATCCACATTTCAAAGCCTTTAATTCTCAGTTCTGTTTTCTTGTCTAATGACCTAGAGATCAAAGTATTTATTTCTTTTTCGCCATTCAACCACTAATATTATTACGACAATTAGTACAATTACTACTACAACTACCGCTATTCCTTCTTTTTTTTTCATTTCTCAGTCCACCCAGCAGACGTTGTTCAAAGAACGATATGTACTAACTGTATTAATGTTTTAGCAAATAATCACAATACTATAATGCAGACCCGATGCATCCGACTTCAACAGCGATCCTCTATTTCTTGTTCAGGTTCTCAGAATTTACCAGTTTTCTAAACAAGACTCAGACATGTAGGGTAGATGACGTTACAACACTACCTCATGTAAAATATACCTAAACAATTCTTGTGCGCAGATTGCCTTTTTCCTTATTTTTGTTTTATTTTTTTGCATATTTTCTTTCCTGTTTAAAATCAGCCCCTGAAATTGCCAACGAAAATCTTTTTAACCCTCGACAGACGTTCCCATTTTGCACATTGTGAAATACTAATAGCACAGACCCAGGTTGTTAAGCCTTGGGGCATGAATCTACAATTAGTGCCCAGACACGAAGATTCCTTCAGCACTTCAGGAAAAAATAGCGCCTGTGGAGATGAGAAGAGAAAATAGCATGGGAAGTATGTATCCGATTTGATTACAGCATTCCAGTGAGGTTTCTTTATTATGAGAAGGATAAAGAAAGTGATAGAGCCTTGACTTTGTTTACAGAGGGAGCTGGTTCGTTTCCTGGCGAATAAAAATGATTCACCCAGTTCTTCTTCCTCTTCTTCATCGTCTTCTTCTTCTTCTTCGTCGTCTTCCTCTACTTCTTCTCCCCATAACCCTGTGGGATCGTTGGGGCACCATTGACTGACTTCATCAACCTTCTCCATTTCTCTCTATCTTCAGTCACTTTTTGAGGCCATGCAATATCAAGATATGTCATTTATTTGATGTTATCTTCCCATCTCTTTCTCCGCGTACCTTTCCTTTCGGTCATTTCTTTTCTTGCAGAATGGTCTTTGCTAGAACAGACGATCGAGGTACTTGGCCAAACCATTTCATTCGTTGAGGACGGTCGACTACATCAATGTATCGGGCGGACATCATCAATGTACCGGGCGGACATCATCAATGTACCGGGCGGACATCATCAATGTATCGGGCGGACATCATCAATGTATCGGGTGGACATCATTAATGTATCGGGCGGACATCATCAATGTATCGGGCGGACATCATCATTTTATCGGGCGGACATCATCAATGTATCGGGCGGACATCATCAATGTATCGGGCGGACATCATCAATGTCCTCCGAGATGTGGGAAGAGCACAGGACTTCGACAGTCATGAGTCCACGTCACTCCTTCTAATGAAAGAGATGGGAGTTAAAATGGGCACAGCCAGAAATGAGAAACTTGGTGGGATTATAAGAAGACTTATCAACCAACACAGAATTGGAGTCGTCAGTCGCTGGACACTGTGGGACTTGCCTAATAGGGGATCTGAGCACCTATGGACATGTTCTGAGTGCAATGATGATGACCCGCAATTAACTTAATAACTCAGTAACCATTTCATTTGAGCTTCTGCACCGTAGTAAATAGATCATCATGTACTCCGATTGCTTCCTGTATCTTTTTGAGAACTTTTTCATTTGTGATCTAAGTAAGAGATGTCCAAAGTCTTACGATGACATTTCATCTTCATAGCTTGTATCTTCTTATCTAGATCAGATGTAAAAATATGGTGTTAGCCATATCAAAGGGTATGATTCAACAGGAGAAATGAAAAAATACAGGGGAAAAAAATATTTAAAAAAACGGTATTGTTAAAGCTTCACGTAACACGTGGCCAATATAAACCAGAACGGCGTTTCGGCGCAATAGGCCTTCAACTTGAACAAACATACAACACACGTATAAATATGTATTTAAAATAAAAATAATAAAAATATATACAATAATTTCGAACAAGGAGAAATGAAAAGAAAAAAAAATTAAATCCTCCTTCCTTCTTACCGTTTTTTTTTGTCTATATTTTTTTTTCATTTCTCCTCATACTTAGCTTCCCTGCAGTTTTCTCATTTTGACGCATTTATGTGCATTTCTTTGCCTTGACCCTTATTAATTCAACACAATCTCACCCAGTTAGGAGTTGCAATAACAGCGAGGGAGGGCACTGGTGCCCTTATTATCATTCGTTGTGGGTTAGTAGGAGTAATTTTGTAACTCACATCGTTAAATTTAACTGTCGCTGATTGATTTCAGAACGAACAACCTGCAGTAGATCAAAAGATAAAAATTGACAGCTGGTTCACAGTTACACAAGGTAAAAGTACCGAGAAAAAAACAACTGTCATCTCACTAAGTAATGATGTATTATGGGGTGTTTTTCGTTTTTTTTCCTATGACAACCTTTATTCTTTTTCTTTCTTCCCTATCTTCACTCTCTATTTTCGTTCCACTATTTCTTCTTTGTCTCCACTCTCACTCCTCTTTTTTCACTCACTTCTCTATTACTATCTCATTTCTTTATTTTCTCTCCACTTCACTCTTTATTCTCTATCCACTATTTCTTCTTTGTCTCCACTCTCAATCCTCTTTTTTTTCACTCACTTCTTTATTTTTCTCCCATTTCTTTAATGTCTCTCAGCTTCACTCTTTTCTCTCTCTGCACCATTACTTTATTATCCTCCCCCCCCCCCCAACACTCTTTTCACTCCTCTTTTTTCACGTTCGCTCTGTTATTCTCGCATTTATTCTCTCTCTGTATCTTCTCGTTTTTATTTTTCTCCGCTCTATTTTTTCTCTCTCAAATCTAGCCTTCTATTTCTCTATCGTCTAATTTCCCCCTCTTACCTTTAATCTTACTTCTCCTTGATATCTCTTTCTCTTGCCTCATTAGCCTTTTCAAATACCTGTTGAGGCAAGAATCTTTCCGACCTCAAACGTCACCAGATTCCACTTAATCTCTTTGAATGGGCATCGGGGAAGGGACCTGCCCATCCTGAGTCATAAAGTTGAGTCTTTGTACAATGAAATTACTAACATTTCGTCATTCAACGGTAATTGCTATCGAACTACCATTTTTATGGAAAGAAAAAAAAATAAAATTAGAATAATGATTGGTTCTTGCACCTAAATTTTAACCACACGGATCGCATCGATGATACGGCTTCAACCATTTTGTAATATCAGGGGAGGAACTCTGATATAAGTTGTTAATTTCACTTTGATTATGTCCCTTGATGGCCAGATCTCTTTGGTACAGACGTTTCCAACGTTAAAAGTTAATGAAGTTATCATGACAACTTTATCATCATCATGTGCCATACAGGTTGGAATAGGCGATCATGTCCTTCCACAATCGTCTATCCACGTTCATCGTATCAATTCTGTTGATGATTGTTTTCCATGCCTTGACACCAACCTATATAGTATCTTCACTCTTTGTCGTCAGCGATCTCTCTTTTCCTGTATTTTGCCAGTTTTAATCATGATGTGCTCGAAAAATGTTGATTGTTTCTTCTGATGTGTTTTTAGGACGTTCATTTTTGTGTTGACCTCCTTCAAAATGTTCTCTTTAGTCGTTTTAGCTGTCCATGAACTTTCACCATTCTTTTGAGAAATCCCATCTCTGTGGCCTGTAATCATCTTTTCATTTGTTTGTCTACTGTCCATGATTCATTTCCATAGTTAAGAATTGGCTCTATATAGCACCGATTAACTCTCTCTCTCTCTCTCTCTCTCTCTCTCTCTCTCTCTCTCTCTCTGACAATTTGATCATCATAAAGTACCGTGCCTGCGGGCGCAGGTGACCATGTCTCTCCACAACTTTCGATCTAGACAGTTATTTATCATTTCCGTTGTTGACCTTCTGCCAAGCCATTCTCTTAAGCTGTCTGGTATCTTTTCTCTTTGCTTCCCTCTATCTTCTCGCATCTCGATTTTTTCAGTTGTTATAATATATTTCAGCTATTCCCTTCACATTATATGGCAACAAAATGATGTTTGTTTCTTCCTAATATTGGAAATTCGCTCTCTTTTTGCTTTGGCCCCTTTCAGAATGTTTTCATTACTCTTCTTATCTGTCCATGGTATTCTCAACATTATTCTGTAAAACCACATTTCTACAGCCTCCAGTGATTTTCTTGTCTGTTGACCTACTGTCCATGATTCACATCCATATGTTAAGACTGGCTCTACATAACATTTAAGAACTCGTTTCCTTGCTTCTGTTGTCAAAATTGAATTGCACAGTATTTTCCTCATTTTTTGGAAATCTGCTTTTGCCTGAGCCATTCTGTAGCTTACCTCTGTTGTACACCTACCATCTGAGGTTAACAATGTTCCAAGATTATTTAAATTCATAATACCTATTTTAATATTGTTTCGCTTGTCTAAAATTGGCAATTTGATAGCAGAGGTTTATAATAACAAAAAGAAGCTATAACAATAGCCATACATTTGAGTTGATAATTAATGTATTTGGCTAACTCAAGATAACAAATTTGTTTGTGCCTGGGCAAATTATGATTATGTTCATAGGTTTTTTTTTAATAACGTGTAACAGTGTATCCAAAAGGTAGCCCAAGGGCGCCGCCAAATTTTGCAAGGACGCCACTGGAAGGTATTGCCATGTGTCTACTTAGTGGCTAGAAATACAAAAATGACGACACCCATATAATAGTAATGTCTTTTAGTACATCAACGAGTTTCTACGAGTTTAGAGATGTCTTTTAGTACATCAACGAGTTTCTACGAGTTTAGAGATGAAGACGATGGTGAAGACACGGAATGATCTCAAAAGATTGGCAAGAAACAGAACGGCTTGGAAAGTGTTTGTTGAAGACCTATGCTCCAAAGGGAGCTGAAAAGTAGAAGACGAAGAAGAAGAAGAAGAAGAAGAAGAAGAAGATCTTATAGTACATACATGAGTTTCTATGTGATAATATTAATTATGTCATCATTTATCTTTGATATCCTATTTATGGAATCAGAGTTTACTCGACTTACATGATCGAAACGGCCATAGGGGCTACGCCTGTATATGATCAGCGCAGAAAGGGGGCCGTGAATGTCCACAGTTTGAGAGCCACTGATTATAAGAAATAATACACATACTTTTTTTCTCTTTCGAAAAACGTCTATATTTAAAAATAGGAAAGGATAAAGAATAAATGATGACCGATGCCTGAGTATAAGGATATATAGGCGGGTGGCATCATACACATAAAGCATGCAGTGTCCCCAAACGTTCGGCTTCTCGTGGCAAGGCGCAGTGCCATGGAGTACGGGTTCGATCCTGCTTCGGACCATATATTGTTCTTTGTTTCTTTCTGTTGTTGTTTATTTGTCATTTTTTTCTGAGTACCGGAATACATACCTTTTCCTCCTATGATTCCCTGAATGATCGCCTCGAAAGTTTCCCTCTATAATAATATTCATTTATTATTATTTGTCCCCACATAAAGCATTTGACGAACACAGTTTACTAAAGTATACTTGAAGTCCCCCCGACTAACGTCGTAGTTACAGTTCAAGAGAATCACGACATTAAATACTTTATATTATTCCATTCTTTATACTATCCATGGAACCAGGTTCACTGCAGTCAGGAATTATCCATATCCGCTCCACCACTTGTCACAGCGTTTTACTAAATTCATCAGTAATTTATGTTGACAAGGTCGCTCCGTGCACGTCCTACTCGACTGCACAGGTGACGATTGCAAATCTTCTCAGTCTTTCCTTACTACATGTGTGGCAAATAACAAAAACTCTATATTTTTCATCCCCTGATTGTGGGGACCACGATTTCCATTAACTGAAACAACGTTAAGTTAAACTGATTTCATCATTGACACAATAATTAAAATAAAGGTTCTCCGCACATTTATAGTTAAATACATTCTTACACTGTTGATATATAGAAGAATAGGTAGAAATGGATGGAAAGAAAATAAAATAAACGATGAAGTCTTAAAACAACTAAAAATGAAGAGAACTACTAAACACAATTCAAACAAGACAAATGCGATTTTTGGGTCATGTTAAAAAACACTACAGCCTACTAAAAGTAATCCTGGAGGGGAAAATACAAGGTAAAAGAGATAGAGGCAGACCAAAACTAACATGGACGAGTAACATCAAAAGATGGACAAGTCAGCCTATGACAACCTGCACCATCAAAGCAAGAGGCAGAGCAGAATGGCGATCCATGGTAGCCAACCTTCGTTGCGGAGATGGCACTCGATGATGATGATGATGATATTCTCACACATTTACTGAATAAAGATCTCGTCTGTAAGATATGCACTTTAAAACGTGTACATAACATTTAAAAAATAAGATAAACAAACACAAGCACAATTAATACTTAAATTATGGCTGATGCATGAGTGGATGATAGTGATGATGTTTGGGAGGCCATTGAGGTACCTTTCTCATTTCCCCCATACCCACTCCCCTTTATGGCTGATTGGTAGAAGAAGGTGAGTGGCTGTCCGTATCATAATCACTAGAGGTAACAGAATTTGTTTGTTTATCGTCATGAATGAGGGGTACACGAGGATCTGTGTCCTCCTTGGTGGCACGTTTGAAGAAGTTTGATCATTATCACACCTCAAGGTGAAGTTGAGGAAAGAAGAGTGGGTAACATGTATGAATAATCAATGTTCTTCTCTATTTATGGGGAGAAATTACTGATAGGTCAGGTCTCACCTAAGGGTTGTGTAGTGTACTGTTGTTTCTGATCCTTTTTCCTGTTGAGATTATTATTTACCTGTTGTACATTAAAAAACATATAGAGTGTTTACTGACGGTCTTTCTCTCCTCTCTGCGTGTGCTACTCTCTTTAACATCATCATTTACTGGTTATTTTTCTATTCACTTGTAAACTATTTTTTTTTCTTTAAGAGTTTTCTTCAGTGAAAATTTCTCAAAACTATGTAAAGACTTGATAAATCTTTATGTATAAAAACGTTCTGAAATAGACAGATTCAATAGTCTATAAGCTAACACATTATGCACATTCAGTTTGCAAGCTTATGTAGAGAAACACGGGAAGCAGAATCTATTGCCCAGATTATGCTCAAGGATGACGTCAGTAAGGGAATAACAGACGATATGAAGAGTTTATGGTGCAGTCACGAGATTGAAACATATTGAATTGCACTCTTGATATCCGTGGTGTGAGTAAGGAATTCTTTCTTATGTACACCGCTACACTTCAGTTGTAATATGTTCGATGAAAGAGGTAAACTCAAGGAGGGTGACATTACCATACAGCATGTTCTGGCAAATACGGTGACGGCCACAAGAACCTATTCTGTGCTCCGTGTCTTTGGTATGATTATAGTAGATGTTCAGCAACCAATTTTCCTGTGCCACAGTCACATTCATCTGAGGTTCCTATCATAAGCGTGTAGAAAAGATTATACTTCAATTAGTATTGGCCAGTTCGGAGGGAGCCGCGATAGTTCAGTGAACTGGACTACCACGGACAAGGGGTAGGGTTCGATCCCAACCGACGGCTTCCGCGTTCACCCAGCCTTAAATGGGTACCGGATTTTTTTCTGGGAAAGTAAAGCAGCACGGGCGTAATACTGACCACATTACCCCAAAAAATCATGTGCTGAAGGTCTGTAAAATATAGGGTCACTAACACCATATTTCTCTATACGCCACTTGGAGTGACGGGGGTACTTTACTTTTACTGTTCGGAGTCTAAAAGTTGTTAATTGTTATTTTTATTGAACTAGTAGTAGACATCGAGTGTCCGGTTAGCGCAATCGATAGGCGGTTGGCTTACCACGGCAACAGCCGGGGTTCGTACCCTGGCGAGGACACCTGGGTTTTACTAATTCCCTGAAAATTAGTGGGAGCGGCGATAGCTCAGTGGTTAGTGAACTGGACTACTACGGACAAGGGGTAGGGTTCGATCCCAACCGACGGCTCCGGGTTCACCCAGCCTTAATTGGGTACCGGATTTTTTCTGGGAAAGTAAAGCAGCACGGGCGTAATACCGACCACATTACCCCAAAAATCATGTGCTGAAGGTCTGTAAAATATATAACACCATATTTCCCTATACGCCACTTGGCGTGACGGGGGGGGGGGGGGGGTACTTTCCTTTTTTTTACTTAGTAGTAGACATCAAGAGAATCTCAAAGCAAGTCTTCAAATGAGGATCAGGGGGTAAATGAGAGAGTCCGACATAGAAAGTCAAGTAAGTAAAGTACCCCCGTCACGCTAAGTGGCGTATAGGGAATATGGTGTTAGTGCCCATAAATTTTACAGACCTTCGGCACATGAATTTTGGGTAATGTGGTCGGTATTACGCCCGTGACGCTTTACTATCCAACAAAAAAATTTGCGGTACCCATTAAAGGCTGGGTGAACCGGTAGCCGTCGGTTGGGATCGAACCCTACCTCTTGTCCTTTGCTGTCTAGTTCACTAACCACTGAGCTATCGCGGCTCCCAGTCCGACATAAAGAACAACTAAAAAGATCACTGAGGCAAGCAGCAACAACAACAGGCGCGTCAGCTGCCTTGACAAAATTGAGCGGGACGCCCAGTACATGGATGTATGGTGAGACACAATGCGGGTACTGTGTAAGATCTGTCGCTTCATAACAAAAGTTGTCGAAAATACAATTTCAGTCTCCTATGCAGTCTTTTCTGTTCGAAAAGACAATAGATAGATAGTTTGATAAATAGTAAGCATCGTTTTCCTGATAGCCCATGTGTTATGAATTTCAATTGTTCCTGACCGATCTCTTTACTTCCATATAAGTTGTAACCGTATCTGGTCGGTAAAGTTTACCACCTTCCTTTGCCAACTTTCCTGCCTCATTGTTTTCAGGAATATTGCAATAAGACGGAGTCCACAGAATCTCAATTTTTTGCAATATTGCAATAAGACGGAGTCCACAGAATCTCAATTTTTTGCAATATTGCAATAAGACGGAGTCCACAGAATCTCAATTTTTTGCAATATTGCAATAAGACGGAGTCCACAGAATCTCAATTTTTTGCAATATTGCAATAAGACGGAGTCCACAGAATCTCAATTTTTTGCAATATTGCAATAAGACGGAGTCCACAGAATCTCAATTTTTTGCAATATTGCAATAAGACGGAGTCCACAGAATCTCAATTTTTTGCAATATTGCAATAAGACGGAGTCCACAGAATCTCAATTTTTTGCAATATTGCAATAAGACGGAGTCCACAGAATCTCAATTTTTTGCATCTGCGGCAGAGTAAGAGTATTATCTTCAATATTCCAGGTCTTTTGTTTCCATGACTTCGCAGTGCTTGAAATACTGACAGAGCGTCAAAAATAAAACATTTCCTTCTTCGAGAAAATTCCATTTGCAGTTCTTAGTGAGATGGAAGCGTAGATGGAACTTCTGTGAGATGGAAGCGTAGTTGGAACTTCTGTGAGATGGAAGCGTAGATGGAACTTCTTTCATTTTATATTTTGTAGTTTTAACACACGCACTCACACATGTAGTTTGGAACTTCTTTCATTTTATATTTTGTAGTTTTAACACACGCACTCACACATGTAGTTTGGAACTTCTTTCATTTTATATTTTGTAGTTTTAACACACGCACTCACACATGTAGTTTGGAACTTCTTTCATTTTATATTTTGTAGTTTTAACACACGCACTCACACATGTAGTTTGGAACTTCTTTCATTTTATATTTTGTAGTTTTAACACACGCACTCACACATGTAGTTTGGAACTTCTCTCATTTTATATTTTGTAGTTTTAACACACGCACTCATACATGTAGTTTTCCTATGCGAAGTGGGTGTTCATTGCCTTCTGTGGTGGCTTTATTAAAATTGTCTATTTTATTTGCATGAATCTGTATATATGTACACGTGTGTGCGTGTGTGTGTGTGTGTGTGTGTGTGTGTGTTTGTGTGTGTGTTGTATTTCCAGTTCTACCTCAGCTCACCCATCCTCTATCGGTTTAAAATAATCATCATAGCTTGTATACTTTATTTTGTGAACAAATTCTGTTAACACGCGAGTTTCCATAATTTAATTTTCTCCGTATATTTATATTCAATTTATTTGTGTCTTCCGTTGTTGTGCACGTTTATTTATCTATTTTTTTTCCTTCGTATTCCATGTTGTATTTAATTGTTTTAACATCAAACTAACAGCTTTTATGCGCAGTGTAATTCTTTAAGAAACATAACATCATGTAAAACATTCTGCAGCTTATATTTTCCCCAAAATCACAAATCAAATAGTTCGCTACTTCTCTCGCTTATTCTGTGTCGTCTATTGCCATATACTTGAAGATATATAATGCTATTATTTTTTACTTCTTCAGTTTTTCATTTTGGAAGCGGTATCACACAACTCGCAGGAACATTTCCAATTACGCCAAATAGAATAACACTTCGTATTTTTGATGGCGCCATGATGAAGCTAATTAAATACTGTTTTTGTGTCATGTTGACTTGACCGAATTTGGTTAAGTGATTGTCAGAATCGTTTTCTAACTAGAATATATAACCCGAGTACAGATGCCATTTTAAGGATTCCATGTGCAAATAAGTTGGCACATTGCTGTTAAATTTAACGGAAATTAGTAATTGTTGAAAAAGCTGTTACGAACGTAGTTTACTGTCAACATTTTTAAAACTGAAATTGATAGATCTTTGTGAGGTATATTAGAGAAAATTAGCTTCAGCCGTAAAAGCTGTTGTTACTAAGTGAGTAATATTGTAAACAACCTATAAGTGGTAGATTTGGTAAATACGGTGGTTTTGTATATAAAATACCTTTTTGCACTGAACAAGTAATATTATTTTATTTTTCTTTGCAGTCCACTTTCATAAAGTTGTAATGAAGATGTAAAAGTCATAGACTTTTTATCCTGGCGGAGGGGCCGCAACGACGTTCCGGAACTTATTTGAAGCAACAATTTTTTTTTTTTTAAAAAGGCAAAAAAAAAAAAAATAAATAAATAAATAACATTTCCTTTTCTAAGTTTACGCAATGTTCAAAGTTAACTCATTATTTACAGCCGTCAGGCTAAAATGACTACAAAGTTATATCTCCACAGTTCGGCTAGAAACTAACATTTCAATCAATTGGAAATTGCATGTTAAATAATATCAGATACTAGTCAATCATAAATATTATTATCAACAAATGGCTTGGCAGAAGGACAACAACAGAATTATAAATAACTGTCGAGATCGAAAATTTTAGAGAGACATGATCACCTACGCCAGCAGACATGGCATTTGATGATGATGATGATGATGCTAGATCATATAAACGTGGATACAATCATTTAGGATGAAAAGAAAGAAACATGTAAAAATGATATGACTGCAGTAAAACAATCAGAACGGCGTTGTGGCTCAGTAGACCTTCAGCTGGAACAGTGGACAATACGTAACAAATATAAATCTAATAAAACTACATAACCACTAAATGTAGACAATATGGAAATTACAATCTTCAGAATGAATCAAGTGACCTCTCAGAACTGACAGCTAGCCTCGAAATGGAAACAACACACCATTTAGCGCTGAACAAAAGTGAGGCCGCAGACACATTTACATAGTTTAGTATCGATTTTACTTTGGTAAACGGTAATACACTGATATCCGACGGTCACGGTTTTCGGACTCTTAATGAATAAAATTCTAAATCATCCCTCACTCTTATTTCTATAAGTAATTTCATGTTTTTCATGTCTGTATGTCTTTACTTCCCTGATGAAGGCTATACATCGAAGCGATGTTGATCACTGTTGTCTTTTTTCTGCAACAATGCAAAACATAAATCTTCATCCCAACGTTTTGCTACCAATGTCAGTCCTGGACCCAAGATGCAAGAACAATAAGAAAAATAACCTCTACTGAGAAGAAGTGTGTTAGAGGAATGGAAGGAAACAGTCTAAGAGACAAGATCAGAAATGAAGAAGTGAGAAAAAAAAAGTTGCGAATAACTCCCGCCATAGAATATAAAAGAAATTACAGATAAAATGGTTTGGCCTCGTGACAAGACAGAGTGATCAAAACACAACACAACGAGCCTTCAAGAAATGTTGCGAGAACACCAGATCTAAGGGTCGACCACGATGATCGATCGTGATGATAAAAAAAAAAGGAAAAAAAAATTACGGAATATTAGAAATACCGGGAAAAATAACAGCAGCAGAAGCGAACAGAAGAGCAAAAGACCGCAAATTATATCTCCCCTCGACGCTTAAACACAAATAAGGAAGGAAAAAAGAAAGAAGAAGAAGAATGCAAAACCAAATTTATATGCGATTTTTCTTCTTATTTTCTCAACGTCACAGCTCGAATAGACGTCATCAAACATCTCCGAATTCACTCCAACAGTGTAGGATGACAGCGTGATCTTTACCGGCATCGAGAGAAGAGCAACTATAACAATATTTGTTGGTTACAAAAATGATTGTTTCCGGCCAAGTTCACTGTATGATTACAGCCGTAAAATAACGCAAAACCCACAGCTCTTTTAATCGAAGATGCAGCAACGCTGGCTGGAGCATGAGTGACATCAGAAACGTTTAAACACACTCTGGAGATCTAGACTTACATAAATAAGATTAACTCTCCCGAAGGAAAATCAATACACGCCTATCTCTCATGGAGACCGACGTCAGACTGGCCACTTTAGCCGTTGAGAAAGCTCTTACTGCTTAGCTTGGGAGACTACAGGAGACATTAGGAAAGGTTTCCTGTTGGTGAGTGAGCGAAATCAGCGTGAGTGAGTGCTACACGCTTACATTTTACACAGTAATAAAGGTAGAGAAAACAGCGTGAGTGCTACACGCTTACACTTTACACAGTAATAAAGGTAGAGAAAACACCGTGAGTGCTACACGCTTACACTTTACACAGTAATAAAGGTAGAGAAAACACAGTGAGTGCTACACGCTTACATTTTACACAGTAATAAAGGTAGAGAAAACAGCGTGAGTGCTACACACTTACACTTTACACAGTAATAAAGGTAGAGGAAACAGTGTGAGTGCTACACGCTTACATTTTACACAGCAATAAAGGTAGAGGAAACAGTGTGAGTGCTACACGCTTACATTTTACACAGCAATAAAGGTAGAGAAAACAGTGTGAGTGCTACACGCTTACGCTTTACACAGTAATAAAGGTAGAGAAAACAGCGTGAGTGCTACACGCTTACACAGTAATAAAGGTAGAGAAAACAGTGTGAGTGCTACACGCTTACACTTTACACAGTAATAAAGGTAGAGGAAACAGCGTGAGTGCTACACGCTTACACTTTACACAGTAATAAAGGTAGAGGAAACAGCGTGAGTGCTACACGCTTACATTTTACACAGCAATAAAGGTAGAGAAAACAGTGTGAGTGCTACACGCTTACATTTTACACAGTAATAAAGGTAGAGAAAACAGCGTGAGTGCTACACGCTTACACTTTACACAGTAATAAAGGTAGAGAAAACAGCGTGAGTGCTACACGCTTACACTTTACACAGTAAAAAAGGTAGAGAAAACAGCGTGAGTGCTACACACTTACATTTTACACAGTAGTAAAGGTAGAGAAAACAGTGTGAGTGCTACACGCTTACATTTTACACAGTAATAAAGGTAGAGAAAACAGCGTGAGTGCTACACACTTACAATTTACACAGTAATAAAGGTAGAGGAAACAGCGTGAGTGCTACACGCTTACATTTTACACAGCAATAAAGGTAGAGGAAACAGTGTGAGTGCTACACGCTTACATTTTACACAGTAATAAAGGTAGAGAAAACAGCGTGAGTGCTACACGCTTACACTTTACACAGTAATAAAGGTAGAGAAAACAGCGTGAGTGCTACACGCTTACACTTTTCACAGTAATAAAGGTAGAAAAACACCGTGAGTGCTACACGCTTACACTTTACACAGCAATAAAGGTAGAGGAAACAGTGTGAGTGCTACACGCTTACATTTTACACAGTAATAAAGGTAGAGAAAACAGCGTGAGTGCTACACGCTTACACTTTACACAGTAATAAAGGTAGTGAAAACAGCGTGAGTGCTACACGCTTACACTTTTCACAGTAATAAAGGTAGAGAAAACAGCGTGAGTGCTACACGCTTACACTTTACACAGTAATAAAGGTAGAGAAAACAGCGTGAGTGCTACACGCTTACACTTTTCACAGTAATAAAGGTAGAGAAAACAGCGTGAGTGCTACACGCTTACACTTTACACAGTAATAAAGGTAGAGGAAACAGTGTGAGTGCTACACGCTTACATTTTACACAGCAATAAAGGTAGAGGAAACAGTGTGAGTGCTACACGCTTACACTTTACACAGTAATAAAGGTAGAGAAAACAGCGTGAGTGCTACACGCTTACACTTTACACAGTAATAAAGGTAGAGAAAACAGCGTGAGTGCTACACGCTTACACTTTACACAGTAATAAAGGTAGAGAAAATAGCGTGAGTGGTGCACGTTAAAATGTTACGCAGTAATAAAGGTAGAGGAAACAGCTCACGTTAAAATGTTACACAGTAATAGAGGTAGAGGAAACAGCTCACGTTAAAATGTTACGCAGTAATAAAGGTAGAGGAAACAGCTCACGTTAAAATGTTACACAGTAATAAAGGTAGAGAAAATAGCGTGAGTGGTGCACGTTAAAATGTTACACAGTAATAAAGGTAGAGGAAACGGCATTTAAGGTAAAAACGTTAAAACGTTAACGCTGAAATGTTACACAGTAATAAAATTCAAGGAATTAATGTCAGCTCTTCATACTAAGATGTTACACAGAAAAAAAAGGTAGAAGAATCAGGGTAAATGAGCCTCTTAAATCTCTCTCTCTGTCTGTCTCTCTCTCTCTCTCTCTCTCTCTCTCTCTCTGCGATCAAGACTCAATCAGAATAGTATTTCAGACTCTCTCATGATGTCAGCTGTCTGTTTAAGTGATTCGATTGCCTCGGCCCATATAGTTTCTCTTCCAGGGAGGTGGGTGGACCACATTGCTTTTCTCAAGACTGTTTTATATATATATATATATATAAAACTAAAGAAGGGAGAAGAGCTTGAGGCAGACCCAAAATAAGATAGACATCAAAGAAACGCTAAAATAACATCAACTGACAATGATTGAAAAATTCCAAAAGGGCGTAATCTAGAACTATGTATCTCCTTCGACACTTGAAAGGGTACAAGAGGAAATGTAGAAAGAAAGATTCTAATAAATTCTGCAATTATTTTTCTCATGTTATGGGTCTATTACATTTAAGAAAGATCAAAACTAGTGAGATGCGATGCTTGAGAAAAGTAACAAACAACACCAGAAGAGATAGAATACCAAATGAAACCATAAGAAAAATGGTAGGAATAAAACCCTGCCAAGAATATATAGAACAACAACTTAAATGGTTTGGCCACCTGGTCAGAATGAATCCTCACCAATCACCATCAAGGGCGTTCTTCTCGAGAATGCATGGAAAAGGACTAAGAGGAAGACCCATAAGAAGATGGATAGATATTGTTACAGTGTGACTCAGCCATGAAGACTTGGGAAGAGAAGAAGAAAATGACGATAGACAGAAGAATAAAAGAATGATACGATACGACGATGATAAGAGGTACAATAGGTGTAGGCGGAAAACAAATGTAATGAAATTGTATTTATTTATGTTTTTTTTAAGTGATAGAGACATGTAACAACAAAGGAAAATCACTAATTCAGACAGTTCGAGCAGCTCAAGAAAGACAAATGATATAACCACGACACATTTTCGGTACAAGTGAGAAACATAAAAGTAAAAAGAAGAATGGGTCTATTCACGTATGCCTGCTGTTATTTTACATGGTTTATTATTTATATTTTTAATGTCATTTCTTGGTGATATAAACCTTAACACTTTCACTCTAAATGTTAAATATTTACTCCTACATAACTGAAGAATGTGTTAACTATCATAACTGCCGCGACAAAAGTATAGACATCAAGAAAAAAAAAATAAGTGTTTGGGTATGGTACTGAACGACTAAACAGATAAAATGATCAACTGGTAGGATCTTCGGCTTTGTGGAGGAGCTGTGGACCTCAGAGAAGTATATTTTCAACCGATGATTGAAATCCACAACAGGAGAGAAGAAGTAAGGATCAAACAAACATAAATAATAAATGCTCGGCAAATAAGGTTATGGCAGAAAAAATTGGAAATATTGGACATTTTTATTTCTTCCAGAACAAACTAGGAATTGGGAAAAAGGAATAAATAATAAGAAACAAAATAAGCAGATTATATAGAAGACAAGGATAGGCAAGAAATGATAGAGTTGTGAAAAATATTTATTGAAGATATATAATCGAGAATGAGCTGACAGTTTTTGGTAATGATTTGAGGCTACATGGACCCTTTTTTCATGGGTCGCTGTAGCTATGTGGCTAGGCTTCACGCCCCAAGTATAAAAGCACCCAGTCGAAGCTCACAGTCGAGAAATACCATTCTTTTCTTTGCTACTATCTAGGTTCACATGAATGCTTCTCCAAGTTATACGACGATGGCGCTGGATAGGACACACTGCGGAAACCAACTGAGAGTATTACACAACAGGCCCTTTTTGGAATCCACAGGAGAAAAGAAAAAGAGGTAGACCAAAAAATTCTTGGAGAAGACAGATAGAAGCAGAGATGAAGATAATGGGGAAGACATGGAATGATCTTAAAAGAAAGGCAAGAAACAGAATGACTTGGAAAGTGTTTGTTGAAGACCTATGCTCCACAGGGATCTGAAAATTAGAAGAAGAAGAAGTTATACTACTTATAAATAGTAATAAATAGGTAGGGCCGGTGTGTGGGGGGTGGGTAGTCTAGGGGTAGGTCGTCGGTCTCAGGACAGGAAAGAACCGGTTTCAGTAGCCCATCAGAAGCGGTGGTGATATATAAAAAAAAAAGGAACAATTCATCCGTTTTCTTCGTGACGTTACCGCCCCTGACCTCGGATAACGCCAACCGGAGGTCACGTGTGCACTCACGCACATTAAAGATCCATTGGTAGTTACAATCGAAAAAAGTAGGTCATAAATATGGCTACTCCTTGGGAAAAATCTCCAACAAAAAGCTGCCCACACCGTGGATCTCAGGCCGTGTTACAGAGTTCGTGTACGTGGGCTATGATTCTCCTCGGATTTTCTCGAGGTTTTCGAGGGGGATATTGGAGCATCTATGGGTTCGTTCGATGTACAGTGATGATGACCCCAACAACAAAACAAATAAAACAAACTTCATTTCCATTTAGAATGTAACGGGGCATACTTAACCCTTTATTTTAGACAGACTTCAATTGCATGATTCTAAGCTCTCATTGCATGATTCTAAGCTCTCATTGCATGATTCTAAGCTCTCATTGCATGATTCTAAGCTCTCATTGCATGATTCTAAGCTCTCATTGCATGATTCTAAGCTCTCATTGCATGATTCTAAGCCCTCATTGCATGATTCTAAGCTCTCATTGCATGATTCTAAGCTTTCATTGCACGATTCTAAGCTCTCATTGCATGATTCTAAGCCCTCATTGCATGATTCTAAGCTCTCATTGCATGATTCTAAGCTCTCATTGCATGATTCTAAGCTCTCATTGCATGATTCTAACCTCTCATTGCACGATTCTAAGCTAACGTTACAGACGTCTCCGACGTCAGCTCATTCATTATCTCAGATCATTGAATGACCTAGATAGTGAAACCACACGTCTGCAACGTCAGAAGCCTTCATTTACCCTTCCATCATGACGGAGTCACCTGTTCCGGTCTTCCTTACGAAAAATGAACTGTCAGAAACAAAAACTGCTTTGAAATGGAGGTCTCAGAAAGCCAAGCAGACCGTCAGTAACCTTCACAACCTCAATTCTCATGATTGAGATAGCGTATTAGCTCTCCTTTATTTGGATATGATTTAACCAGAAACTCCAGCAGAAAATGTTCATTGCCTTTTCACAGACATTACTCCAGATTGTTAAGGCATGAACAGTTACAACTGGGCGGGCCGAACTGTCGTGCAAGAGCATGATGTTGTAAGCATGTCCGGTTTCATATAGGTTACCAAACAGCTTAGTTAGTAGCCTGAAAATAGCTATTATAACACATTTTTAAACGGGTTGTTTGAAGTCATAACAACAGACCAGTGGATTTGCGAAAGATAGGGAGTGAGGCTTGGAATTGGCCGCCCAGGGGAGCAATATTCATTAGGGTGGAACAAATGTAAAAGAAAATAAGAGGGTGCAAGTAATTAAAAAAATGAGCAGATTAGGAGCGCAGTACTTGTATTGTCCTAGTGGTTGACAACCCATATATCTGCCTTATTCTTCGCGCTGGCAACATACACTGCACAGCTGCAGTAGATGGCGATATTCTGTGACTGCCAACAACTCTGCGTTGTGCGGTATTTGGAGAAAGCAACTGAAATACTTTCTCACTATTTTATTCTTTCTTTTATCATTTCTTTTACTATCTATCTATCTATCTATCTATCTATCTATCTATCTATCTATCTATCTATCTATCTATCTATCTATCTATCTATCTATCTATCTATCTATCTATCTATCTATCTATCTATCTATCTATCTATCTATCTATCTATCTATCTATCTATCTATCTATCTATCTATCTATCTATCTATCTATCTATCTATCTATCTATCTATCTATCTATATATCTATCCATCCATCCATCCATCCATCCATCCATCCATCCATCCATCCATCCATCCATCCATCCACCCACCCATCCACCCACCCACCCTTCCACCCACCCATCCATCCATCCGTCCGTCCGTCTCTCTGTCTGTCTGTCTAGCAATTTCTTAACACCTACTTCTTTATCTTTCTCTTTTCATTATCTCACTCCCTCCTCTCTCCCACTCTCCTTCTCTCCATTATCTCTTTCTCTCACTCATAAACGTACTTATACCCCATATCTAGGGTTTACAATGTGACCACTAAACAGCGTGACGCTTACTTTACATGAAAGAAAGACTTTTGTTAGTTCATACTTTCCCTAAGATATTTTCCATGTCCACTCGTTCTTGCTCCACTGGTATCGACTTTATTTATTTTTCTAATTAAAAGTTCTCCAAAATGCCGAGCTAAAACTGTCATCAGAGAGATGTCGTTGTCATAATGTCGGCTCGACCAACAATTTATGAACATTCAGACTGCTTTTGTTCAATTTCATTTGGCAGTTTCCTCAACAATTGTAGTTATTTGAGAACGGACAGATTGTATGAAGTTCATGAAATGTTTCGACCAATCATGAGGGGGTTTGCAATTATTTGTCGGAACAAGTACTTTTAAATAGGGGAATAGTGAATGGAGTTTGAAGAAGCAAAGATGTAGGGTGCGTCGATCCGTAACCATGGTAACGAAAAAAGTCGGATGTGAAACCGAAGAGAACGTTTCGCAAACAAAGTATGGAGTACCAGAAGTTCTTCTTCTACTTCTTCTTCTTCTTCTTCTTCTTCTTCTTTCATTCTTCATTTGCCTATCAGCGTCGAGGGGAGATATAATTTTCAGTCTTTTGCTCTTCTGTTCGCATCTGCTGCTGTTATGTTTCCTAGTGCTGCTAATATTTAATAGACCCGTCTTTTTCGTGGTCGACCCTGGGTACCAGAAGTAAATGTAGGAAATGTCTAAAAATGTGGAGAATTTTAAAAAAAGTAATGGAAGGTAAAGTACGAGACTTAAATCGGCGTCACCCACATGCGTTCGGCTCCCTATCCAGAAATGTTTGTAAACTTCTGAACAATGTCGCTTCAAGCATCGAAACTCACGATGCGGGGCGAAATTCCTCACCTTCCCAGAGTAATACTACTCTGGTACCAATTTCTGCCAGCGGCTGGGTCGACCGCGGGGGTATTTTTTTCCGACCACGAGTAAAATTCACACCGCTTCCAGCGAGAATCAAACACGGGTTGTCCGAACGTCAGTAGCCGAGTTAAGTGGTGTTCCCTACTAGGCTACCGAGGACCCGGAAAAAAAAGTAATGGAAGTTATGCTTAATGCATGTACTATAGTGCAAGTACAAAGAGAGCATAAAAGGGGCGAGTTTCAAGTATTATGGAACGTATGAAGGGGTGTACATAATTATGTGGGGTTGTAGTGTAAAATAATAAATTAAGATATTCTCCTTTTCTTCCTCTTTTAACCGCTTCGGGTGTTGAGGGAGAAATACATTTTTTACATCCTGTTCCTCTGGCAGTCTCAGCCACCGTCACTTGATGCTGATGTAGAGTAAAAAAAAGTAAAGTACCCACGTCACGCCAAGTGGCGTATAGGGAAATATGGTGTTAGTGACCCTATATTTTACAGACTTTCAGCACATGATTTTTGGGGCAAAGTGGTCGGTATTACACCCGTGCTGCTTTACTTTCCCAGAAAAAAATCCGGTACCCATTAAAGGCTGGGTGAACCCGGAAGCCGTCGGTTGGGATCGAACCCTACCCCTTGTCCTTTGTAGTCCAGTTCACTAACCACTGAGCTATCGCGGCTCCCCACTGATGTAGATTGCTTCAGATAAATAATAGAAACGAGTGTCCCTAGGAAAGGAGGGAGGAAGGAAGGATGAATGTAGGACAGAAGGAAGGAATGAATAAAGGAAGGAAACAAAAAAAAGGAATGTAGAAAGGAATGAAGGAAGAAAAGAAAGAAGTACCAACAATAAGTGACAGAATTGAATTTAGATGTGTCAAAACAAAAGATGTCAAAGGAGACGCTCCTGGCATAAAGAACTTTACGACTGCATCTGCTAGCTGTCATCTGAAAGCAAGCGTGCATTAAACAAAAGAAAGAAAACAGTCGACCCAAATTGCTCGCAGTTGCTATTCTGCTTCCTACTTAAGCCAATAGGGAGATTTGTGCAGAATATTCTATCATAAAATGCCATGGCACACTCCACGCCGATATGAGTTTGTCTGGTACAAGAGATGATGCCTATCGTGCCAGCGTCATTATTCACAGTTGTCTCATCGTGTTGACTTCAGGCTGGTTTTCATCATCAGCACCATCATCATCATCATCATCATCACTGAGTGCTATCTCCGAATTGAAGGTTGGCTATCATGGAGCACCATCCCGCTCTGTCTCTTGCTTTGATGGTACAAGTTGTCATAGGCTGACTTGTCCATCTTTTGGTGTTACTCATCCATGTTAGTCTTGATTTACCTGCTATTATTATTTAATACAAAGTAAAGTTTCTTTTACCTTGTATTTTCCCTTTCAATATTACTTTTAGTAGGCTGCTGTGACGTTTAACATGCCCCAAAAAAGCCATTTGTCTTGTTTGAATTGTGTTTAGTAGTTCTCTTTTCATTTTTAGTTGTTTGAAGACTTCAACGTTTGTTTTATTTTCTTTACATCCAATTCTTCGTATTATTTTATAAATTCACATTTCAAAGGCTTCAATTTTCTATTTTGTTTTCTTGTCTAATAATGTCCATGTTTCTGCACCATACAGCAATGTTGAGAAGATATATAATTTTGCTGTTCTTAATTTTAGCCTTGGTGAAATTTGACTTAATGTTAGTATATTTTGTAATATGTTAAAGGACACAGCAGCCTACTAAAAGTAATATTGGAAGGGAAAATATAAGGTAAAAGAGGCAGAGGTAGCGGTAACATGGACGAGTAACATCAAAAGATGGACAAGTCAGGATATGACAATCGACACCATCAGAGCAGGAGACGGAGTGGAATGGCGCTCCATGGTAACCAACTTTCTATACGGAGACGACACTCAATGATGATGATCGTTTTTGTTTTCTAATGCTAATTCTGGTATCCCTATTTAATTTCTTCTTCTCAAATATAATAGTTAAATTAAATTTCTCAGAAAATGTTGTTTTCTGTGGCTGCTGAACCCGATATCGTTATTTCTTACATTTCAAATACTGAAATTATTGTTTTTGTTTTACAACTGTTCCGAGATCATTTTTTTTACAGCTGATCCAGAAATAGTGATTTTTTTTTTTTACAGCTGATCCAGAAATAGTGATTTTTTTTTTTACAGCTGATCCAGAAATAGTGATTTTTTTTTTACAGCTGATCCAGAAATAGTGATTTTTTTTTTTTTACAGCTGATCCAGAAATAGTGATTTTTTTTTTTACAGCTGATCCAGAAATAGTGATTTTTTTTTTAACAGCTGATCCAGAAATAGTGATTTTTTTTTTACAGCTGATCCAGAAATAGTGATTTTTTTTAACAGCTGATCCAGAAATAGTGATTTTTTTTTAACAGCTGATCCAGAAATAGTGATTTTTTTTTAACAGCTGATGCAGAAATAGTGATTTTTTTTTTTTTTACAGCTGATCCAGAAATGAGACTTTACTGTCTCGCTCACAATTAGATCAAACTCCCATTCCGTAAATCTACTACTTGACAATTGTCAAATGATGACTCCGCGACTGTGACGCAACTGATAATTGGTTATCTGACTACAACTTAATACAAACTTAATTTCGACGTAATTGTCTCTACAACTCAAATATGCATTCTATTGTTCCAAATTAACTCTACAACTCACTACGTATTTTGTTGTGTCAACTGACTTCAACTGGGGAATGGTTTTCTGTGGCTCAGTGAGACTCTGCTGGAAGATCTGGATTTTGAAGAAGACATTGTGCTACTGAACACTTTCCGTACGTTTCGACGCACCAGGCGCCATAACGATTTCAGCCATGTACGTTTCACCGCACAGTGCGTTACTCTCAATTTGATTAATGTACATCGTCATCAAACCAAATTCTTTTTACCCGTTTTATATCATCTTGGTATTTTATGAAAGCTAATTCCTTGTTCAATTATCTAAAAATTCATATATAATATGTTATGTGTTAGATAAATATAAATATGTAGATTGATATTTAAAATCCAAACCTAGATCAAGATCCTAAGACATCCAAACCTTTCTATGCCACCTACACAACATATGATAAATAGCATTTTCATACCAACTTTGTGCCATGAAAGTCAAACATGGACCCTTTCTAAATCACATTTAAGGAAGATCAATACATGTGAGATGCGATGCCTGAGAAAAGTAACAAACACAAGAAGAAATAGAATACCAAATGAAAAAATAAGAAAAATAGTAGGAACAAAACACTTCCAGGAATATATAGAACAACAACAACTTCAATGGTTTGGCCACATGGTCAGAATGAATCCTTATCAATCACCATCATGGGCGTTCTTCTCCAGAATGCATGGAAAAAGACCAAGAGGAAGACCCAGAAGAAGATGGATAGATGCAGTGACAGAGACATGTAACAACAAAGGAAAATCACTAATTCAGACAGTTCGAGCAGCGCAAGAACGACAAATGATATAACCACGACACCTTTTAGTATCAAAGAAAAGAGAAAAGAAGTAGAATATATTTAAAAACATGAAAAATGTTGTCTCTTAAATCTGTACCACTAAATTGATAAAAACTTTCCGTACTGAAAGAGTTAATGATAGTTTACATATGATACATGATACCATAGATTCATCATTGGCTGGCAGGATAGAACTTGTGATTAACGGAGAGAGGACCAAAATAATGACCAGGGGCTGCACAAAAAGGCAATATTTACCAGGATAGGAAGAAGGTGCAGGGAGTAGATTATTTAAATACATTGGAAGTAGTTTAGATCAAGAAGGAAAAACTAGAAAAGAGATCAGAATCAGAATGTCAAAGGCGGCTTTAAGTTTTAAAAACCTTGAAAAAATATGGCGATCAAAGATATTTAGTAGGAAAACAAAACTTTTCAACCCAAACGTATTATCCGCCGTCACTTACGTGTGTGAAAGTTGGAAAATGATAAAGGATTTAGAAACAGACTCAACGCATTTGAAGACAAATCGCTAAGAAAGATATTTTGCATTAAATGGAAGAAGTTCAAGTAAAATTTAAGTAAAGTACCCCCGTCACGCCAAGTGGCGTATAGGGAAATATGGTGTTAGTGACTATATTTTACAGACCTTCAGCACATGATTTTTGGGGTAATGTGATCGGTATTACGCCCGTGCTGCTTTACTTTCCCATAAAAATATCCGGTGCCCATTTAAGGCTGGGTGAACTCGGAAGCCGCTGGTCGGGATCAAACCCTACCCCTTGTCCTTTGTAGTCCAGTTCACTAACCACTGAGCTATTGCGGCTCCCTATAAGTTCAAGACTAATGCTTAAATAAGAGAAATAGCCATGCAGCCATTAATCTCGTCTACTATTAAGAAAAAAAAAACATGACTATGTCGGGTATGTATTTAGAAGAAATGATCAGAGAATCGCTAAGCAGCTCTCAAATGGGAAACATCAGGTCAGTGGAAAAGAGGACGACCTCAAGTAACAACTGAAAAGAACTCTATAAAAAGAGGCAAGGATGGCAGGCATAGACTAACTCTCTATAATCGAAAAGCTTGTCCAGAATACAGACTTTTGGCATGAGACTTTACGAGCCTTATGTCCCGTTGACGACACTGGAAATATCAAGAATCAAGAACTGACTTAACTTCTTACTAAATATTATTGACTGTTCATAACTGACTCAACATATTACTAACCATATTAATGTTCCGAACTGACTTAACATCACACAATACATATTACTGTTCCGAACTGACTCAACATATTACTAACCATATTAATGTTCCGAAATGACTCCACATCCCACAATTTATTTTAATGTTCAGAACTGACTCTACGTTTTACAGTACAAAATGTGTCTATTATTGTACACACGCCTCCTCCCAACATTGTTTCCAACTCCCCAATTCTGACTCCAAATCTCTAATGGTTTTGTTGATTGCTTCTATCCACGTGCCATTCCTTGCCAGATTTTTCTCTGAAGTGACGTACAAACAATGCTTGATATGACACAAATCCTCTAAGTGGCCTGATTAGCAAAGTAGCGTGGGATTTGTCATCTTGTGCGGAACACACAAAACGTTCTCTAGTTGAACCAGCTGAATGAAAGAATGAGACAGACAGACAGACAGACAGACAGACAGACAGACAGACAGACAGACAGACAGACAGATAGACAGATAGACAGATAGACAGATAGATAGATAGATAGATAGATAGATAGATAGATAGATAGATAGATAGATAGATAGATAGATAGATAGATAGATAGATAGATAGATAGATAGATAGATAGATAGATAGATAGATAGATAGATAGATAGATAGATAGATAGATAGATAGATAGATAGATAGATAGATAGATAGATAGATAGATAGATAGATAGATAGATAATGATAGAGAATGAGAGGGGGCACAGAACAATGCAACTCTAAAAGATACTTCCATAAAAGTATAGGCATGGCACTCTACAAACTAACGATAAAGATAGTAGAGGGAGGGACACATTTACTTTCTCATTTTTCACAAAATAAAGTATGTCTTTAGAATAAGATTGCTTAGTTGGCAGTGTGCTCTAGCATTTTGGTTCTCGTGGCAAAGTGTTGTGCCGAGGAGTACGGGTTCGATCCTGCTTCGTACAGCTTATTGTTAAATGTTTTTTTTCCTTTTGATGTTGATTATTTGTGATTTTTCCCGAGTGTTGTAAACATACCTCTTCCCCTGAAATTATCATCATGTCCTTACAATTCTGTTTTCTTCTTATTATTTTACTTTCTTCTACTCCTCATTTACCATTCAGTGTTGAAAACAGATTAGTATTTTGTTGAGTGTCTACGGTTTCTATCGTGGCTCTGTGTTGTTTTTAATCAGTAGAAATCTTCCTCTTCTTCTAATTTTTCACTTCCTCTTAAACACATTATGTTGTAAAGAGAGATGTAAAGTTCTGGTTCTCCCTTATGGTAGTATCAATCATTGCCAATTGATGTTGCAGCGTTTCTTTGATGTCGTTCCATCTTACGCGGGTCTGCCTCTTTCTAAGAACAAATCATGTGAGCAAATTATTTTTAATTCACAATATTGAAACACGATTATGTAGAGTACAGCATGTCTGAAAACAAAATTACGTAACCTTCTATCTATCTATCTGTCTGTCTGTCTGTCTGTCTGTCTGTCTGTCTGTCTGTCTGTCTGTCTGTCTGTCTGTCTGTCTACATACCTACCTACCTACCTACCTACCTACCTACCTACCTACCTGTCTGTCTGTCTGTCTGTTTATCTATGTATCTATCTATCTTTCTTTCGCTTGAAATATTATCTATATCTGCAATATCGTTTCCTGTATAAGTTTTACTATGTTTTGTAATTCTTGTAGAGGCCCATATAGTTTTGTCTATAGTGTTGTATCTATGGGCCAGTGAATTTCCTCAGTCTACTATATTCAGTATTACCCCAAAAATCATGTGCTGAAGGTCTGTAAAATATAGGGCCACTAACACCATATTTCCCTATACGCCACTTGGCGTGACGGGGGGTACTTTACTTTACTTTTTTACTATATTCAGTACAGTCTTGAAGTATGTGTTCAGCAGTCTGGGACGCCTGTCATGTAGTTGAGGTGCCGATCTTGAATTTTGTATACGTTTAATCTTCTTTATTTGAAATGATTTATTTAAAATTTGTTTTGAGAAAACAAGTAAATATTTTATATTAGAAGGAAGACTTCATTCTATTATCTGTGTGAGCTAGCGTGCGCAATTGCGGACTCGTTCGGGTATTTCTATGAGACCAGGAAAGGGTCTGTAGCACTAATGGAGATTGTTCGAGTACAACTACCAAAAAAGGAGTTCTTAAATGTTATGTAGAGCCAGTCTTAACATATGGATGTGAATCATGGACAATAGGATAACAGACAAGAAAATCACTGGAGTCTGTAGAAATGTGGTTTTACAGAAGAATGTTGAGAATACCATGAACAGCTAAGAAGAGTTATGAAAACGTTCTGAAAGAGGTCAAAGCAAAAAGTGTGCTAATTTCCAATATTAGGAAGAAACAATCATAATTTTTGGCCATGTAATGAGAAGAGAATAGCTGGAATATATTGTAACAACTGGAAAAATTGAGGGACGAAGAGATAGAGATAAGAAAAAAAAAGAGAAAAAAATACCAGACAGATTAAGAAATGGCTTGGCAGAAGGTCAACAACAGAAATGATAAATAACTGTCGAGATCGAAAGTTGTGGAGAGACATAATCCCCTACGCCAGCAGGCCCGGTACTCGAAGATGAAAATGGTGACAACTATCATAGTTCTCGATTCAAGTGGATAATTCAGTTTCACTGAGAGCTTCGCCATTGGTGACACCCGCTGTAGCAATCTCACATATGTATGTGGTAATTTGAAGCTACAGGCCCCAAAAATCGTGCGGTATTGGTGAGTCAACAATATTCATCTAATCAGTTAAATGTGTGAGAACACACGCATATGATAATAGTGATAGGAAATACCTGGTTTAAGCAACACCCACAACGTCCGTGGACGTGGAAAAACCCTAGGGATAACGCGCGTAATCAAATTGACCACACTATGATAAACAATAGTGGCAGTAACAGTATTTGTGAAAACTAGATCATAATTAAATTATAATTGTGACAATGTATCAGTTGTAGGAAACAATCAGAATTAAATTATAATTGTGACAATGTATCGGTTGTAGGAAACAATCAGAATTAAATTATAATTGGGACAATGTATCAGTTGTAGGAAACAATCAGAATTAAATTATAATTGTGACAATGTATCAGTTGTAGGAAACAATCAGAATTAAATTATAATTGTGACAATGTATCAGTTGTAGGAAACAATCAGAATTAAATTAAATTAAATTAACAGAACAAAATGAGCTGCAGTTAATATGAAGTTAAAATCGAGCCTACTTAAATCAGACAAGGCGAACTGGTTGGTCTTGAGGAAAGACTCCGATCTGGAGACCGAGAGGTTGTGAGTTCAAATCCCGGCTGCGCCAGTTTGGGATTTTTATTTGTGATTTCTCATTGTAGCAACCACCCCTGGTCTCAGCAGCGAGTCACAGCTTGAAACGTCAAATACTCATCGACGGTAAAAAATATGAGTACCTCCTAAGACGGAGTTATCTGCCTTTGCGGCGAGGTACCCCCGTGTGCACGGCTGACAGGGAAAAACAGATTTACCCGCAAAATTCCATTCCTAGTCTCTAGGGACTTTGCCAGAAGTGAAATATGGCAAAAAATTTTCAAAATCAGACAAGAAGGTACATGCGAAATAGAACATCACAATTTGTATCAGATAAAGTGTAATTAAAAAAAAAAACATTAATAAACAATGGCAAATGCTGAAAGAATCAATACAACACCCATCAAAGGATATCATATCACTAGTGTAAAAAAAATGCATAGAATAAATGGATGACAGATGACATGCAATAATTAATAGATACAAAACGAAGAAGTAAACGAAGCAAAGAAAAGTATAAACGATTAAATAGAGAAATAGCCAAACAAATGCTGCGCAAATGGAAAAAAAAAGTATGGGTATAACAAAAATGCAACGAAATTGAAACACATAACAAAAAAGAAACGCAAACGCTTTCTAAAACCCACAGAACAATTAATTAACAAAGAGACAGACACAACCAAACAATGGTTGTTTACATTCAAAGGAAAGAGGATTGTTGCTGGAACAAGGAAGCGTAAGAGAAAGATGGACAGAATACATTAATGAACTCTATAGTGATGGCCGCCGAGAAATAGGCATTCAAGATAATGGAAAGGACGGGGACAATTCGTCAATAGAAATAAGAAAAAAAAAGAGTTCTTTAGTTTCTGTTATGTGGAGACAGTCTTGAGTTATGGAAGTGAATCCTGGACAACAGAACAACAGATAAGAAAATCTTGGGAGGCCACAGAGATGGGGTTTTGCGGAAAAAAATATTGAGAATACCATGGGCAGCTAACAAAAGTAATGAGGATGCTCTAAAGAACAAAAATCTGGCAGCCACAGCCTGGAACCAGACGAACTTCATCTTCAGCCCAAAGCTCGGAATGTGAATATGAACTGAAATGCTCTGTGAGCCAAAGGGTTTCTGCCCATTTCAGCTCGTTACATTACGTTAAGAACAACACGCCACTCAGATTGTATATAATGTCTGTTATAACAATTGTTATTAGCTTCAGTTTTAAACAAGGAAGCAATAGTTTGTTAAATTACAGATAACAAAAAACTCGTTTATGTACTAACAAATATTCAGTCTCCGTGGATGTTGTCATTTTGTTATTTCTTACCATAGAGGGGGAGGCAAGCGACTATATCTTTGATACTGCGGAACTTGTCAAATTTTAGTTGCGCTCCTATGAGTCGCCGGGCATACTTTGTGAACAACTGGTTTAAGGGAATTGTTTTTTTTTTGTGGAAAATCAACAATAAAATTGATAAAGAAGATGTAGAGAGAGAAAGTTATGGGGAGAAATAATCACATACGCCAGCAGACAAGGAACTTGGTGATGATATCCCTGGTGATGATATCACATTGATATTCTGTGGAGTGGTTTTAGTTTGTGACATCATAACAAGATTTACCATTTCTAGTTTAATTTGTAAAAACGAAACTTTTATTCTCTTCTTCTACATTTTTACTCCCTGTGAAGCATAGGTCTTCAACAAACACTTTCAGCTCCCTGTGAAGCACAGGTATTCAACAAACACTTCCCAAGCCGTTCTGTTACTTGCCATTCTTTTAAGATCTTCCCATGTTTTTCTCTCTCTCTCTCTCCCCTTTCTTCAACTTCATCTCTATTTTCATCTGCCTTGTCTAAGAATATTTTGGTCTTCACTATTTGTCTTTATCCTTGGGGATTCCAAAAATGGCCTGTTGTGTAAAGCTCTCAGTTGGCAGAGAAAACGAAACTGTTTGCTCTATTTGAGAACATTAACGCTTATGGCAGACCAATAATAAAGATTAACAATTTAAACTTTTTCTGGTTAAAAAAATAATCACTTTCTGTCACAAAAATAAGATCAATACAGAGGCTATTTTCTCGTGAAATGTTTTTTTTGTTTTTGTGTGTGACGCAGTTGTTGTCTGCTCTTTTAGTTGTTCCAGACAACCTAACTTCGGCTCTTAAGAGTTGTCATACTGGATGGGAACTGCACGGAAACTGGGCTGGATACTTAGTCTCATCATTTCATATTCGTTACTTTAGGAACTCTGTATATATTATCATCATCAAGTACCATGCCTGCTGGCGTAGGTGATCATGTCTCTCCACAACTTTTGATCTCGATAGCTACTTATCATTTCTGTTGTTGATCTTCTGCCAAGCCATTCTCTTAATCTTCTGCCAAGCCATTCTCTTAAGCTGTTTGGTATCTTTTCTCTTTGTTCCCCTCTGTCTCTTCTTCCTTCAATTTTCCCAGTTCTTACAAAATATTCCAACTGTTCCCTTCTCATTACATGGCTAAAAAATTATGATTGTTTCTTCCTAATATTGAAAATTAGCTCTGATTTTGCGTTGATCTCTTTCAGGACATTTTCATTGCTCATCTTAGCAGTCCATGGTATTCTCAATATTCTTCTGTAAAACCACATTTCTACAATCTCCAGTGATTTTATTGTCTGTTGTCCTATTGTCCATGATTCACATCAATATGTTAAAACTGACTGTACATAAAAAAAGCTGCTTTTCCCTGAGCATTCTGCATCTCACCTCTGTTGAACATCTACCATCTGAGGTTAACATTGTTTCCATATATTTAAATTCATTAACCTCTTTTAATATTGCTCTACTTGTCTTTACTGTGCATTGCGGTGAAGTCCTTTTTTCCCATTACTTGTGTGTTTTTATTTATTTATTTTTATTATTTAAAAAATTTTTTTTTACGCATATGGAAAGGGTTTCACCTTTTCTCGTATCTTAAACATATGTCGTGATTCAGCGAGCAAGCGGTTACTGGAATTTGAAATTGAACAATGCTCAAGTTTAAAATGTGATTACGAAAATGGGTTAATTAAGCAGTGAAATATGCAGCAGTCATACACGCCTTCCGTCTGTTGTTGAAGACTGCTTGAAATGTAATCAATTAAAATCTGTTAATAGACCTCTCAAACAGAAATATTGATTACAATGTCTGTGTATATATATATTTATATACTCGCCAGATACTACGTAGTAGTAATATATTAAGATGAACTGTTTTCATACATACACGCTTACACACATGCACACGTACATACGTACGTACATACATTCATACATACATACATACAAACATACATTCATACATAAATACATACATACATACACACGCACACATACATACATACATACATACATACATACATACATACATGCATACATACATACATACATACATACATACATACATACATGCATACACACGCACACATACATAAATACATACATACATACATACATACATACATACATACACACACATACATACATACATGCATACATACATACATACAAACAGACATACATACATACATACATACATACATACACACGCAGACATACATACATACATACACACACATACATACATACATACACACACATACATACATACATACACACACACACAAATACATACATACATACATGCATACACACATACACACATACATACATACTTACATACATACATACATACATACATACATACATACATACATACATACATACATACATACATACATACATACACATATTAAGCAAAAGTTTCTTGTACGTCTCATGGATTATGGGGATTATAGTGTCAGCGATCAAATTCTTCAACAACCAAAGGCACATTTCATTGATGACAAGGTTGGCATCACGACATGTCCAAATTCTTTGAATGAAAAATGTTTGGTACATATTTTCAGAGGCTGGGTGAACCCCGAAGCCTTGTTAATTTAAAAAAAAACTGAATCCATATCTGGGAATTAAATATGCACCCATCTGGTCAAAAGGTCATCTGGTCAGCAGCAGCAGCAACTGTAGTAGTAGTAGTTGTTGCTGTTGTTGTAGTAGTTGTTGTTGTTGTTGTAGTTGTAGTTGCAGTAGTAGTAGCAGCAGTAGTAGTAGCAGCAGTAGTAGTAGCAGCAGTAGTAGTAGCAGTCGTTGTAATAGTAGTAGTAGTAGTAGTAGTAGTAGCAGTAGTAGTAGTAGCAGTAGTAGCAGTAGTAGCAGTAGCAGTAGTGGTAGCAGTAGCAGTAGCAGTAGCAGTAGAAGCAGCAGCAATAATAGATGTAGCGAATCATTGCAGTAGATAAACAAATGAAAAGACAATTAGAGGCCACAGAGATGGAGTTTCCCAGGAAAATGTTGAGAGCTCTCTGGACAGTTAAAACGATCAAGGAGGAAATTCTCATAGAGACAGTACAAACATAGAGCAACTAAAAACATCAGAAAGAAACAATCGACATTTTTTTTTCAAGCACATACTAATTATAGCCTTCGGTACATACATACATACATACAAGACATACATGCATACGATATTCCAATTGTTTACGATGAATGATGATATTGTATGTCAGGGAACAGTTGGCTGTGTTCACTTTCTGTGCGGTTTCGCCTTATGTCTTTTGGCGTTTGCTGAGACTGCGACGATGGGGACTACAGCTACCTTTCTTTGTTTGGGAGATGCGTCAGAAATTTTTGGATGATTCCACTGGCACGGGCGGTTGAGCAATTATGGATTTTAATTCGTTTGCAGTGATACCGGGGCCTTTCATAACCAAAGAAACAAAGAACTAATTAGAGGAAAGTTAGAATACTTGTTTACAATTGGCAATATATAGTGAGATCGCGGATGAAAAAGAGAGAGAATGTATGACAGCTTGGTATTGTGGCACGCTAAACAATTAACAATATTATTGATACGACCCACTGAGAATTGTGGAAGGACATTATCGCCTACGCCAACCGATATGGCACCTAATGATGAGTAGGTGAAGTAATAATAATAATAGTTATTGGTCGTTTCAAATCTAAATGTTCACGATTAACATGAAATATCTCCTCTTTCCCTGCACTTACAAACTTGATTTTTTGCATCTGGCCTTGTTTTTCCAAGGTCCCACCGATTTCACAAAATTTAATGATGTAGGAAGTATGCTTCATCATGAAGCAGCACTTTCCTTTGATCTCAGTGAATTTACGGATCTTTTTGCTCCTGGAGAAAATAATTTACCGTACATTAATGGAAATCAGCTTCTCGACATAGGCGTCTCTACACAACTTGAAAGTTGGAGGCGTTTATCAACTGTTTACTTTCTATTGTTTACTTTCTTTAAAATACTATGAGAATGTCAATGTTATAGCCTTTACAGACGGTCTAAAACAAATCAGCGTATAAACAGTTCCATTAATGAAAACTATTTAAACAATATACAACAAAGAATACATTTAAAAAAATTAATTATCCGTTGCGAGCGATAACGAGCATGACATATCAAGCAAAGTTATTGTTTATGGGTACGCATGTGACTAAAGAGTCCGATGTAAGCACGGGATCCTCTTCACTGTAAAGAGCTACATTGTTCGTTTTATGTCTTTCCATGTGACTTTCATTATTTTACGTAAACAAGACATATGAAAGTGATTTAGTTTCTTTGCATGCCTGCAGTACACATATCAAGAATCTTTACATTTTCAAAACGTTATCAACTTTAGCTAAAGATTGATCATGCGGACATATAAAAACGTCCATTATTATTTCATTTATTCTGAATCAGAGGAGTCTAACATATTGATTACTAATCTGGGCTGAACGAACGATAGTCCATCTTTTTTCCAATAGTCATTTTCTTCTTTTAAGACATGATCTTCACATTTGCACCAAAAATCTTTGTCAATCTGTGATAGAGCAGCATATGTCAGTCCTTTTATATCGCATAGTTTAAAACTTGTATTCTCAGCTGCCACCTGCCCTTTAATTTTTGCCCAAACGAGTTCAATGGGGTTTAATTGTGGATGATAAGGGGGCAGTCTCAAGCACGTATGACCATGCTGTTGAATGATTTTGTCTATTTGGAATACTTTGGTCTTTTGCGATTTCTTAACAAGTGACAGTAATTCAGGTTTCAAAAATCCCTCGTTAAATGGAATTCCTTCCTTTCTTAGCCAAATCTTTATAACATCTTTTGTACTGGTAGATGTAGGAATTTTGTCTTCTTCTGCCACAGCGTTGTGGTACGACGCGTTGTCCATTACCAGACAGGATGGTCTGTCTAGAATTGGAAGAAGAGTATTTTCAATCCACTCTCTAAATATATGGCCATTCATCTCGGTGTGATAGTCCCTGTTGTCAGTATAATTAGAGGTGAATATAAGTTCTGCATTTTTCACCAACCCTTCTTTTCGGCTGCCTGCATGTGCCATTATAATACGCTGTCCTTTTCCAGTGGGTACACATCTTTTAATACTTCCATCTGATAACTGCCATTCCTTTGCACTTGTGTGGTGAGAATTTATCCAAGATTCATCTAGAAATACAATATCATAACCTTGGTTACGCATTTCCCGTACTTCACGTAAATATTTACTCCTCATAGAAACTAAGTGCGGCTTCTCGCAGATGACATTTCTACCACTATCGTACTTTCTAAACGTAAAACCGATGCTTCTAACAGTTCTCCATAATGTTGTTTTCGACACAACAATGTCATTTTCTGTTCTCAGTCGAATGTTCAGTTTTCTTAAAGTCGCAGTTTCTTTGGAATCGAACATTTTACAAATTGCTCTTCTAATCACTTCCTTGTCAAAACTATCTACTACTTTCTTTCTTCCTAGCGTCCTAGTCTTGATTGAACTGGACACTCCGTTAGCTTTAAGCACTTGTTTGAAAAAGCGTTTGCTTATACCCAATGCGTGAATAGTTCTCTTTTCTGGCTTTGAGATGCTTCGATACAGTTTTCCACGCTTAGCTTCTATGCAAAAATATTTATACACCTTTATTGCCACTGATTGCAATGTAAGGAACTTTACTTTTATACCCATTGACTAACAGATCACAAATTTAACGAAATTACCCAATAATTAGGATACGCCGTTGCACATAAATCACAACAAAACGACAGGAAATGGGATGCACCGGATATAAAATTATAACTATGACGCGTTTTATGTGTTTTTTAGTGCTTAAAACAGGGAAATTGGCGCGCATTACGTTCAAGATGACAAGTCCGTGGGTGCTCACTCATATGAAGCGGTAATTCCTCCAAATATATGGTTTGACCAAAATGCCTTAAATTTGTATACTTCAAATAAAGAATATTTAAAACTATACGTTTGTTGGTGAGGAAATGAATGTACTTCTTGGGACCAAAAAATCACAAGACCATATGCAAAATTTCAGCATTATCAATCAATTGGTTGCAGAGATATGGAATTTTAAACACATTCAAAATATTTTGAAACGACCAATAGTAGTTTTAACAAAAGTAGTAGTAGTACTATTGGTCGTTTCAAAATATTTTGAAGGTGTTTAAAATTCCATATCTCTGCAACCAATTGATTGATAATGCTGAAATTTTGCATATGGTCTTGTGATTTTTTGGTCCCAAGAAGTACATTCATTTCCTCACCAACAAACGTATAGTTTTAAATATTCTTTATTTGAAGTATACAAATTTAAGGCATTTTGGTCAAACCATATATTTGGAGGAATTACCGCTTCATATGAGTGAGCACCCACGGACTTGTCATCTTGAACGTAATGCGCGCCAATTTCCCTGTTTTAAGCACTAAAAAACACATAAAACGTGTCATAGTTATAATTTTATATCCGGTGCATCCCATTTCCTGTCGTTTTGTTGTGATTTATGTGCAACGGCGTCTCCTAATTATTGGGTAATTTCGTTAAATTTGTGATCTGTTAGTCAATGGGTATAAAAGTAAAGTTCCTTACATTGCAATCAGTGGCAATAAAGGTGTATAAATATTTTTGCATAGAAGCTAAGCGTGGAAAACTGTATCGAAGCATCTCAAAGCCAGAAAAGAGAACTATTCACGCATTGGGTATAAGCAAACGCTTTTTCAAACAAGTGCTTAAAGCTAACGGAGTGTCCAGTTCAATCAAGACTAGGACGCTAGGAAGAAAGAAAGTAGTAGATAGTTTTGACAAGGAAGTGATTAGAAGAGCAATTTGTAAAATGTTCGATTCCAAAGAAACTGTGACTAAGAAAACTGAAAATTCGACTGAGAGCAGAAAATGACATTGTTGTGTCGAAAACAACATTATGGAGAACTGTTAGAAGCATCGGTTTTACGCTTAGAAAGTACGATAGTGGTAGAAATGTCATCTGCGAGAAGCCGCACTTAGTTTCTATGAGGAGTAAATATTTACGTGAAGTACGGGAAATGCGTAACCAAGGTTATGATATTGTATTTCTAGATGAATCTTGGATAAATTCTCACCACACAAGTGCAAAGGAATGGCAGTTATCAGATGGAAGTATTAAAAGATGTGTACCCACTGGAAAAGGACAGCGTATTATAATGGCACATGCAGGCAGCCGAAAAGAAGGGTTGGTGAAAAATGCAGAACTTATATTCACCTCTAATTATACTGACAACAGGGACTATCACACCGAGATGAATGGCCATATATTTAGAGAGTGGATTGAAAATACTCTTCTTCCAATTCTAGACAGACCATCCTGTCTGGTAATGGACAACGCGTCGTACCACATCGCTGTGGCAGAAGAAGACAAAATTCCTACATCTACCAGTACAAAAGATGTTATAAAGATTTGGCTAAGAAAGGAAGGAATTCCATTTAACGAGGGATTTTTGAAACCTGAATTACTGTCACTTGTTAAGAAATCGCAAAAGACCAAAGTATTCCAAATAGACAAAATCATTCAACAGCATGGTCATACGTGCTTGAGACTGCCCCCTTATCATCCACAATTAAACCCCATTGAACTCGTTTGGGCAAAAATTAAAGGGCAGGTGGCAGCTGAGAATACAAGTTTTAAACTATGCGATATAAAAGGACTGACATATGCTGCTCTATCACAGATTGACAAAGATTTTTGGTGCAAATGTGAAGATCATGTCTTAAAAGAAGAAAATGACTATTGGAAAAAATATGGACTATCGTTCATTCAGCCCAGATTAGTAATCAATATGTTAGACTCCTCTGATTCAGAATAAATGAAATAATAATGGACGTTTTTATATGTCCGCATGATCAATCTTTAGCTAAAGTTGATAACGTTTTGAAAATGTAAAGATTCTTGATATGTGTACTGCAGGCATGCAAAGAAACTAAATCACTTTCATATGTCTTGTTTACGTAAAATAATGAAAGTCACATGGAAAGACATAAACGAACAATGTAGCTCTTTACAGTGAAGAGGATCCCGTGCTTACATCGGACTCTTTAGTCACATGCGTACCCATAAACAATAACTTTGCTTGATATGTCATGCTCGTTATCGCTCGCAACGGATAATTAATTTTTTTAAATGTATTCTTTGTTGTATATTGTTTAAATAGTTTTCATTAATGGAACTGTTTATACGCTGATTTGTTTTAGACCGTCTGTAAAGGCTATAACATTGACATTCTCATAGTATTTTAAAGAAAGTAAACAATAGAAAGTAAACAGTTGATAAACGCCTCCAACTTTCAAGTTGTGTAGAGACGCCTATGTCGAGAAGCTGATTTCCATTAATGTACGGTAAATTATTTTCTCCAGGAGCAAAAAGATCCGTAAATTCACTGAGATCAAAGGAAAGTGCTGCTTCATGATGAAGCATACTTCCTACATCATTAAATTTTGTGAAATCGGTGGGACCTTGGAAAAACAAGGCCAGATGCAAAAAATCAAGTTTGTAAGTGCAGGGAAAGAGGAGATATTTCATGTTAATCGTGAACATTTAGATTTGAAACGACCTATAGTAGTAGTTATAGTAGTAAAAATAATATTAATAGTATGCTTCCTATCTCGCAAAATACATCAAGGTTTCATAATAGAGCGCTCAAGAGCAAACATATCGTTTGTTATAACTGGATAGTCCTGTTTTGAAAAGGCAGTCACGCGTTTATAAATCTTATGTAGTTGGATATTGAAGGTGACTTTGGTGTTTTTTTGTGTCTACATGTTTGCGTCTTCTTTATTGTTGCCACGCGTTTTGTCTGTTTTCATAAAATCTTCATACCACTCTTTACTAATGCGTGTATAGTAATCCCTCAGTTATCGCGGTTAATAGGGACCAGAACCGGCCGCGATATGTGAAAAACCGCGAAGTAGTGTTACCTTCTCATTTTTAACATACGGACATTTTTGTGTATGTATAATATCAATAAGTGTATATGAAACCATATAAGTGCATATGTTATCATTAGAACATCAAAGAATAGTTTCAAGCATGTAAATAACATATTAATAGTATAAATAAGATACATAAAATAATGTTGTTTTTATAATAATTCCTCAATTTTGAATTTTTGAACAATCCGCTATTTTTACTATAGCACAAATTACAGCAGCCCCTGCAAAGCAAAAAATCTGTTTGGAAAGATAACAATTCACGCTTGGCTCTAAAATCAGGCTGCTTGCGCCACCTAGTTATATACATTTTTCTATAGGCTTCTGAAACATGGACCCTGGCAGTAGTGATACAGACTAAAATACAAACTGTTGAGATGAAATGTTATGATAAGGTTTTGGGCATCCCTTACTCAGATCGTATCACAAATGAAGAGCAAACGGATACAAGCATTTGGAGTACATGACGGTTTGTTAACCATTGTGAAGAAGTGTAGAATGAACTGGTTTGGCCACGTGTCTCGATCGTCGGGTCTAGCATAGAAATTCTGCAAAGAACTGTAAAAGGAGTGAGAAGAGGAGGTAGCAGAGAACATCAAAGAATGGACATACCTCAACTTTGCAGTCCCAAAGAGTGACTGTAGATAGAGAGAAATTGAGAACCTTTCAGTGGTGCCTCAAAGACCTTCCGGGTTATGGAATGAAGAAGAAGACTGCGAATGATGTTTTAACAATGCATTTTAAAATGTTAACATCAGGTGAAAACTTGTTGTTAATATTGGAGCCAAGAGAGGAACCATTGCTGATTCCTGCGAGAGTTTGTTCATCATTATTAACAATAGAGAGGGCCCTGCCATAATTTCCGTGTTGGAAAGTGAAAAGTTTAAAGTAAAGCGTCCTGCCAAGTGGCGTATATGGTATATGGTGTTAGTGTCCATGATTTTCATAGACCTTCGGCACATGATTTTTTGGGGTAATGTGGTCGGTATTACGCTCGAGTCGCTTTACTTTCCCAGAAAAAAATCCGGTACCCGTTTAAGGCTAGTTGGCCGATCTTTATTCCGAATTTATTTAATACACTTGTAAACTTGTCAATGAGTATTGTTGTAAAATATCTCCCTAAATAAACTATTAGTGCTGTATCATCAATGAAAAAATAAGCTCTCTGGTAACGACTTAGTTTCGTCATTGCTCTAACCCGATACAGTCTGAATAATCTTCTTTCTATTCTTGTGTGAAGACAAATAGCCTCGTCTGATGGGTTGAATGCATAATATAGTAGTACTGAATGGGAAAAAAATGCCCAAAAAGTGTTCGTGCAAGAACAGCCTTGCTTGATTCCATTCTGGACAGGGTGGATGTTAGAGGGGTTCCCGTCGTATTGTATTTTGCAATTCATATTTAAATGGAATGTTATGATACGTAATTTGCATTATTGTTTCAGACTGTAGGCGAGGGTGAAGTTATCATCTTCGTTTACTTACATTTTCTAGGCGGTTATCATAGTGTGAGTTAACTGATTTTATTTATTCAAACCGTCTGTAGTAGTTCATTATTGTCACGTAGATGAGGCGCTGAACTTTTCAACAAATGTAGAATTAAAGCTGATTTTCGGATATTATTCAACGGTCCCTAACTGTTGGGTCGCATATCATTTCTAAAAACAAAAAAAAAATTACGTCGGGGGTTGGAGGGGTGGGGGTGGGTGGGTGTGGGGAGGAAGTTATTTTTAATTACAACTATTTTTACTGAAAGTAAATTTAAAAAAAATTATCTTCAACATTTATTTCAGTTTTATAAAAGGTAATCACAAGTTACGTGTCTATTAGACAAGGTGGCCAGAGACTCTTTGACTAATATGAAAGGGGTCAGAGATAACTTGACTAATATGAAAGGAGTAGAGATAACTTGACTAATATGAAAGGGGTCAGAGATAACTTGACTAATATGAAAGTAGTAGAGATAACTTGACTAATATGAAAGGGGTCAGAGATAACTTGACTAATATGAAAGGAGTAGAGATAACTTGACTAATATGAAAGGAGTAGAGATAACTTGACTAATATGAAAGGAGTAGAGATAACTTGACTAATATGAAAGGAGTAGAGATAACTTGACTAATATGAAAGGAGTAGAGATAACTTGACTAATATGAAAGGAGTAGAGATAACTTGACTAATATGAAATGATCAGGAGTAACTTAACTATTATGAAAGAATACCATCGATCACTAGGCTATTTTAAAAATAGGGTCCCACAATTTACGTAACTATTAAAGGGAAATGATATTTACATGATATTACAAAAGGGGTTCGCTGGGTACTAGGTATTACAAAAGGGGGTCGCTGGGTACTTGGTATTACAAAAGGGGGTCGCTGGGTACTTGGTATTACAAAAGGGGTCGCTGGGTACTTGGTGTTACAAAAGGGGGTCGCTATTTACTAGGCTACTACAAAAGGGACGACGCTGGGTTCTTGGTTAAGGGAGTCGCTTGGTACCTTGGATTTTACAAAAATGCGATCGCTATTTGATTGGCTATTAGAAAAGGGGTAGCTGGGTGCTTGATTATTTTAAAAGGGGGTCGCTAATTACTTGGTTACTTAAAAAGGGTGTAGCTGGGTACCTGGTTATTACAAAAGTGGGTCGATATTTACTTGGCTACTTCAAATGGTGGTCGCTATTTACGTGGTTACTACAGGAAAAGCACATGAATAGACCTTGTAAATATTGATTTGAACATAAATGAACTTTAACTCGTTCTGTCCGGCTCGTCTAATAATAGCCGAAAATTTCACAACCATCATTTGCGGTTTGTCTAATAATAACCGGATGAGATTTGGTCTTTATTTTTGGTGTTTAAATAAAATCGTATTTAATCCAATCCAAATTTGTGATAGTCTATTCCAGATAATTGTAATTCATTCAATTCATTTGTTTTTTAGAAGCGGGTTTCATTGTGTTTTTAATCGTTTATAATCGTGTGTTATTCCAATCGATAGAATGTTCTCAGATAAGAAATAGCTGTCTTATAAATGTAACTAACGATTTACATCCGAGCAAGCCTCAAAGTTAATTCGATCATGGATTTCTGTTAAAAATGTAGAAAGGGTGTCTGCCTGGTCTCGGGGCAAGACGCCGGTCTCGAGACGGAGAGGTTCGGAGTTGAAGTCCCGGCTGCAGTTGGGATTTCTATTTATGATTTTTCTCTGCGGCAACCACTCCAGGTCTCAGCAGTGAGACCCAGCTTGAATCTCCAAATATTCATCGACGGAAAAAAAAATATGAGTACCTCTGAAGTGGGAGTTATCTGCCTGTGCGGCGAGGGACCCCTGTGCACACGGCTGCCGGGGAAAAACAGATTAACAGTAAAATTCAGTTCCTGATCTCTAGGGACTGCGCCAGAGGTAAAAGCTGGCGAACAAAAAATGAGGAAGAAGTATTTATCCACCACATTGCTGGAAATTCGGATTCAGATTTGTCATTGAGTGATAATATTGTTCAACGGAACATACATTGACATCGGAGGTAATGGCGCGTTGCCTATTCTTTTTTTCTAGATCTAGAAATAGCAGGTCAATCATGCATTAAAAAAAAAAAACCTTTCTGGCAAAATTATTATTGTAAATACCTTTTAGAAGAAGTTCATTTAATTCTACACATTTGTTTGTATATGATACATCAATGTATTATGTGGATTACAAATAAATATTGTGACATATAGGGTATTCGGTGACATACATTATTATTGAAGGGGAGTGAAGTATTAAGCTTCCCAGTTCTAGGTCTCAGTATTTTTGGAAGTGAGGGAGCCAATGTTCTTTCTCGTATTGTTTATCGTCCGTAGCTCACTAAGTTAGGTACCAATTTTTTAACTCGGTCGACTTGGGCACGTCAAACTGCTATCTAACCCACTTTAACTTTCCTGCGAAGTCAGAGCGTTACTATTATACTAAAGATGCACGAATTTATTTTTCTGTAAAATATCTAATTTTTTCGAACCATGAACAAAACCTATATGTTTAAATTATAAAAAAAAAATCCTGCGCTTTAATTATAGTGCGTATACATGCAACTCATGCAGTTATAAATGTTCGTTAATCTCGGTGGCTGAGTGGTTAGTGTGCTCGCTTCCTGACCAGAATGATCAAGGATCGATCCCCAGAAGTGGCGGATTTTTTTCTGACTGACAAGACTCCGGGATTCACCCAGCCTCTAGAAATGGGTACCATAGATTTGTGTGGATATAAAGACGGTCTGGCGTGATACCGACCACTTCACCCAAAATTGTGCCGGGGTCATAGAAACATATGTTCACTAACACCATATTCCCCATACGCCTAGAAAGGCATGAAGGGAACCTCTACTACAGTCATTACTGGTAGATAAGGTTAAACACGATTATGGCAGGGCTGTTTTTTTTTTATCATCTCATTGTAGTGTTTTAGTTATAATCTTGACAATATTTCAACATTCATGCTTGAAGATGTTCAGAGCCTAGAACGTTCTTCTCATTCTTCAAATGGATATTTTCTGGGAGAGGTTTGAATTTGTGACACCAAACAAGAAACGGACAATTTGTAGCTCAGTTAAATATTAAAGTGTTCATGACATTTTATCAGTTACTGTCCGTAACAAATAGAACAGAGATAGGAAAATTTGAGAGATTTGGCAGATATTCTTTCTTGCTTTCTTCACTTTCTCTTGTACCCATCCGGGTGTTGAGGGAGATACAAAGTCTGGCTCTCGCCCTTTGGCGTCTTCAATCATTGACAACTGATGCTGTTGTAGAGTGTCTTTGATGTTGTCTGTCCATCTTACCCTGTGTCTGTCTCTTCTTCTTCTCCATTCTCTTTTAATATATGCTTTACATTGTAAGGAATAACACGACATTCTTTCTAGATGGACAAACCAGTTTATTTGTTGTTTCTGTATGTAGATTAGGATTGGCTCAATGCCTACTCTATCTCATATAATATCATTTCTGATTCTGTCTTTTCTGGTCAGCTCAAGAGCTTTTCTCAGACATCTCATCTCTGTGATGAAAAGCTTCCATTTGTGCTTAGATATAAGTGACCATGCGTGGTATTAGTAGCACAATTAAAAAAAGTAAAGTACCCCCGTCGCACCAAGTAGCGTATAGGTAATATGGTGTTAGTGACCATAAATTTTACAGACCTTCGGCACATGATTTTTGGGGAAATGTCGTCGGTATTACGCCCGTGCCGCTTTACTTTACCAGAAAAAATCCGGTACCCATTAAAGGCTGGGTGAACCCGGATGCCGTCGGTTGGGATCGAACCCTACCTCTTGTCCTTTGTAGTCCAGTTCACTAACCACTGAGCTATCGCAGCTCCAGTAGCACAATGTTGGATAAAATATACACTGTATAAGATGTTTCTTGGTGGTAATAGGTATTGTTTTGTGTTGAAGTATAGTGGATAGATGTCTCAGTATTCGCATTTGTTTTATCGCATCATATATCTATTTCTTTGTCGATTTTGCCATCTTCAGAGAATGTTGGTCTCAGATATTTAAAGTTTGTTAATTGTTTTATAACTTGATGTTCAATAGCTATGTTTAGTATCTTCTTTTGTCTTTCTATTCAAATAACTTCGGTTTTTTTAGTACTTATTTTCATGTTATTCATTTTACATTCTTTGTTCTGTATTCTTCGTCTTCTTCTTTTCTCTTTTCAAATGGTACCTAAAAGGTGTCGTGGTTTATATTATTTTTTCGTTCTTGTGCTGCTCGAATTGTCTGAATTAGTGATTTTCCTTTGTTGTTACATGTCTCTGTCACTGCATCTATCCATCTTCTTCTGGGTCTTCCTCTTGGTCTTTTTCCATGCATTCTCGAGAAGAACGCCCTTGATGGTGATTGGTAAGGATTCATTCTGACCAGGTGGCCAAGCCATTTAAGTTGCTGTTGTTCTATATATTCTTGGCAGGGTTTTGTTCCTACTATTTTTCTTATGGTTTCATTTGGTATTCTATCTCTTTTTGTGTTGTTTGTTACTTTTCTCAAGCAACGCATCTCACATGTATTGATCTTTCGTAAATGGGATTTAGAAAGGGTCCATGTTTGACTTTCATAGCACAAAGTTGGTATGAAAATGCTATTTATCATTTGTTGTTTAGCTGGCATAGAAATGTTTGGATGTCTTAGCGATGGTGAAAGCTGGTATGTGACAGCATTTGCTTTTTGTATTCTCATGTCAATTTCTCTGTCTAGTCTTCCATCTTCTGTGAACATTGTGCCTAAATATTTGAATTCCTCTACATGTTTTATTTCTTTATCTTTGATCATAATGGTTAATGGGTGTCTTAATTTGCTTATTCTTATAGCCTCTGTTTTTGCTGTGTTAATTTTTATACTCTAGTTTGTGCAGCTTTTATCTAGAGATGTTAAATGCTGTTGTAGCAGGTTTTCATCCTCATATATTAGGCATTGGACGTGTGCGAAGAGTAGCTCGTTGATATTGGAGTTTTCTACCTCTATATTATTTTTTTATTTTTCCTTATTGTTGGTTGTTTCCTGATTTATTTTGTCCATATATATGATGAAGAGGAGTGGTGAGAGGACACATCCTTGTCTTACTCCTGTTGTAACCTGAAGCCATTCTGACAGACCTTCTGATGTTCTGACGGCACTTTGACTGTTTTTATATAACGCCATTATATTATCTAGTAGTTGTCCTGCTACCCTGTAGGTATCTAAAGTTTGCCAAGTTTGTTCCTGTCCACACGATCAAATGCTTTTTCCTGATCTATAAACACTATATTTAGGTTTCTGTCTCATTATTATTATTATTATTAGGTCGATGCAATGTTCAATTTTTAACCAAACAAAACTTTCCACATTTTAAAATACGGCATCTTCTAATCGTTCTGAATGTGTAATAGAAGAAACCTGTGTATTTTATATTTCATTGAAAGACAGAATTGAGTAAATCAACTAAAGTATTCTCGACAAACAACTATGTGTAAAATTTAATAACAATGTAATGATAGCTTGTATCACATAATATGTGCGCACTTTATACCGCTTTAATGTTGATGCTGCTAAAGACTTCTATCAAATTAATAGAAAAAGGAATTAAAGAAAGAACAAATCGACCAGACACATCTGGAGAATTGATGAAATTGCTAGCAAGAAAGAAATATCAAACTATTGGATGGACCAAGGGCAAGTAATTAATTAATTAATGCAGATAATAAGTCCCGTTTGCGCATGACGTATGCGTCTGGGATTTAAAGGCAGACAAAGACATGGAAATAAAGAAACGCTAGCGTTCTTTAAGAACACAACAGTGGTAGTTCAAGCCATGTAATTTAATGATGAATGTAATATAACGTAAGTAAGTGAGATATTACGTTCGTCTAAATTGATATTTATGGAAGGATAGAGAATTAATACTTCCGTGCAAAGTACAAGCTATTTTATTTATATGTTTACGAGAGTCGTCATCATGTGTCGTATTCTGTTGTGTTGAAGATGAGGTAAAGGAAAAAGAAGACGACAGAAGTATTTCTATTGCAAGAATATTGTTAGTAATAAAAGGTAATTGAGCATCTAGCAATAGTTAGCGCGCAAGCTTGCAGATACAAACACGTTCAGTTCCAGTCTCACGCCTTCCATTGGATCGGCTGAACAGAAATGAATGATTGCTTAATTCGTTGACTCGGAGAAGGTAATAATAACGAGGAATATTGCTGACTCTCGTCAAGATAAAACACATCTCCCATGCGACATTACTTGCTTCAGGCGCCCTTTGCCCAACACCATATAGTACCTGCAGAGTTCTAGTGGAAGTTACTAGTAACAATCATTGATGGTAACATTGTTACTCTAAGTCTAACAACTGTCCCTTAGCGAACTTGAGTAAAGTAACTACAGTAAAATTTGTAACACAAAAAAGAAATTGCGTGAAAATAAACATATGACTCATCCCATTTACTCATTCATCTAACTCATCCACTTACTAACTCACTCATTGACTCAATCCACCCCTTACTCACTTCGTAAAACATATAATACAAATAAGAAACTGTGCACATTCTAAGTTACACCCGTATCCAATGAACCCACAGTTTTGTTTTACACTTTCTCCTTCAAATCTCCATTCTCCTACACTCTTATATGTGTCTTCCTTTCTCAAATTTTCCTTCCGCTGTATTTATTTTCTCCTAAAGTTTTCAACACGTTCGCACAATCTTTTCTTTCCTCCCAGTTCTATTTTTATTTTCGTTTTTGTTAAATTTCTGTCTTGTCTGTCATGTGATGAAAACTTACAAGCGAAAACACTGGTAATAGGATGTGCCAGTGTCATTAATAGATACTGGTTATTTCATTGTCGAGTATTTTCTTAGACTGGTTGTGTAGAGAACGAACGGTAGACGGTTTTGAAAGCGTATTCACTCTACCGGCATCTGGTAGAATAAGAGCACCCTGCCTTGAAAGAGCTATTATCCTTGTATCTTTTGTATGACCCGTGAGGTTGTTTTTTTTTTACCCGGGCAACAAAGAAACCTGGGAGCAGGGAGGGAGGAAGAAGATGCGATATTATGACACAACACATGTGTGACTCACTCCTTCCTCTCACTCAAACGCCAGCGACATTATTGATTGAGGCACTCTTCATCCGCGCTCTGAAGCAGCAGATATGGAAGATTATAATAACGAAAACAAGAACTGGGAGCAAAATGACCCGGAAATCCACTCTTTGTGTGGTGTAATAGTTATAACATAAAGATGTAGTGTAGAATATAACTATCATCATCATCATCATCAAGTACCATACCTGCTAGCGTAAATGATCATGTCTCTCCACAACTCTTGATCTCGACAATTATTTATCATTTCTGTTCTTGACCTTCTGCCAAGCCATTCTCTTAAGCTGTCTGGTATCTTTTCTCTCTGCTTCCATCTATCTCTTCGTCCCTCAATTTTTCCAGTTGTTACAATATATTCCATTTGTTCTCTTCTCATTACATGGCCAAAAAATGATGATTGTTTCTTCCTAATGTTGGAAATTAGCTCTCTTTTTGCTTTGACCTCTTTCAGAACGTTTTCATTACTTTTCTTAGCTGTCCGAGGTATTCTCAACATTCTTCTGTAAAACCACATTTCCACAGCCTCCTCTGATTTTCTTCTCTGTTGGCATATTATCTATGATTCATATTCATATGTGAGGACTGGTTCTACATAACATTTAAGAAACCTTGTTCTTGTTTCCATTGTCAAAAACGCATTGAACGGAGAAATGCACAAGTGATTATAAATATAGAAACATGTTATTAAGTAAACACAAAATGACTATGTAATGCAAGATTTAACGGCAATTCCGTCCTTCCTAGCAGTAATATCATCTTCATTTTAACAAAATAGCAATACCCGTCCGCTTATTTTGATGGCAAAAGAACAGTTCCACTTTGAATACACTACATACATATATGAAGGTACATGTAAATTAAATGACACCATTCACACCTTGTGACGTATGGAGTATAAGCTGCTGATGTTCACATGTTCAATGACTTTCTAAACATATCTGGCTGATATGGTCAATAACACACCAGGTCGCTCTACATTTTTGTGAAGAAAATCGTTGGTACCCATTTTCATAAACTGGGTGAACTCTTAAGTAGGTATAAAAGAAATATTGAACAGATTTTGGGTTTGATCGCACCCCTGGCCAGTAGTCTATTAACTGTGGATTAAACCCGGACCCTTCTGATAAGGAAGCAAGCACACTAACCACTCACCCACCGAGGCTCCAAAGTGCGGTGTGGCCAGTGCTAGAATTCGAAGGCATAAACATATATAAGGTCAACTGATAACAAAGCAGATAGCAAATGTTACTCACCTGTTTGTCCCTTGCCCAGCGTTTTTTCCAAACGGTAAGGTCCCACGTGAAGGTCATCCTTGTGTGCGTGAGACATTTTGGCAGCTGAAAGTGGGCTCATGTGTAGCCCGGCCCACCAATCCTTGCTAGTACAGTCGACGCGAACCACAAATCCGTAATAATACCTTGAAACAGGAGCAGTCTCAAGTATATATAGCAGTTCTTGAGAAAAGGCAATGGAGCCCCTTTTGAAACAACAGTCAAAGGATGCTAAGCTCCTATTCAAAATTAATACAAACAATCGAAGATTAGGAAAACAAGTCTTCAACCTCTTAAAGTCTCCTCACATGAATGGGTTGTCTCCCGAGATAATGCCGTCGGCACAGAACTCTCCTGAGGTCCATTTCCAAATTAAGATAAGCAACATACAAGCAGAAGTTCTTGTACCGGTTTCCACAGTTATCTGGTTTGATTTAACGAAGTACTTTCTTTTTGAAGTCACAAAACTAACGTAGTGTCTGTTTTTGAAGTCACAAAACTAACGTAGTACCTGTTTTTAAAGTCACAAAACTAACGTAGTGCTTGTTTTTGAAGTCACAAAACTAACGTAGTGCCTGTTTTTGAAGTCACAAAACTAACGTAATGCCTGTTTTTGAAGTCACAAAACTAACGTAATGCCTGTTTTTGAAGTTACAAAACTAACGTAATGCCTGTTTTTGAAGTCACAAAACTAACGTAGTGCCTGTTTTTGAAGTCACAAAACTAACGTAGTGCCTGTTTTGAATTCTGAAATCGTGGACTATGTTTTTACGTGTTCTTCACAACTGTTACCGTTTTGGTTAGTTATGATATGTATTCATGACGTCGCCAATGTTCTTTGTAAGAGAAATGTGGCCTGTTACTATGGACGATAAACAGATGATCTGAAGTGGGAACAAAAACATACATCAAAGATTGGACGGATGTTCATAGTGTTTTATAAGAAGCACTGTTTTTTATTTTAATAAGTGGGTAAGTGGGCGGGTTTGTATGTGTCTGCTACGTTCAACAGGAATGGTTTATAGCGCTGTTGCAGGAAACGCCATGAAGTACACGTGGCACAGTACCAACAAGGCAGTAACATTAAAATTACTGAGGACATGTAATTTTCCCGATAGCAACATATGGTTGTGAATCATGGACAATCTCGCAAACAACAAGGAAGAATATCGATTCATTTGAAACAAAATGCTAATGAAAAATCCTTAAGATACCTTGGATAATAAAAAAAACAGCAATGGAGACAGATTACAAAGATTTAAACATTTAACAGAACTATCTGATACACACAATTCTACGGGGAAAGTAAAATAATATTGCCACATCAAAAGACAGCAGGCTGGAAAGAACAATAATGGAAGACATGATTCCTTAACAACGCATCAGTGACAGACCAAGAAGAAGGTGGTTTCAAGACATCAAATAGACCTTGAACATGATAATAGATGAAGTGAGAGATCTGGCTAGAGACATATTCTTTCAGACGGGCTGGCTATGGTGAAAGCAACGTTCTGCAAAGGACATGTGACATGTTGGTGATGATGATGGTAATTATGGTAGTGATGGTAATGATGGTAATGATGATGATGGTAATGATGATGATGGACTCAACTGTTGTATGGCAACTCAAGGAGGGAAGACAACATCAAAGCGACAACAGGTCTTGGTTGGGTACTCTGATGAAGTTGTCAAAAACAGAGATTGAATAGCTGGTTGTAGATTTTCGTGCCGAAAGGAATCTCAAAGAATAATGGACAAGAGAGTGAGTGGAGTCAGTCAATGAAGTAGTGTACTGAGTCTGTGAGCAAGTGGAGTCAGTAAGTGAGTGGAGTCAGTAAGTGAGTGGAGTCAGTAAGTAAGTGAGTGGTGTCATTCAATGAGTGAGTGAAGTCAGTCAGTGAGCGAGGGGGGTCAGCAAGTGAGCGGGTGGTGTCATTCAATTAGTGAATGGAGTCAGTCAGTGAACGAGTGGAGTCAGTGAGTGAATGAATGAGTGGAGTCAGTGAGTGATTGCAGTCTGTCAGTGAGTGAGTGGAGTCGGTCTGTGAATGACTGGAGTCAGTCAGTAAGTGAATGGAATCAGTCAGTGAGTGAGCGAAGTCAGTCAGTCAGTGAGTGATGGAGTAAGTGTGTAAGTGAGTAGAGTGAATAAGTGAGTAAAATGTTCAGAGATCAGGCGATTATGTCAATAAAGTTTCCGCAGTAAAAAGCAAGATCAATTGTTAAACTTTTAATAAGACTTACCCAAAGGTAATTAATAGATAAAAAAATAGCAATATATTGCACTGTCCATACGTATCAATGAAATTGAGAAACAATAGTTCCCCGGTGTTATGTAAAGCCACTTGAAAGTGAAAGTCTCGAAATAAATAAGTCTGCGAAGGTTAGTTAGGATTAGCATTTACAGAAGAACATAAAGAATACTGTGGAGCGCTGCTAAAAGTCATGAGAGCGTCCAATAAGAAGCCAACGCAAGGAAAAGCTTCCTACCACCATACACAATATATTTACGGTAAATGTAAAGGTAAAGATAAAGATAAAGGTAAAGATAAAGGTAAAGATAAAGGTAAAGATAAAGGTAAAGATAGAGATACTGGTAAAGGTAAAGGTAAAGGTAAAGGTAAAGATAGAGATACTGGTAAAGGTAAAGGTAAAGGTAAAGATACAGATAATGGTAAAAGTAAAGGTAAAGGTGAAGGTGAAGGTAAAGGTAAAGGTAAAGGTAAAGGTAAAGGTAAAGGTAAAGGTAAAGGTAAAGGTAAAGGTAAAGATACAGATACAGATACTGGTAAAGGTAAAGATAGAGATACTGGTAAAGGTAAAGGTAAAGATACAGATAATGGTAAAGGTAAAGGTAAAGGTGAAGGTAAAGTACGAGACTTGAATCGGCGTCTTAAGCACGCGAGTTTTCACCCATATGTGCTCGGCCGCATATCCAGAAATGTTAGGAGACTTCTTGATAGTGTCGCTTCAAGCATTGAAACTCACGATGCGAGGCGCCATTACTCACCGTCCCAGAGTACTACTACCCTGGTACCTATTTCTGCCGGCGGCTGGGTCGACCGCAGGGGTATTTTTTTCCAACCACGAGTATAACTCACACTGCTTCCAGCGGGTTGTCCGAACGTCGGTTGCAGAGTCGAGTGGTTTTCCCAACTAGGCTACCGAGGCACCAGACACAAATTACAATATAATTATTAAGAAGAAACAATCATAATTATTTCTATTATTAAAGTAAAGAGCCCCGTCACGCCAAGTACCATATAGGGTATGGAATATGATGTAAATAACTATAATTTTTATAGACTTTCGGCACATGATCTTTTGGGTAAAGTGGTCTGTATAACGCGTGTGCCGCTTTACATTCCCAGAAAAAAATTCGGTACCCATTTAAGACTGGGTGAACCCGGAAACCGTCGATCAGGTCAGGACCCAACCTCTAGTCCTTTGTAGTCCAGTTATCTAACGACTGAGCAATCGCGGCTCCCATTTCTGTTATTGCCGAGATATAAAGGAGAACAGCTGTATGATACTGAGACAACTGGAAGAACCGTGTTATGAAGAAGAAAAAAGTAGAAGAGGAATAAGAGAGAAAAGATACACCAAACAGCTTAAGAGAATGGTTTGATTACGGAAATGCAGAACAAATAATAATCAATGACATGGACAGAAACATGTTGCGTTACATAATCACTGACGTCAGCAAAACACGGTAATTGTTGATAATCTAAAATAAAGCTTAAAGGAGACGAATTGATAAACAATTTGACAAATCACGTGATACCACAAGAATGTATATTTTAGAGAGAAGTCTAAATTTACAGCGAACAATAAAAAGATATCAAACTGGAAACATTACAAGGTAACAGAATAAAGAGGACGTCAATAGTTAAAGAAAAATAGAATCAAAATTTTACTGGGCATGTACTTACGGAGAGACGTAAATTGAAAGATTCATGACGAAAAATGGCTTGGGAAAGTGAAGCTAATGACGTTGAAGATGAAGGATCTTGGAAATGTTAACAGAGTAAAAAAAAGTAAAGAGCCCGGTCACGCCAAGTGTCGTATAGGGAATATGGTGTTATTGACCATAGATTTTATAGCCCTTCGGCACATGATTTTGGGGTAATGTGGTCGGTATTACGCCAGTTCCACTTTAATTTACCAGAAAAAATCCGGTACCCATTTGAGGCTTGGTGAACCCGGAAGCCGTCGGTCAGGGTCGACCCGACCTCTTGTCCTTAATAGTCCAGTTCACTAACCCCTGATCTATCGCGGCTCCCATGTTAACAGAGTGGCTGGCGAATAAGAACCCACTGAAGGACAGAAGAAAGCATAAAGATGGAGACTCTAATAGGTACTGATAGTGGAGTCCTCAATATATGACGCAGATGATGAGGACATGAGATTGAGGAATTGGGGTCTGTGAGATTGTCATCGGTACACACTCTTCCTATCTTCCGGGGGGGGGGGGGGGTCAAGACAAAAGAAATGCAAACAAATTCGAAGCTGCGGTAAAGCTGATTGTAAAAGAGAAAAGAAGAAAAAACAAGCATGAAAATGGTTTGGTTAAAGCTTTACGTAAGAAATGTACGACACAAATCTGAACGACGTTTCGGCTCAATAGGCTTTCAACAGGAACAAACAAACATCGCACACACAGATATGTAAATAAATAAAGTAAATTTTCTTCTTCCTATCTTCACCTGATACTGAATCTTTCTGTAAATATTTCAGGTTGATATGTTGAATATGTGCATGACTACTGAGTGTAGTAAATTTACTATAATTGTCTCAGATTTGTGAATTTATGAAAAAACGAACATTTCATTTTTTTTTACTTCATTTATTATTTTATTTATTATTTTGTTACGGGTTTCATTTACCAGACACAGACACATATTGTGGAATTAGCACAAAATGGTGGTGACGTTTAAATAAAAAAGAGCCCATTTTACAACTTATTAAGGCATAAAAATAACTTTTTATATTAATTAATATTGACATACACACACACACATTATGTGACAATACACACCGTTAACAAAGAATCACTTCCCACATATACACATTCTCGAAACTATTAATACAAACACAGTTACAGACAACGAAACAGTGAGTAAAGTAAAGAACCCCGTCACGTCAAGTGGCGTAGAGGGAATATGGTGTTATTGACCATAATTAAATAGACCTTTGGCACATGATTTCTGGGGTAATGTGGTCGGCATTACGCCCGTGCCGATTTTATTTCCCTGAAAAGAATCCGGTATGTATTTAAAGCTGGGTGAACCCGGAAGCCGTCGAGCAGAATCGAACCCAACCTGTTGTCCTTTGTAGTCCAGTTCACTAACCACTGAGCTATCGCAGCGCCCTGACAACTAAATGGTTTAAGTTATATTCGCAGAGTGTGACGTCACGTAGAGAAGAAACCAGGAAGTGTCGTGTCACTCATATAGAGAAACGTGAGCTGAGGTGGTGCTATCACGTGTTCCGTTCATTAGCACTGACTAAATCAAGGCTGCAGGGATTTGGGCGAAGAGGATGTAATAGAAAGAATTGCTGTTCATGGAAGAGGTGGGGAGATGATAACAGAAAGTTGACTGTGAAATGTCAGGCAGGTGAGAAATGACATATGGGGATTTGTACCCGCAGACATCAGCTGGAAAGCTCGTTAAGGACATGGGAGAGGGGGGAGGGAGAGGGAGAAGAGGGAGATAGAAAGCGAGGGTTGGAGAAAAATGGAGGGAGAGAATGGAAAGATGAGTGAAGCACGAAAGGAGGGAGAGAGAAGGAAATAGTGAGAAAAGGGGAACGGTAGAGAAGGAAAGAGCGAGGGAGAGAGGGAGAGAGAGTTAGAGAGAGAGCGAGAGGGGGGGAGTTAGAGAGAAAGGGAGGGAGAGTTAGAGAGAGAGGGAGGGAGAGTTAGAGAGAGAGGGAGGGAGAGTTAAAGTGAGAGAGGGAGAGAAAGCGAGCGTGAGAGAAGAGAAATTAATAAAGAACTTATGTAAAATTAACACAATTAGCAAGCAATTAGATTGAACAACTCAACATGTGCAAGCAAGAGGTAATATGTAACATCGAAAGAACACGATATAGGCATATGTGTCATAAAGTCAGGAAATGCCCAAACACTATCACATGAACTGCTATACTCTAAATTGAATCCACGATAAAAAAAAAAAAGATACAAAAGACAAAGACAACCTTATGGGAACACATGAAGCGTAGATACACAGTTTGGGCTAGACTTGGGGTAACTTCAAGTAGATACACACTTTGGGCTAGACTTTGGGTATTGAGTTATTTGCGGGTCATCATCATTGCACTCCGAACATGTCCATAGGTGCTCAGATCCCCTCCTCAGCAATTCCCTCAGTGTCCAGCGACGGACGAATCCAGTTCCATGTTGGTTGATAAGTCTTCTTACACGGCCACTAAGTTTCTCATTTCTGGCTGTGCCCACATCTCGGAGGGCATTGATGATGTCCGCCCGATCCATTTGTTGCCCGTACTCAACGACAGCACAGCTAGCCAACCTGTCCACTCTTTCATTTCCCCGTACTCCCGCATGTCCAGGGACATAGATGAAGGTGACCATACGTATTTTGGATTTCTGCAACGACTCTATCCATTGCATGCGTACAGAACGCGACTCCACATTTTTTCATCATGCTCATCGAATCACTCAGTATACATGCGTGGATGTAGTCTTGTGACTCTAACCATTCGAATGCATTGGTCACTGCCATCACCTCCATTGTCATGCTACTCGTGGTCATCACAAATGCACCACTGTCTTCGTAGACTATTCTGCCTGCCGAGCGTGCTGTAAATGCCCATGCACTTCTTTGGTGTCGTCTTACAGATCCGTCTGTATAGATGACTGCATCTTTCTCATCGGTGTTATCCCAGATGAGACCGTTGACCTCAGCATTAACCATGACCGGGTTCTGTTCCCTATTTTTCCTGTCGAGTGTGACAATACATGAGAAAGTCCCCTTGAATGACGTAGGCACCGGTATCCACTCCTCACCAACGCTGATATTGGTAAGCCCACAGACCTGTTTGATGACATCTTCTGCTCGGCCCACCCATGATTTGCCTCATTTAGCCTGGCACCTTTTCCTGTGTTGAGCACGTGGTGCAATGGATGCTCTGTATCTGTACTAATCTTCAGGTATGCTCGTGCTCTCCAGATCTTGATTCTGTCATACATGGTTAGAAATTCAAGACGATACCTCATTGCTACACAGGGATCGTCCCTTGTACATCCCAAGAAAATGCGCATGGCTTCATTTTGAAATTTCTCCAGCCTATTAGTTTGAGTCGTACTGACAGTAAGAATTGCCAGGGCATACTCGATTGGTGCGAGGATTAATCCCTGAAACAGAAGAGCAAGTAACCTCTGCTCGATGTTGGCAGCTGCCATGACCTTCAAGGCGGCTAATCCTTTGCGGGATTTTGTTATCACATGGTCGACGTGGTCCCGAAATCACAGGCTGCGATCAAACTTAACTCCGGGGTATGTCATCAAATTGTCCCTGATCACCTCATCAGCTCCCATTCGTACTACCGGTGTGGTCGTATTAACGATATGATTGTTAAGGGAAAACCATGAAACTGATGCTTTATTAGGATTAACCAAGGCACCTGAAACCCCACACCAGGAAGAAATGCGATCGAGTTCGTCTTGCATTGTGGAGGCGATTCCCCGTCTGTCTCTTCCCTGTCGATATACCAGAATATCATCAGCAAAAGTCGTAGTTCTTCCCCTCCCATCCAGCTGTTGTTCCGTGATCGTTATTGTGTACACGTTAAATAGAACTGGTGACAATGGTGAGCCTTGTGGCAGCCCAGGACAAATGGATGTTGGCTCGGAAGACCAACTTCCACATCTGAGTATCACCTTCCTCTGAAACAGTGCTGCAGCGATCCATCTAATGAGAAAGGGGTGCACCGCCAGTTTGAGAAGCATATGCATGAGATATTCAAATGGTACCCTGTTGTATGCATCCTCCAGATCTATAGCAGCAGCACATGTCTCCTCTCATCTGTGGAAGCCTTCGAAGACGTCATAGGCAAAGACTGCCGCATTGAGCCATGTCTCTTTGTTATATCTATAACCTCCGACTGTGGGTGTGAATGCACGTTTCTGTTCAAGGTGAAAGGTGAGGACACGGGCAACTATTTTCTCCAGCAGCTTGCCCGCAGTGTTCTGTATTATGAAGATTCTGTAGGCACTGATCTGAGAATGGTCCATTGTTTGGCTTCGGTAGCGGTAGTAAGTAGCTGTGTAGCCACTCCTCCTTAATCTGGCCACTCCGAATGCTGGCATTAAACTCATTGACCAGTTTTGTCAAGTCGTCGTCAGCGAAATCGCCTATGTCATCGTACCGAACACAATCTGGACCAGGAGCAGTGTTGTGTGACCTTGTAAGTGTAGTGCGAATAGTATCGGTTGTGATTGTGAGATCTTCTTCCAGCCCTAAATCCTTACACAATTTTGACAGCGATCCCCGTATCCTCATTCTTACAGGCTCATTTCTTTGGTCCGTCTGCTCAATGTAGCTGGCATGCAGGGCCTTCCCTTTGCTCTCATCAGATTTGTGCCACATCCGGCCTGTGCTCTGAAAGTCTGGTATGCCTCTGTGTCGTGTTGTGCCATTCATGCTCTGATGAAGGCGCTAGAATGTGGCTAGCGATTTTTCTGAGCACACTTTTTTTTACAGAAGTCATCCCATTTGGCACCCTTAGCCTGCTTAGCACATAGTTTAAAGTGCATCATTTTTTCGTCGATCTCTACTTTCAGACACTTCAAGAGCTCAGGTTGTGTTCTTCCATTCTTTCTGGCTTTCTGCCATGTCTTGACCGTTTGTCTCTTGTACCGCCAAGCTTTCTCGACTTCTACGTTCCACTAGGGTGGCTGCGTCCATCTCTCTTGCCTCCTATGAGGGGCGCTCTGTTTCCTATGTCTGATTTTGCTAATGACGTCCTGGTCTGTTTTCTCGTAGTGGAATGTGTGGAGCTTTCTTTTCTGGCATCTATTTCTGGTTTTCTCAATTAGGAGTACACATGGATAGTGATCACTTCCGAACACTGGGAACCCCAGTGCACTCCACTTGCAAACCGGTGCGAAGGTGGAGGACGCCAGTCCAAGGTCATTGACACTATCAGAGTCCCCTGTTCGCGTGGCCATTCTTGTTGCCTTTCCATCATTCAAGCACACTAAATCGACTGACACTAGTGCGTTCTCTAGGTCTTCTCCCTGCTTGTTGGTTATGACGTTACCCTACTGGTTGCCTCTAGCATTAAAGTATTCACAGAAAATGACGTTCTCTTCATCGAACTCGAAATGTTTCTGCCATTGTTATAAGTTCATCTTCCCATTACAAGCATACACATTTACAACCACGAAATGAACTGGGGTCTGCACCCTAACCGCATGTCCCTGCAATTCTGCATTGTCCCACGCAGACATATCAACCTCAGCTGCTACCATATTGTTGCGCACAAGGATGGCCTGCCCAAGGTGTCGTCTATTGTAAAAAAAAAAATAATAAAGTACCCCCGTCACGCCAAGTGGCGTATAGGGAATATGGTGTTAGTGAACATAAATTTTACAGACATTCGGCACATGATTTAGGGGTAATGGGGACGGTATTACGCCCGTGCCGCTTCACTTTCCCTGAAAAAAATCAGGTACCCATTAAAGACTGGGTGAACCCGGAAGCCGTCGGTTGGGATCGAACCCTACCACTTGTACTTAGTAGTCTAGTTCACTAACCACTAAACTATCGCGGCTCCCTGTCGCCTATTGTAGAAATAATGAAATCCAGGAGTACATACTGTCCTGTCGCTAAGAAGAGTTTCTTGCAAAATTTGGTTTTGCAAGACTTGGGGTAACCTCAAGTAAATACACAGTTTTGGCTAGACTTGGGGTAACTTCAAGTAGATACACAGTTTGGGCTAGACTTGGGGTAACTTCAAGTAAATACACAGTTTGGGCTAGACTTGGGGTAACCTCAAGTAAATACACAGTTTTGGCTAGACTTGGGGTAACTTCAAGTAGATACACAGTTTGGGCTAGACTTGGGGTAACTTCAAGCAGATGCACAGTTTGGGCTAGACTTGGGGTAACTTCAAGTAAATACACAGTTTGGGCTAGACTTGGGGTAACCTCAAGTAAATACACAGTTTGGGCTAGACTTGGGGTAACCTCAAGTAAATACACAGTTTTGGCTAGACTTGGTGTAACTTCAAGTAGATACACAGTTTGGGCTAGACTTGGGGTAACTTCAAGCAGATGCACAGTTTGCGCTAGACTTGGGGTAACTTGGAGTAGATACACAGTTTGAGCTAGACTTGGGGTAACTTCAAAGTCGAGCAAAGTATAGTGTTATATATATATATATATATATATATATATATCTTCCTTTCGAGCCGAAGACGGCACATAGGGCAGAACCACAATATCAGAAACAGAAACCTTGCGTGCCAAAATGGTACATATTGCAAAGATCACTACTTCTAAAATCTATAGTCTGTTTCAGAAACTTATATATATATATATTGGTGGCTTTAAAAATTGTTATCCGACGCCTGTTCACTAAAGATATGCACAAATACCAAATATAGTCATATCAGTGATTTGTTTTCGTGCTTGGATTTTATTTGTTAAATTTAACAGTTTGAGTAGTATACCTGATGAAGGCTTTCACCGAAACGTCGTAGTTTATCTTGTCTTTCTATTAGTTTAGCTGCTTCAAACCGCTTTATGTTTATTTTACATCGCGTGTAGACTGACTGCGATAATATCCAGCGGTCAAAGACTGAAAAGGAGCAGTCAGAGACTTCAAGAAGCTTTAACCACATCTTCTCCTATCCCGGAAATCGATCCGCTGCATTTAACAAGCTTCCGCTGTAATAATATGTTGTTATTCTTCATTGGGATGTCCTTATCTGCTGTACGCTTACAGTTTCTTACCACAGCTAATTATACATGTACACATGCAAACCTTCTTGAAGTAAAGAGAAATTAAACATCTCGTCGTGGACTAGTGGTTCTTCAGAACTTACATTCATGTTCTAGTTGACATTTTAATAAAACACTGTTTTTCAAATGTCATGGCAAAATCAGAATAAAACAGATTAAAATGTTTTCAACTTCTTTGTTATTGCAGCAATGAAGAATACAAAATATGTTATATGTTGTACATAATACGGTAGGTTTGGAATACCAATTATGTCACGCATACCATATTTGTGTGTAAATAGTGATAGATGGGTAGACAAACAGACAGACAGAGAGACAGACGGGTGGGTGGGTTAGTGGAGAAAGACAGACAGACAGACAGAGATAGATAGACAGACAGACAGACAGACAGACAGACAGACAGACAGACAGACAGACAGACAGACAGACAGACAGACAGACAGACAGACAGACAGACAGACAGACAGACAGACAGACAGACAGACAGACAGATAGAGATAGATAGATAGATAGATAGATAGATAGATAGATAGATAGATAGATAGATAGATAGATAGATAGATAGATAGATAGATAGATAGATAGATAGATAGATAGATAGATAGATAGATAGATAGATAGATAGATAGATAGATAGATAGATAGATAGATAGATAGATAGATAGATAGATAGATAGATAGATAGATAGATAGATAGATAGATAGATAGATAGAAAGTAGAGATAGTGAAGAAACGCCCATGAAAATGTTGAGCCTGAGGCAACCACCTTTGAGGCTTTCGCTCTACAGCTTCGTTGACAGCATAAAATTGACGATCAAGAGGTATGGATTCACTCCCGGTCGAACAAGCTGCAGTCGACCAAGTTATCAAATTGCACTTTGGTTCTTTGGTTATGGAAGGACCCGGTATCACTGCAAACGAATTAAAAATCCATAATCGCTCAACCACCCGTGCCAGTGGAATCATCAGAATTACTAACTCATCACCCAAACAAAGAAAGGTAGATGTAGTCCACATCATAGCAGTCTCAGCACACGCCAAAAGACATAAGGCGAAACCGCACAGAAAGGGAACACAACCAACTGTTCCCTGTCATACGATATCATCATTCATAGTAAACAATTAGAATATTGAAACATGATCCAGACGGATGGAACACCTGCTCAATGAAATAGAGGCTTTAATAGTGGCAACAAGAGGCAATAAACACACGGACTACATATCTTGGGACCTAGTTCAACGGTCACTGCTGGTCATTTGTCTGTTGGAAGTTTAGCTTCACTATATGATTAACATGATGTCCACTTTGAAATAAAGCCACAGGTCTTCTTAATTGAAACTCATCAGCACAAACACAAAGCTTAAACTATTCAAACCAAATGCACTACAACCCTTACGTATGCGTGTGAAAGCTGGAAAACAACAAGAGATACAGAAACAAAGTTGAACGCATTTGAAAACAAATGTCTTAGGAAGATATTTGGTATAGCGTGGAACGAATTCAAAACAAATGAGGAAATCGCCAATCAACCACTAATATCTTCAGTAATAAAGAAAAGACGATGGTCATGTGTTAGACATGTGATGAGAACGAGATAATAACCGAATAGCAAAGCAAGCCCTCATGTGGGAATCAACAGGTAAGAGAAAAAGAGGAAGACCCAGAGAGAAACTGAGATGAACATTGATGAGAGAGGCAAGAGCAGCAGGAATCGGCTCCCTCAATGAGATAGAGCTGCTTGCACAGAACAGAGACAAATGGCGAGATTTGATAAAACATCTTTATAAGGATTGAAAACTGCTAGAATAAACATTTAGATAAAAGAAGGAGTATCTGGGTCTACGCTCTATGGGCAGGCTACGGCTTGAAAGGTCAATAGATAGATAGATCTCAAAAAAGACAATTGTAAGCTGGTATTTACAAGGCGGATACGTTTGTCTCTCACCTATCTTCTATGACTTTACTGAAATAACTAACCACACAGGATACATTTGTCTCTCCTATATCTTCTATGACTTTACTCAAATAACTAACCACAAAGGATAAATTTGTCTCTCTTATATCTTCTATGACTTTACTCAAATAACTAAACATACGGGATACATTTGTCTTTGTCGTATCCTCTATGACTTTACTCAAACAACTAAACATACGGAATTTATTTGTCTCTCTCGCATCTTCTATGACTTTACCCAAACTAAGCAAACACAAAGGGATACATTTGTCTCTCTCTCTCTCTTTTCCCTTTTATGACTTTACTCAAAGCAAAAAAACACACGGAGATACATTTACCACACTTGTATCTTGAACATCTTATCTTTAGTTGTACATGTTTGCCACCAGTTTTCAATTTTGAAATACTGTCATCTTTTATCACTTGACATAATCACCTCTTACATCATCCTCATGTGCTATACTGGCTGCATATACGACAATTTCCTTCCACAATTCTGTCCTCAATGCATTCTATTCATTCAATTGTTGAGTACTTACCGTGCCACTACATTTGGTCTCTTCTTTTTGTCGTATGCGATCTCTCTTTCCCTGTACTTTTCCAATTTTATAAACTATTCTCAATTTTCTCTTTTGAATGATTTTCAAAAATAATCAACAGTAACACTCCTATTAATCATTCATTTCACAATATTGAGCACTGGGTATTATCTAGATCTATGTCATAAAATAGTAATGTTTTTCCTTGTCTAAATTGCAACATATTTTGTAGCAGGCCTTTATCGCTGTTTCCTACTTGAAGACGATATGTAATCAATGAAGGCTGTATTCAAATTCAATTCACAATCAAATAATTATTCAGATTTCATCTGAATGATTTTAATGCCTCACATTTCAGACTAGTGATCAAATGTTATGTATTAATGATCTAATGTTACATTCTCTTGCCTTACTAGTTAGTTATCAAACGTTACATTACTAGTGATTAAATGTTACATTACTAGTGATTAAATGTTACATTACTAGTGAACAAAAGTTACATTACTGGTTATTAAGTGTTACATTTCTAGTGATAAAATGATACATTACTAGTTATTAAGTGTTACATTATTAGTGAACAAATGTTACATTACTAGTTATTAAGTGTTACATTATTAGTGAACAAATGTTACATTCTCTTGCCTTACTAGTTAGTTATCAAATGTTACATTACTAGTTATTAAGCGTTACATTATTAGTGAACAAATGTTACATTACTAGTGATCAAATGTTACATTACTAGTTATTAAGCGTTACATTATTAGTGAACAAATGTTACAGTACTAGTGATCAAATGTTACATTAGTGATCAAATGTTCAAATCTTCAGTTGCAAAATCATTCCTTGGCTGGCTCGACTGTAGAGCATCAGAGTGGAATGCAGTTAAATTTCACTTGATCGACAATTCAGCGAGTTAGCCACTAACCACTACGCTACAGACGCCCAAAATACCCATGTCTCCTCCACCAACCCACAATTACAACTCAAGGATAAATCCTATATTTCATTTGTACCCTCAATCTCGCGCCGAAATGACAGAATTGCTCCCTGCTATTGCAGGACGCAAGTAAATGCGACTATACGTTCTGGCTTCCATTACAGCGCGAGCTTTAACTGAGGGCTCTTTGGATGCAAGTGGGTGGAGGGGAGTGTGAAGGAGGAGAGTATAAGAGAAAGGGCGGGTAGGAGAGGAATGGGGCAAAATACCGATCGCGTGCGACAACGAAGACCCCACTCTAGTGAAGTAATCAATAACCGGAGCTTTGGATACCGGCATCAATAACCCGTCGGACCACATAAATGTCCAGTTGTGGTTACAGAACCAGAGGTATGGATAGTGTTGTTTCGTTATATTAGATATCGGGTTCCTAAAAGCAGTGGTTTTTATCGATTATTTTATCGATTATTTTATCGATTATTTTATCGATTATTTTATCGATTATTTCCGCCATTTCATGAAAAATGTGTAAGTAAGTTACAGCGACGGTTTCAAATCAACCACTACTTTAGCTAATGTCTTCTTATCATTTTGGAGCAGTACATCTGCCGCTCCAACAAACACGTGGTCCGATTACATGGGTGAAATAAAACACAGTATATTTGTTTGCATTCCCTGTAACAAAGTACGCTTTGGGAACCATATATATGCCTTCTTGTGGCATTTATTCATGATTATATTGTCCTTGAAACACGTCTTTAGTTAGATTTCTATTTTGTTCTTAACACAGAGAAATCAAGATAGAAGAATATGTGAATACAGAAATACTCAGATCAACTATCAGTATTTTGGACAACAAGCAAACCAATAGTTGTACGTCAGAGAAATGTGATTTTTTTTCACAGAAGAATTGTCAGTACATCATGAATTTGCTGGACAGAAAGGTAATGATTATGTTCTAAGAGAAGTCAAAGCAAATAGACAACTAATCGATCAACATCATGAAGTGGCAATAATCATGTTTTGGATATTTTGAAAAGCGATAACTTGGAATAGATTCTGTCATCGGGTCACATGTCCTTTGTAGAACGTTGCATTCACCACAGCCTGTCTGAAAGAACCTCTTTCTTTAGTTCGATCTCTCACTTCTTCTGTTGTTATGTTCAATATCTCTTTGATTTCTTGAAACCACCTACTTTTTGGTCTTCCCCTAATCCGTCGTCCAGGAACCACACTTTCCAGTTCCCTGTCTTTTGACGTGGCCATAGATAGTATTTTAATTTCCTCTGTAGAATGATATTTATTAGCCAGTTCATTTTTTATTTTTATATCTTTTAATGTGTCTTCATTGCTCTTTGTCATTATTCAACGTATCTTTAGGATTTTTCTGTAGCATTTTGTCGCGATCTCCTATGCTGCCAGCAAGCTAACGTATCTACATTTGTCTTCACTATTACACCAACACAGTTAACCGCAACAAACATGCACATTTTTTACGGCATTATCCAATTTATGGATTCTACCAAGGGGATTTAACGGACCGGAGAGTAAAGGCCGCTTGTCCAGTGCAATTGCTACGAGCTGTTCGAGCTGAAGTATTTGTTTGTTAACTAAAAAAATAAGAAATATCTACCTGAAAGTTTGCATCAGCTCAGGTAACTTCCACGCTCATTTCTACTACAGTTCGCATCCCTATATCTATTTTTTCATCCACATGGCATTGGAATAGGAACTCGTTTTAGGTCTCTCCTCTCACTTTTAAAATACTAATTTATCTGTAATTCCATGGCATAGACAAGCTTACTCCCCGTACTCGTGTGTGTGTGTGTTTGTGGGAATTATATTTAAATATCTGTTTTAAAAAAAATGTCAAGAATTCTATAAGCCAATCTTACAAAACGAGAAAATCGAGAATAGACAAGGCCTATGGTGTACTTTCATTTACCAAGAAATGGAGAAAGAGAATGATTACAATATTTTGATCGATTAATTATCCAAGCTCTTCTCCAAAATCATTTCTTCGATATTAACATGTTCAACTACTGCAAAAGGTTTCACAATAAAAGGGTACACTGTTTATTTCTTGTATTCAAACAGGCAAACATGTAAGGATCAGTTCTACAAATCAAAATAAAAAGGCAGCATTGTCCTTAGTATCGGTATCAGCAAGGATAATGAACGGCAAGTACTGCAAAGGCATGGCAACTATTTAGGAAGTGTTACTCACTGGGCAAAAGTAGATCTTTATTAGAAATTTCGCGGCAATAAAAAATGGTAATTTTAATATTTTATTTCAGTAGTTGCCGAAAACAAAATACAAGTCGGTAAATTATCAAAGTTTCCAATGATAAAACAGATTTCTCGGGGACCGTTAAAAGTTACCGGACAGCATTCCGACAAAAGAGTCAAGTGTGTATGTATAAATAATAAATGATTATGTGTGTATTTTATTTTTAATAGACTGAATGCGTCAACACGTACAGAATCTCCAGCGCTGTCAGAGTAAACTATCGCAAAATCGATTAGCGGACATCAAAAACTGTGGAGTCAACAATGCATCGTCAATTTGTGACCTGACGCAAGCGTGGGAGTAGCATATCAAGTTGAATGTACCGTATCTTGTTTCCAATAAAAACAACGTGTTGCCCACCCACCCCCGGAACGAACTGGAAATTGGAAGAGAACTAGTTAATAATGACATTAAAACATAAGACATTTTGTTCATGGGAAACGACTTTATGGGATACATCAATTATTATGAAGGATATAGTTTCAGGTAAACGAGAAAGGGGAAGACCTAGAAGAAGATCATCATCATCGAGTGCCGTCTCCGCATCGAAGGTTGGCTACCATGGAGCGCCATTCCGTCCTGTTTCTTGCTTTGATAGTGCAGGTTGTCATAGGCTGACTTGTCCATCTTTTGATGCTACTCGTCCATGTTAGTCTTGATCTGTTTTTACCTCTTTTACCTTGTACTTTTCCATCCAAGATTACTTTTAGCAGGCTGTTGTGTCGTTTGACATTATCCACAAATCTTATTTGTCTTGTTTTAATTGTGTTTAGTAGTTCTCTTTTCATTTTCAGTTATTTTAAGACTTCATCCGTGGTTTTCTTTTCTTTCCATCCAATTCTTCCTATTCTTCTATAAATTCACATTTCAAAGGCTTCAATTTTCTGTTTTATTTTCTTGTCCATGTTTCTGCACCACACAGAAATGTTGAGAAGAAATAGCATTTGGCTATTCTTAGTTTTAGCCCTAGTGTTATTTGTTTTGATGTTAGTATATATTTCTAATAAAATTACTTTTTGCCATCCCTATTCTTTTGTTTATTTTAGTTTTACAGTTTCCATTACTGGTTATAGTATGTCCAAGGTAGCTCTGAAGAGAAGAAGAAGGCTGCAAGATATTACAGAGAAATCGAGATGGGATGGACTGCTGCAAAGCGGGACATCTCGCACATGTTAGCGGAATTTCAGTGTAGCTGTCATAGGATACACGTTCCAACAAGATAGATGATGATGAAGGAGAACGAACGTTTCAATAAGCTCATGGATGTTATGGGATATTATGTTGAGAGTGAATTGGTTTCATTGTCACATAATGCTGCTGAGAGCTGATGTTGTAGCTTTACTGCACGTCATATCTCTACCTCATGATAAAGATTAAATTTAGTTCAGTAGACAGCTCATCCTCATTGCATATACAACACATCCATCAGTGTTTGTTTCTCTTCAGAAGAATTCTTATCAACGTGTAGTGACTAACGATCCGTGTTGTGTTGCTTGCCAAGTTTTCTTTGAATTCGTACACTAACTCTTTCGTCTGGCATCTCTCACGTTGACATGCTATTCGTGAAGTCTGTTCATTGCTGCTGAGTCAGGGTCATTTTTTTTTTTAATCGCTTTTCGTCTTGCGTCCTTGATGGTATTCAGAATGTCCAGCAGTCCATTGCCCTTGCGCACTCAACATCAGCCAAATTGGCAAGTCTATCATCATGTTCATTACTTCTTACACCAGCGTGTCCTGGCACAAAAATGAAATAGACACATTTTAGAATAGACCTACTCTGAGATTCTAACCATTGCCTGTGAGCATAGTCAGTTGCGATCTTTCTGAGCATACTCAATGATCAATTGAAGTATAAACTTTAAAATTGAGCGTGGGCTAAAATACAAATAACACTCAGTACAAAGCTGAATAAGATTATAATTTTTCAAAGCTCTGTGGTGTTTAGTTCAATTTTATATGGATATAAAAATTGGACAACCTATTCAGGACAAGGGAGAATATTAAAAAGCTTTCATAGGCGTTGAATTCGCAAGATAATGAAGATCAAATGGCAGGACAAGTAACCAACTCCTACGTCTGGCAACGAATGAAACTTTCATCCATCATGGCACCATTTATGAGTATGAGATTAAGATGGTTACGTTATGTGAGAAGAAAGAACAACAACCATACCCCCAAACAATTATTGTCTGGAGAATTCATGGACAGAAATTGAACAAAGAGTAGACTATAGACTAGTGCCGAGATATAAACATGTTTACTAGGCTTCCTTGAGTGAATTCTCTATCAGCGAAAGAAACGGAAATCTGGTGTCAGATTATAGCCCACGGAGAACAAGGTGTCAGATTATAGCACACGGAGAACAAGGTGTCAGATTATAGCACACGGAGAACACAAAAAAACGACATATCAATCCAGGAATAGATTGTGTTACGAGAAAGGATGCTCAGTAAAATAGCATACAACATAAGATACTAATATATTACGAAACTACTTTAATAATGATTGCTTTCTATCAATCTTCTGCCAAGAACCCAATGGCAATACACATATCATGCCATACTTTGGGTCTAGCAATATAACAACTATATAAATAAATTTATAATTTGTTAATATAGAGTTATTGAGTTATTTGCGCGTCATCATCATTGCACTCCGAACATGACCATAGGTGCTCAGATCCCTTCATCAGCAAGTCTCGCAGTGTCCAGCGACTGCCTACTCCAGTTCTGTGTTGGTTGATTAGTGTTCTTACACGCCCACTAAGATTCTCATTTCTCGCTGTGCCCACCTTAACTCCCATCTCTTTCATCCGAAGGAGTAACGTGTTAATAGTTATATAACAACTTAATGAATGCATTTTTAATTCATGTATAATAAAATTATAAATATTAGAATTAAATAAATATTTATACTTTAGATTCTAATAAAATAACAAGTAAATAAATATGTAATTGACTGATTGATGCGCACATGCATAAAACACGCACGTACGGGCATCACATGGTCCAATAATGAAATTCTTGAAGATCTCGACTTCGTGGACGATATAGAACTTCATAAAGGTAAAGGTAAAGGTAAAGGTAAAGGTAAAGGTAAAGGTAAAGTACGAGACTTGAACCGACGTCTTAGCACGCGAGTTTCCACCCATATGTGCTCGGCCGCCTATCCAGAAATGTTCGGAAATTTCTGGATAGTGTCGCCTCAAGCATCGAAACTCAGATGCGAAGCAACATTCCTCACCTTCCCAGGGTAATACCCTGCTACCCATTTTTGCCATCGGCTGGGTCGACCGTGGGGGTATTTTTTTTTCAACCACGAGTACAATTTACACTGCTCCCAGCGGGAATCGAACACGGGTTGTCCGAACGTTGGTAGTCCAGTCGGGTGATTTTCCCAACATGGCTACCGAGGCCCTCATAGCACTTCATAGCTCAACGTATGCGGATGCCAGGAAAAGATAAATCGTCTCCAACACCTTTCAAACTTGGTGTCCGAAGCAACACTTCGAAAAAAAAAATTATAGACACCGCCAACATGTTTGAGCACATCAAATTAAACCACCAACATTCCTGAGAACATCAAATTAAACCACCAACATGTTTGAGCACATCAAACTAAACTACCAACATGTTTGAGCACACCAAACTATACCACCAACATACCCGAACACATCAAACTAAACCAACAACATGCCTGAACACATCAAACTAAACCATTAACATACCCGAACACATCAAACTAAACCACCAACATGCCTGAACACATCAAACTATACCACCAACATACCCGAACACATCAAACTAAACCACCAACATGCCCAAACACATCAAACTAAACCACCAACATGTCTGAACACATCAAACTATACCACCAACATACCCGAACACATTAAACTAAACCACCAACATGTCTGAACACATCAAACTAAACCACCAACATACCCAAACACATCAAACTAAACCACCAACATGTCTGAACACATCAAACTATACCACCAACATACCCGAACACATTAAACTAAACCACCAACATGTCTGAACACATCAAACTAAACCACCAACATGTCTGCACACATCAAACTAAACCACCAACATGTCTGCACACATCAAACTAAACCACCAACATACCCGAACACATCAAACTAAACCACCAACATGTCTGCACACATCAAACTAAACCACCAACATGTCTGAACACATCAAACTAAACCACCAACATTTCTGAACACATCAAACTAAACCACCAACATTTCTGCACACATCAAACTAAACCTCGAACATACCCAAACACATCAAACTAAACCTCGAACCTACCCAAACACATCAAACTAAACCTCGAACATACCCAAACACATCAAACTAAACCTCGAACATAAACACATCAAACTAAACCTCGAACATACACAAAGACATCAAACTAAACCACCAACATACACAAACACATCAAACTAAACCACCAACATGCCTGAACACATCAAACTAAACCACCAACATGCCTGAACACATCAAACTAAACCACCAACATGCCTGAACACATCAAACTAAACCACCAACATGTCTGAACACATCAAACTAAACCACCAACATTTCTGAACACATCAAACTAAACCACCAACATGTCTGAACACATCAAACTAAACCTCGAACATACCCAAACACATCAAACTAAACCTCGAACATACCCAAACACATCAACCTAAGCCTTGAACATACACAAAAACATCAAACTAAACCACCAACATACACAAACACATCAAATTAAACCACCAACATGCCTGAGAACATCAAATTAAACCACCAACATGTTTGAGCACATCAACCTAAACCACCAACATGTTTGAGCACACAAAATTAAACCACCAACATGTCTGAACACATCAAATTAAACGACCAACATGCTTCAGCACATCAAATTAAACCACCAACATGCCTGAGCACATCAAATTAAACCACCAACATTTTTGAACACATCAAATTAAAACACCAACATGCCTGAGTACATCGGATTAAACCACCAACATGTCTGAACACATCAAACTAAACCTCGAACATACCCAAACACATCAAACTAAACCTCGAACATACCCAAACACATCAACCTAAGCCCAACATTGAACACATCAAACTAAACCACCAACAAACACATCAAACTAAACCACCAACATACCCGAACACATCAAACTAAACCACCAACATGCCTGAACACATCAAACTAAACCACCAACATGTTTGAGCACATCAACCTAAACCACCAACATGCCTGAACACATCAAACTAAACCACCAACATGTCTGAACACATCAAATTAAACCACCAACATGCCTGAGCACATCAAATTAAACCACCAACATGCCTGAACACATCAAATTAAACCACCAACATTTTTGAACACATCAAATTAAACCACCAACATGCCTGAACACATCAAACTAAACCACCAACATGCCTGAACACATCAAACTACACCAACATGCCTGAACACATCAAACTAAACCACCAACATGACACATCAAACTAAACCACCAACATGCCTGAACACATCAAACTAAACCACCAACATGCCTGAACACATCAAACTAAACCACCAACATGCCTGAACACATCAAACTAAACCACCAACATACCCAAACACATCAAACTAAACATCGAACATGCCAAAAACATCAAACTAAACCTAACATACACACATCAAACTAAACCACCAACATGCCTGAACACATCAAACTATACCACCAACATGCCTGAACACATCAAACTAAACCACCAACATACTCAACACATCAAACTAAACACCAACATACCTGAACACATCAAACTAAACCACCAACATACCCGAACACATCAAACTATACCACCAACATACCTGAACACATCAAACTAAACCACCAACATACCTGAACACATCAAACTAAACCACCAACATGCCTGAACACATCAAACTAAACCACCAACATGCCTGAACACATCAAACTAAACCACCAACATGCCTGAACACATCAAACTAAACCACCAACATGCCTGAACACATCAAACTAAACCACCAACATGTCTGAACACATCAAACTAAACCACCAACATGTCTGAACACATCAAACTAAACCACCAACATACCCGAACACATCAAACTAAACCACCAACATGTCTGCACACATCAAACTAAACCACCAACATACTGAACACATCAAACTAAACCACCAACATTTCTGAACACATCAAACTAAACCTCGAACATACCCAAACATCAAACTAAACCTCGAACATACCCAAACACATCAAACTAAACCTCGAACATACCCAAACACATCAAACTAAACCTCGAACATACCCAAACACATCAAACTAACCACGAACATACCAAAGACATCAAACTAAACCACCAACATACCCAAACACATCAAACTAAACCACCAACATACCTGAACACATCAAACTAAACCACCAACATACCCGAACACATCAAACTAAACCACCAACATACCATGAACACATCAAACTAAACCACCAACATGCCTGAACACATCAAACTAAACCACCAACATGTCTGAACACATCAAACTAAACCACCAACATGTCTGAACACATCAAACTAAACCACCAACATACCCGAACACATCAAACTAAACCACCAACATGTCCAAACACATCAAACTAAACCACCAACATACACAAAGACATCAAACTAAACCACCAACATACACAAAGACATCAAACTAAACCTAACATACCCAAACACATCAAACTAAACCACCAACATGCCTGAAACATCAAATTAAACCACAACATGTTTGAGCACATCAAACTAAACCACCAACATCACACCAAAAACCACCAACATGTCTGAACACATCAAACTAAACGACCAACATCGAGCACATCAAATTAAACCACCAACATGCCTGACACATCAAACTAAACCACCAACATACACATCAAATTAAACACCAACATGCAACATCGAAAACCACCAACATGCCTGAACACATCAAACTAAACCACCAACATACCCGAACACATCAAACTAAACCACGAACATACCCAAACACATCAAACTAAACCTCGAACATACCCAAACACATCAAACTAAACCAACATACAACACATCAAACTAAACTGAACATACACAAAGACATCAAACTAAACCACCAACATGTCTGAACACATCAAACTAAACCACCAACATGTCTGAACACATCAAACTAAACCTCGAACATACCCAAACACATCAAACTAAACAACAACATACCAGAAACATCAAACTAAACCACCAACATACACGAACACATCAAACTAAACCACCAACATACACAAAGACATCAAACTAAACCACTAACATACCTGAACACATCAAATTAAACCACCAACATGCCTGAGAACATCAAATTAAACCAACAACATGTTTGAGCACATCAAACTAAACCACCAACATGTTTGAGCACACCAAATTAAACCACCAACATGTCTGAACACATCAAATTAAACGACCAACATGCATGAGCACATCAAATTAAACCACCAACATGCCTGAGCACATCAAATTAAACCACCAACATTTTTGAACACATCAAATTAAAACACCAACATGCCTGAGTACATCGGATTAAACCACCAACATGCCTGAACACATCAAACTAAACCTCGAACATACCCGAACACATTAAACTAAACCACCAACATGCCTGAACACATCAAACTATACCACCAACATACCCGAACACATTAAACTAAACCACCAACATGTCTGAACACATCAAACTAAACCACCAACATGTCTGCACACATCAAACTAAACCTCGAACATACCCAAACATATCAAACTAAACCTCGAACATACCCAAACACATCAAACTAAACTTCGAACATACACAAAGACATCAAACTAAACCACCAACATACACAAACACATCAAACTAAACCACCAACATGCCTGAACACATCAAACTAAACCACCAACATACCCGAACACATCAAACTATACAACAACATACCAGAATACATCAAACTGTACCACCAACATACCCGAACACATCAAACTAAATCACCAACATACCTGAACACATCAAACTAAACCACCAACATGCCTGAACACATCAAATTAAACCACCAACATGCCTGAGAACATCAAATTAAACCAACAACATGTTTGAGCACATCAAACTAAACCACCAACATGTTTGAGCACACCAAATTAAACCACCAACATGTCTGAACACATCAAATTAAACGACCAACATGCATGAGCACATCAAATTAAACCACCAACATGCCTGAGCACATCAAATTAAACCACCAACATTTTTGAACACATCAAATTAAAACACCAACATGCCTGAGTACATCGGATTAAACCACCAACATGCCTGAACACATCAAACTAAACCTCGAACATACCCGAACACATTAAACTAAACCACCAACATGCCTGAACACATCAAACTATACCACCAACATACCCGAACACATTAAACTAAACCACCAACATGTCTGAACACATCAAACTAAACCACCAACATGTCTGCACACATCAAACTAAACCTCGAACATACCCAAACATATCAAACTAAACCTCGAACATACCCAAACACATCAAACTAAACTTCGAACATACACAAAGACATCAAACTAAACCACCAACATACCAAACACATCAAACTAAACCACCAACATGAACACATCAAACTATACAACAACAAACTACCAGAATACATCAAACTGTACCACCAACATACCCGAACACATCAAACTAAATCACCAACATACCTGAACACATCAAACTAAACCACCAACATGCCTGAACACATCAAACTAAACCACCAACATACCCGAACACATCAAACTAAGCCACCAACATGCCTGGATACATAAAACTAAACCACCAACATGTCTGAACACATCAAACTAAACCACCAACATGTCTGAACACATCAAACTAAACTACCAACATGCCTAAACACATCAAACTAAACCACCAACATGCCTGAACACATCAAACTAAACCACCAACATGTCTGAACACATCAAACTAAACCATCAACATACCAGAACACATCAAACTAAACCACCAACATGTCTGAACACATCAAACTAAACCACCAACATACCAGAACACATCAAACTAAACCACCAACATGCCTGAACACATCATACTAAACCACCAACATGTCTGAACACATCAAACGACCAAAGTCTTGAACAAGTCCAACATTTCAACTAACTTGCTAATTTGGTAGCAAGAATGTCAACAACAGACAGCACAGCGACTGAGATATAGACTCGAATAGTATTGGCGTTAAACGCCTTGCGGAGTTAGCCTACATCTAACCAATCTAATTAAAAGTCTCAACATCAACAGCAGCTGCACAGCCAGAACAGCAGTAGATTACACAGACAACATCTAAGTTAGATCAAGTGTAAGACAGGTGTGCGTACTATCCCCCCCCCCCTTTTACTGTTTATTACATGCATGGACTATATATGCAAGTTAGCCAACCCATCAGAGACAGAGGATATAAACGAACTTCTATTTGCAGACGATCAGGCACTAATACATGGAGAAATAGAAGATTTACAAGAACACTTAAATAGATTCAACAGCACAGGCACAAAAATACAACATGAAAATTCTTCATCTTTTTTCCTTCCTCATTTGTCTTTCAGGGTCGAGGGGAGATATAATTTTACGGTCTTTTGCTCTTCTGTTCGCCTCTGCTGCTGTTATGTTTCCTAGTGCTTCTAATATTCCATCCATCCATCTTTTTCGTAATCGACCCTTGGGTCTGGTGTTCTCACAACGTTTGCTCAAGCCTCGTTGTGTTGTGTTTTGATCTTTCTGCCTTGTCACGTGGCCAAATAATTTTATATGTTGTTTTTTTAAATATATTCTATAGCAGGGGTTATTCCTAGCTTTTTTCTCAGTTCTTCATTTCTGATCTTATCTCTCAGACTGTTTCCTGTCATTCGTCTAACACATTTCATCTCTGTAGAGGTTATTTTTCTTATTGTTCTTACATCTAGGGTCCAGGTCTGGCATTGGTAGCACAACGTTGGAATGAAAATTAACATCAGCAAAATCGAAGTCATGAATATCGCAAAAGAGAAACAGAATATCAACAAAACTATAGAAGGCAGACAACTAAAACAAGTAGAGGAATTCAAATACCTAGGAAGTCTAGTGCCAAACGACATTTCACAAACAACAGAAATAGACTCAACTTCCAACAAAGCTTGTCGTATCATAGGACAGCTGTCACCATTATTGTCCAACAAGGAAATAACTCTAGAGACAAAAAGGGGCACTCTACAATACAATTTTCATCCAAACGTTGTGCTATAAATGCCAGTCCTAGACCCTAGTTGGAAGAACAATAAGAAAAATAACCTCATCTGAAATGAAATGTTTTAGACGAATGACAGGAAACAGTCCGAGAGATAAGATCAAAAATAATGAACTGAGAAAAAATGCAGGAATAACCCCCGCCATAGAATACATAAAAAAAACAACATATAAAATGGTTTGGTCATGTGACCAGTTAGAAAGATCAAAACACAACACAACGAGCCTTCAATAAATGTTGCGAGAACAGACCCAAGGGCCGGTCACGAAAAGGATGGATTGATGGAATTTTAGATACACTAGCAAACAACAGCAGCAGAGGTGAACAAAAGAGCAAATGACCGCGAATTATATCTACCCTCAAAGCTGATAGACTAATGAGGAAAAGAAGAAGAAGTAGATAAACGCCTTTAACAAGCTCTGAAATATTTGGATTTCAAGGACACTTAGTAATTACACAAAACTGAAAATCAGTAATTCCTGTGAGATTTCAATATCAACAAACGGGTTTGAGAGCTGGAAATCAACAAAGGATCTAGATTAAAAAAAAAAATAATAAATGCTTTCAAAAACAATTGTCTTCGAAAACTGCTAAATATCCGTTGATCAGACTTCAAGTCAATTACATAAATATGATATGAAACTAAACAGGATTATATATTCAATTACATTTAGAAGGCGACGCTGGAAACACTATAGCCTCGTTCTCAGAATGTACGTTAGAAGGCTACCTCACCAGTTCCTTATATGGAGACCACACAGTAAAAGAAAACGAGGAAGATTGAAAGTAACCCTGTGTAGAACCAGCATCAAAGAGAACGCAGCTAAGGGTCTCAGAAACAAGCACGAGCTAACACGTTGTAGCTCAGAGAAGGACAGCTATGGGTCTCAGAAAACAAGCACGAGCTGACACGTTGTGGCTCAGAGAAGGACAGCTATGGGTCTCAGAAACAAGCACGAGCTAACACGTTGTAGCTCAGAGAAGGACAGCTATGGGTCTCAGAAAACAAGCACGAGCTAACACGTTGTAGCTCAGAGAAGGACAGCTATGGGTCTCAGAAACAAGCACGAGCTAACACGTTGTAGCTCAGAGAAGGACAGCTATGGGTCTCAGAAAACAAGCACGAGCTGACACGTTGTGGCTCAGAGAAGGACAGCTATGGGTCTCAGAAACAAGCACGAGCTGACACGTTGTGGCTCAGAGAAGGACAGCTATGGGTCTCAGAAACAAGCACGAGCTGACACGTTGTGGCTCAGAGAAGAACAGCTATGACGTCAGCCCTATGCGACGTAATCGGTCCACAAGAATAATCAAACAGTAACTCAATAACAATAAATATACGTTTAGTTAGGGTACTCCAAACCAGAATGGGTGTCTGCATTTATATCTGCTTGAAGAATATCGATACCTTAAAGTAATGAAAGAATATCGATACCTTAAAGTTGTAGTTCTGACCTGGAGACAGTTCAGGCCTACAACTACCTTGGACATACTATAACCAGTGATGGAAAATGTACAACTGAAATAAACAAAAGAAATAGGAATGGCAAAAAGTAATTTTAATGTCATGAAGAACATACTAACATCGCAACAAATAACACCAGGGCTAAAACTAAGAATAGCAAAATGTTACATCTTTTCAATATTCCTATATGGTGCAGAAACATGGACATTAGACAAGAAAACAGAACAGTGAATTGAAGCCTTTGAAGTGTGGATATATAGAAGAATAGGTAGAATTGGATGGAAGGAAAAGAAAACAAGCGATGAAGTCTTAAAACGACTAAAAATGAAAAGAGAACTACTAAGCACAATTCAAACAAGATAAATGCGATTTTTGGGCCATGTTAAAAGACACAACAGCCTACTAAAAGTAATCCTGGAGGGGAAAATACAAGGTAAAAGAGGCAGAGGCAGACCAAGACTAACATGGACGAGTAACATCAAAAGATGGACAAATCGGCCTATGGCAACCTGCACCATCAAAGCAAGAGACAGAGCAGAATGGCGCTCCATGGTAGCCAACCTTCGTTGAAGAGACGGCACTCGATGATGAAAGTAATGAAGCGACTTATCTGTTGAATGACTTGAATATCAAATCAATATGTGACACTACAGGGGAGCCGCTATAGCTCAGTGGTTAGTGAACTGGACTACCACGGACAAGGGGTAGGGTTCGATCCCAACCGATGGCTCCGGGTTCACCCAGCCTTAAATGGGTACCGGATTTTTTTCTGGGAAAGTAAAGCAGCACGGGCGTAATACTGACCACATTACCCCAAAACTCATGTGCTGAAGGTCTGTAAAATATAGGGTCACTAACACCATATTTCCCTATACGCCAATTGGCGTGACGGGGGTACTTTACTTTACTATGTGACACTACCATGTTTAAGCCGCGTTGGCTGAGCGTTTAATGACCTCTCTTCTAATCAAGAGGTTCTTGGTTTTAATTCGAAGATATGACAATTTTGTTTCGGCGTTTATCCAGCCTCATAAAATGGGCACCATAGGTTCATTTTTGTATAAATGTAGGGCGGCCTGGCGTAAAACTGACCACATCATGTATGAAATGACCCGTTGGTCGTTGAAAATTATTGACACCAACATTATATTCCCCAAACGTCTCAAAATGTGTAGTAAACTCTGGTATCACGGAGTGCCGTCTCCGCATCGAAGGTTGGCTACCATGGAGTGTCATTCCGTTTTGTCTCCTGCTTTGATAGTGCAGGTCGCCATAAGCTGACTTTTTCATCTTTCGATGTTACTCGTCCATGTTAGTCGTGTTCTGCCTCTGCCTCTTTTACCTTGTATTTTACCTTCCAATATTACTTTTAGTGGTCATATATAACAATGGTCACCAACACCATATACCCTATACGCCTGGCAAGGCGGGGAGAGAACTGCTATGATCAATTACAGTATATCTAGAGTAGAGGCTGGTCCAAACTTGATTTTTATGGTAATAGTGACAGAGGCAAGTATCCGCCTAAAATCATTGGTTAGTGGGTTTATTGATGCATCGTTCACCTAATGTCTGAAGCAGCCAGAGAATGTGCTATCACAACAGAGTCAAAAGTGAGTTATGATTAACAAAGTGAGGAGTCAGTAATCATTTCTAAAGTAAGAAGTATGATAGTAACGATTACCTAAGTTAAAAGTCAGAGCTATTAACAAAGAGAAATCAATCAGTAACGACTATGTTCTGTTTATGGGAGCCGCGATAGCTCAGTGGTTAGTGAACTGGACTACAAAGGACAAGAGGTAGGGTTCGATCCCAACCGACGGCTTCCGGGTTCACCCAGCCTCAAAATCATCATCATCATTGAGTGCCGTCTCCGCAACGAAGGTAGGCTACCATGGAGCGCCATTTTGCTCTATCTCTTGCTTTGATGGTGCAGGTTGTCATCGGTTGATTTGTCCATCTTTTGATGTTACTCGTCCATGTTAATCTTGGTCTGCCTCTGCCTCTTTTACCTTGTATTTTCCCCTCCAGGATCACTTTCAGTAGGCTGTTGTGTCTTTTAACATGGCCTAAGAATCGCATTTGTCTTGTTCTAATTGTGTTCAGAAGTTCTCGTTTCATTTTTAGTTGTTTTAAGACTTTGTCATTTGTTTTCTTTTCCTTCCATCCACAGCTTCAAAATGGTTTTCGGATTTTTTCTGGGAAAGTAAAGCGGGCACAGGCGTAATACCGACCACATTACGCCAAAAATCATGTGCCGAAGGTCTGTAAAATTTATGGTTACTAACACCATATTCCCTATACGCCACTTGGCGTGACGGTGATACTTTACTTTTATTTTATGTTCTGTTTATGTCTATGTTCTAAGATATTGTATACATTACAGTGTTGACGGTACTTTATTCACGCAGCGGTTTGCCCCACAAACTGTTTGCTATTCTTTTCACTAAGTTCCAGGCATATACGATAACTGTAAGACAAAAAGATCAGGATCAGAATGACTGTGCCTACCCCTACAACATGTTCAAGAAACCCGAAAGTGCAATCATCGGCTAGTTAGAGGCGTCATAACCTCCTGGCTGTGTAGATGAGACTCGTTGGTATTTGTGAAATTGAAAGTGTCCCATAGCAATTACTGTTCACAATTTAAAAGTTTCTGTTTATGCGATAAATGGCCTGTTTCCTTCTTCGCTTATAAATATATATATAAGTATTTAAGTAAAAAGTAAAGAGCCCTGTCACGGCAAGTGGCGTATAGGGAATATGGTATTAGTGACCATAAATTTTACAGACCTTCAGCACATGATTTTTGGGGTAATGTGGTTGGTATTGCGTCTGTGCCGCTTTATTTTTCCAGAAAAAATCCGGTACCCATTTAAGGCTGGGTGAAGCCGGAAGCTCGCTGAACTCCTAGAGCCTTTAGGATCGGAAAGAAGTGTTTCCTCGACTGACGTTTTAACTATTAACTTTCACAGCCCTTGGTTGGCAGCTCGCTTATATGGGAAAGGGAAAACTTTCATTTCCAACCTCTGATGTTTTGTGGTTATACCCACACATTGGAGAGTTTTTGAGAGTTAATCTATAGAACAAATCAAGGGTCGGAGTTCAGACACTACATGTATGTCTCTGGCAACTCCTGCGACTGCCACACAAGCTGTATCGACCTAGCCGTTCTCATCGCTCCACGAGCTGTGGCGAGAAGAGGAACCTACCACTGCAGTGATTTGTGCGACACCGTCCCTTCATATTACCACGCCCAGACTTGTGTTATATTCTATTTGTTGTTTCTGGATCTTACTTGGACTTGATAGATCATCTACTCTCTAATATTATTGTTCTTGATACTCTTTTTTCTCTCTCTCCCCTCTCTTTCTTTCTTTCTATTTTTCTCTCCCTCTCGCCTCCCTCTCTTTCTCTCTCTCCCCCTCTCTCTCTTTCCCTCGCTCTTTTTCTTTCTCCCCTCTCTCTTTTCTCTCTCTTTTTTTCGCTCTTTCCTCCCTCTCTCTTTTTTCTCTCTTTCACCTCTCATTCTCTCTCTCTTTCTCTCTCTCTTTCTCTCTCTCTTTCTCTCTCTCTTTTCTCTCTCTCTTTCTCTCTCTCTTTCTCTCTCTCTCTCCTCTCTTCCTCTCTCTCTCTCATCTCTTTCTCTCTCTCTCTCTCTCTCTCTCTCTCTCTAATTGTACTCAAAATTAAACGGTTACGTACCAACGTCTTTTGTTCTTTGCTATTAATGTCCTTGTTGGCTTTGGCAACATAAAGTTGTCATTGAGTCTGTACTGGCTAAGTCAAGGACGCACTCCGCCACAGAGTATCAATGTCACAAATTAAAACTCCAGTTAAAGAAAAAAAGTAAGCAAAAATAATTGAGCACAAGTACAACTGGTGGTAACCAAAGCTCTAATTCTCCACCCCACACACCTGCAGACATAACCTATATTCTTCAAACTCTTAAACAGGATATGGTAGACTAAACACCTACCTCTTTGACTAAATACCAACTTTGTTGACTAAAAACCAACCTTGTTGACTAAATACCAACCTCATATACTAAATAATAACCTCGTAGAATTAAATACCAACCTCGTTGACAAAATATACCAACCTTATAGACTAAATACAATACCTCACAGACTAAATATCAACATCATATACAAAATATTAACCTCGTGGATTAAATACCAACAATCTTAAACTAAATATCAACCTCACAGACTAAATATCAACCTCATAGATTAAATATCAACCTCACAGACTAAATATCAACCTTATAGACTAAGCATCAACCTCATAGGCTAAATACCAACCTCATAGACCTAATATCAACCTCATAGACTAAGCACCAACCTCATAGAGTAAATACCAACCTCATAGAGTAAATGCCAACCTCGTAGACTAAATACCAACCTCATAGACCTAATATCAACCTTATAGACTAAGCACCAACCTCATAGAGTAAATACCAACCTCATAGAGCAAATGTCAACCTCGTAGACTAAATACCAACCTCATAGACCTAATATCAACCTCATAGACTAAATACCAACCTCATAGAGTAAATGTCAACCTCGTAGACAAAATACCAACCTCATAGACTAAATATCAACCTCATAGACTAAATATCAACCTCATAGACTAAATACCAACCTCGTAGACTAATTATGGGAGATACTAACAACATACGGAATAAGCCTACATCTTAAAAATATATGTAACAGTCTACATCAAAAGTAGCTGCTGAGTCAGAGCAGCAGCAGACTATAAAGAGCACTTCGAAGTTAGTACAGAAGTAAGACCGAGGCGCACATTAACTTTCGTATTCTTTATTACATACATGGACTATATATGCAAGTTAGCCAACCCATCAGAGACAGAGGATATCAACGAACCTCTGTTTGCAGACGATTAGGCACTAATACTTGGGAAAATAGAAGACCTACAAGAACACTTAAGTTGGAAATTGCTGAGGAGGGGATCTGAGCACCTATGGACATGCTCGGAGTGCAATGATGATGACCCGCAAATAACTCAATAACTCAATAACACTTAAGTTGACTCAACAGCACATGCACAAAAATCTATCTATCTATTGACCTTTCGAGCCGTAACCGGCCCATAGGGCGTAGACCAAGATACACCTTCTCCTATATGGATTTTTTTGTTCTAGCAGTTTTCTTTTAAAGATATTTTATCAAATCTCGCCATCTGTCTCTGTTGCACAAAAATACAACATGAATATCAACATTAGCAAAATAGAAGTCATGAATATTTCATAAGAGAAACAGAATATCAACATAGCTATAGACGATCATTAAAACAAGTGGAGGAATTTCAATATCAAGGAAGTCTAGTGACAAGCAACAATTCACAAACAACAGAACTAGACACAAGATGAAATAAAGCTTGTCAAATCATCGGACAGCTATCACCACTATTGACCAACAAAGAAATAACAGTCAAAACGAACACTCTAACACAACTTCATTGCAACATCGCGCTACCAATGCCAGACCTGGGCTCAAGAACAATAAGAAAATAGCCACTATCGAAAAAAAAAATATTTTAGAAATAATAGGAAACAGCCTAAACAGGAAACAGAGATAAGGTCAGAAACAAAGAACTGAGAAAAAAATAGGGAATAATTCCCGCCATAGAGTACATAAAGAAACAACAGATACAATGGTTTAGCCACGTGATAAGGCAGAAACACTGCAACACAAAACAACGAGCACTTAATAAACGTCGCGATAACACCAGACTCAAGGGCCGGCCATGAAAAAGATGCTAGAGATACTAGGAAGCATAACATCAACAGAGGCCGACATAGAAGTAAAATACCGCGCCATATATCTCACCTCGAGGTAAAAAGGCAATTGAGAAAGGAAAGAGGATGAATAAAATGACACTAAATGCAAGTCTCGTAGACTAAATGCCTAGTCTAAATGTCATCATTGTATGTTGAATGTCAAACTTGTAGACAAAATGTCAAATTTGTAGACGTAATGTCAATAAATCTATGTCAAAAGAAGTGAGAAAGAGAGCTCATCGGTGCTATATAGAACCAATTCTGACCTATGGAGGCAAATCAAGGACAGTCGACAAACAAATGAAAAGACGATTAGAGGCCACAGAGATGGGATTTCTCAGAAGAATGTTGAAAGTTCCCTGGACAGCTAAAAAGACCAACGAAGACATTCACAAAGAAGCCTACACAAAAAGGAAGCTCATAAAAACATCAGAAAGAAACAATCAACATTTTTCGGGCACATCATGGGAAGAGGAAAGTTAGAATACTTGGTTACAACTGGCAAAATAAAAAGAAAGAGAGATCGCGGATGACAAAGAGAGAAAATACTGGATAGCTCGGTATCATGGCATGGGAAACAGTCAACAACAGAACTGATACGATGCACTGTAGATAGAAGATTGTGGAGGGACATGATCGCCTACGCCAACCGGTATGACACATGATGATGAATGTCAACTTTGTAGACTAAATGTTAACCTCGTTGACTAAATGTCAATTGTGTAGGCTCAATCTTAATCACGTAGATTACATGTCAACCTTGTAGACTCATTGTTAATCTCGTAGATTAAATGTCAACTGTGTAGACTCATTGTTAATCCTGTAGATTAAATGTCAACTGTGTAGACTCAATGTTAATCTCGTAAACTAAATGTACACTAAATGTCAACTGTGTAAACTCAATGTTAATCTCGTAGACTAAATGTACACTAAATGTCAACTGTGTAGACTCAATGTTAATCTCGTAGACTAAATGTACACTAAATGTCAACTGTGTAGACTCAATGTTAATCTCGTAGACTAAATGTACACTAACTGTCAACTGTGTAGACTCAATGTTAATCTCGTAGACTTAATGTACACTAAATGTCAACTGTGTAGACTCAATGTTAATCTCGACGACTTAATGTACACTAACTGTCAACTGTGTAGACTCAATGTTAATCTCGTAGACTTAATGTACACTAAATGTCAACTGTGTAGACTCAATGTTAATCTCGACGACTTAATGTACACTAAATGTCAACTGTGTAGACTCAATGTTAATCTCGTAGACTAAATGTCAACTGTGTAGACTTAATGTTAATCTCGCAGACTAAATGTCAACTGTGTAGACTCAATGTTAATCTCGTAGACTAAATGTCAACTGTGTAGACTCAATGTTAATCTCGTAGACTAAATGTCAACTGTGTAGACTCAATGTTAATCTCGTAGACTAAATGTCAACTGTGTAGACTCAATGTTAATCTCGTAGATTAAATGTCCAAATAAACAGACTTCCAGCCACCCATTCAGACCTTCAATGTAGATCTTCAAGCCAAGCCGATCTTCATACTCCAAAACAAATCCTGTGAACGTGATTAACACAGAGGGCTAAGAATAGAAATCAGGCCTCTGCGAAAAAAAATTATATATAAATGGCAATAAACGACTAGCTTTGTGGCACTCGTGCAGCTATTGTGTGGATGGCTAGATTTATGAAGAGAACTCGTTTTTTTTTTTATGTGTGACGCGACGAGCATAGAAGACTGGCCGCAGGCATAGAATCAGTGGGAATTTTCTGTTTGAGCCTCAAGACTGAGAGGACTGTACATTTGCAAATATAGCTTGACATATAGCTTGACAATATAGCTTGACATATAGCTTGACATAAAGCTTGACAATATAAATGTGCGATCGTTCTTTCGCTCCTTTTCGTTCTATATAACTATCTCATGATACATCTCTTAGCGTAGTGGTAGCACGTTTGAAAAGAGCAACAACTACCATACCTTTCAAATGTTGTGGTCTAACAGTGGAGTTTAATACTTTATGTCTCTACATTAAAATATGCTTGACAACAGTCTTTGTCTAATGTAAACATATAGCAAAAAAATATTATGGGGACTACAGCTACCCATCATTGTTTGGGAGATGAGATAGTAATTCGGATGATTCCACTAGCACGGGCGGTTGAGCAATTATGGATTTTAATTTGTTTCCAGTGATACCCGGGCCTTCAATAACCATAACCATAAATATAATCAAATAGTCCTGTACCGGTGTTAACTGTTGACACACATTCATTCATTGGGTGTCGTCTCCGCAATCGAACTATGGCTACCATGGAGCACACTTTTACTCTGTCTCTCTTATTGATGGTGCACGTTGTCAAAGGTTCAGCTTTCCACCTTTCGATGTTATCTGTCCACTTTAGGCTTGGTCTGCCTCTGCCGTGTCTGACTTGTACCTTCCCTTCCAATTTGATATTTAGAAGGTTATTGTGTCACTTTACATGTCCAAACAATTTACTTTTTCATTCTCATCTGATTCAGAACGTCCTTGTTTATATTTTTTGCCTTCGACCCAATTCTTCCCATTTTCATAAAGATCCACATTTCAAAGGCTTCAATTTTCTGCTAATTTTAAATGTCCATCTTTCTTCACCATACAGAAATATTGAGTAAATAAACCATTTTGTTATTCATAGTTTTAGTTCTGGTCTTATTTGTTTTGATGGTAGCATGTTTTTCATGCTGTTAAAATTGTTTTTTTTTTTTGGCATTGCGTTTCTCTTGTTTGTTTCTGTCTGTTGACAAACGCAGAGCACTCAATCTTATCGTTTGGAGGTACAGCTCTCACTCTAAGTGGTAACTCTTCCTTTCAATTCTAAAGATTAACCTTTTGCAACTACATTCTATGCAGACAGTGGTGTGCATTTACGATGACTAGAAAGAACTTGCAACTTTAGTACCAGCAGTATAACACGAAATGTGGTGAGTGATAATAAATTAAATGATATTTTTTGTGTGAATTATATTTTACCGACTGCTTTTCTTTACTACCAATATATGTATTGTATTTTGGGGGGTAATATTTTTTTCCGACCGCGTTTTTTCCACGTGTTAAATTTTCTAAAAGCTATTATCATGACTGCTATTATTTTAAATTGCTGATTTTACCAAGTGCTACTTTCCTACTATAGCCTCGGTGATTGGTTATTGGTTATGGAAGGCCTCGGTATCACTGCAAACGAATCAAAATCCATAATTGCTCAACCGCCAGTGCCAGTGGAATCATCAGAATTACTAACTCATCTCCCAAACAAAGAAAGGTAACTGTAGTCCCCATCGTAGCAGTCTCAGCACACGCCAAAAGACAAAAGGCGAAACCGCGCCGAAAGTGCACACAGTCAACTGTTCCCTGTCATACGATATCATCCTTCATCGTAAACAATTGGGACATCGAAACATGATCAAAACGGATGAAACATGATCAAAACGGATGAAACACACAGCTCACGGTGTGCACAGAGCACTTAACTCAGTAGCTCCTGCAATAAGCCGGACTTGGAATATGAGGAAACTGCAACAAGGAACACCCTTCAGACATAGCCTTCAATGGTTCCTGCCGCCTATCCACCATATACCATGGAAGTTCACGTCCTCCCGAAAATGATGATCGTCATATTGAGAACAAAAAATGTATAGCGCTTGATGATGTTAGGACATTATTCTTGACAGTACACCAACCGAACATATAAACACACAGTTAGTCGTCGAATTATCACCGTCACACATCAAACAACAGACCCTGCGGTTAGCGTACAACGAACGAAACACGGTGCTAATTCCCAAAGATGAAAATCTTCGGTGGACTTGACGGAGATATCCATTAATGCGTTTCAGCATGTAAATAACTTGCGTCCAAAATCCCAAAGTCGGCCATTGAATAGCACTCACTGTAACGTAAACCGCATGTCAACACTAGACGGTGAAGGTCGCCGTTACAATACTTGACTTGTCAAAAAGAAACATTACTGTATGTACTCGCCGGTGCAGATTTGTCCACTTCGTCGAGCAGATTTGCTAAGTAGAACATCATTTTGATTTCAACACAGAAAATTGCAATCAGAGAGCCGAAATTAATCAAACCCCCAATGCATTGTCTGCATCGGTCGAGAGAACGTGAAACGTTCCACCATTTTGAAACGGAAGTCTCAGTGAATGAGTGGTTAGTGTGCTTGCTCCCAGAGCTCCCAGACCAGAAAGGTCGGGTTTCGATCCCCAGCAGTGGTGCATTTTTTTTCGGACTGACAAGACTCCGGGGTTCACCAAGCCTCTAAATATGGGTTTCAGAGATTTTTCTGGGAAGTAAATGCAGCCTGGCGTGATACCGACCATATCACCCAAAAATGTGCCGTGGTCATATAAAAATATGGTCACTAACACCATATTCCCCATACACCTAGCAAGGCATGGAGGGAAACTTTTATTTTCCTACTGATATTTTTAAAGGCCTTTTCTGTGAGGTAAGTTTTCAAATATTAACCGAGATGCAGTTTTGTTTCCAGTGCCCGTATAGATTGCAATTTCTACAACTTTTATTTTAATGCTATTTTGTTCTACTCATTTTTTCAACTGTTATTTTAGTGCTATTTTGTTCCACTCCTATTTTCCAACTGTTAATTTTCCCAATATTCTTATCACAAGAGCTATTTACTGCGCCCCGTTAAAAAAAAAAAAGAAAGCCTTGTACCTGTATGTGTATTAATACATTAATACAAAAGAAGTTGCCGAGACACAGAAGGAACGAACGGAGTTGTACTATAGATGTAGGTTAAGGATTAAAAGGTCGCTAGTAGGTTACAGAAGTGTAGATGATGAAAAAGGTGAAGATAAAAAAAATGGACCTTTAATACGAAAAAAATGAGAGCAGAATACACAACATACAGTTGAGCTATAATGTAAATAAAGCTTGCGGATTTCGCTATTCTGGATCATGTTGCGCATGTGTGTTTCCTATTACAGGCAGTTTTATCCCTGATTTTCTCACGTTTTATTGCCGGCATCTGGCTTGAGACCGCCCTTGATATATAAATACTAGAATCAGGGGCGGATCTAGATTACCCGTCACCAGTGAGCTTCCTTTCTCGACAACTCTTCTATTTATGGTTGTTATCGTATCGTCGTTACTTGTCTTTTAAACACACATTCCTCTAATTTTTATTTGTGATTTAAAAAAATTCTACCTGCATTTGTTGCTAAGTGTTGACGGGAGCTGCGCTAAAAGAAATATATGTCCTAGTGCGTCCAGGCCTATTCTCTGCATTATTCTTGCTAAATGTTTTCTGCCTCTGAATCTTGGTTTTTCGTTGTCCCGTGAGGCCAGATTGTCCCGCCATATTAGGCTGCTAAAGTTAGTTTGCATTTGCAAAGGGCTACGTTCAAAAGAATTAGGACAATTTTATGTAACCTATTTTTTGTCAATGGAAATACGAGAAAGAGTTCTTCGGTGTTATATGGAGTCAGTTTTTGATATATGGATGCGAATTCTGGACATTCGAACAATAGACTAGACAATCATTGTAGGCCATAGAAAAGTGGATTTACAGAAGAATATCGAGAAAGCCATAGTTGTTAGTTATTAGTTAGTTGTTAATCATCGGATTATTCTCATCGAACAACTGCCCATAAGAGCTGAGACCTCCTTCCGAGCAAATCCCGCACTGGAAACAAAAAACTGGTCACAAAATCTTCCCCGTTCTCCTCGTGATTCTCCTGAATTTAGGCGGCATCACTTTGGACCAACACGAAGCTCCATGAGTTGCACCAGGACTGCAGATTCACTAGCAGCATGGACATCTTTATCTCCTCATTCTTTTCAACGCGACGTAAGGTTAGGGTTATTCGATAGTCCATCATTATGACGTAGAGCACAAATCATTTGCCAACAGTACAAGCACCCCCAACGTTTCATTCACTTTAGAAGACCGCAGCCAGATGCACGAACACAGTACGCCGGAGCATAAACTGTAAAGGTGAAATTTCGGTTGACGTGGCACAGCTATCTACATGGAGGAGTTGAGGGTAATCGTTGCCGTTCAAATTCAACGGCAGTAATTGAAGAGCTCTCAATGCAATGATGTAATAGGCACAACGACTTCACGACGATGGAAAATCTAATTTATAACAGCCTGATTCATCGAAACGGACCGCTGCCAGGCACACGAACTCGGTAGCACCGATGCAAATCCGTAAAGTGGAACTTCCGGCTACCTTTACCGCAGCGATGTACATTAGAGAGCTGACAGTAATCAGTCTCCAAACTCAAATCCTACAGCGGTCTGTGGAACAGAAACTTTCTTCCACCGTCTTCGAACAGACAATTCAGAAAGTCACGGATAGCAATAAAGAGTAAAGAATTCTAAAAGAGCCCAAGGAAAAATGAAAGTTAATAACCAACATCTGAAAGAAAAAATCGGAGTTTGTTTATGCCATACCATAAGAACGGAGCAACTAGAATATATTGTGACAACATGAAAAAATTGAGCTAAGAAGAGGAAGAGGGAAACACAGATAAAAGATAGAAGACAGCTTACGGGAGTAGATTGTGGGAATGTCAACAACTGTATTAATAAAGTTGGGGAGAGACATAATCATCTACGTCAAAAGCCACGGTTCTTGACTACGATAGTGATGAATGGTAGCTATAGTTAGCTTTCATTCTCATAACACGGCTGACCCACTTTATTTTCAAAAATCAATAACATGCGGTTCGAAGAACTTTGCTGACGTCATTATTGTTCAATTTTTCTTCCCAGTGACGTTGGGTTTCTCTTTTATGACGAAGGACACTACAAGCTTCGTTTGTCGTTAGACGGCACTGGCACGATGTTTCATAACGGCACTGACACGATGTTTCATAACGGCACTGGCACGATGTTTCATAACGGCACTGGCACGATGTTTCATAACGGCACTGGCACGATGTTTCATAACGGCACTGACCCAATGTTTCATAACGGCACTGACACGATGTTTCATAACGGCACTGGCACGATGTTTCATAACGGCACTGGCACGATGTTTCATAACGGCACTGACCCAATGTTTCATAACGGCACTGGCACGATGTTTCATAACGGCACCGGCACGATGTTTCATAACGGCACTGGCACGATGTTTCATAACGGCACTGGCACGATGTTTCATAACGGCACTGGCACGATGTTTCATAACGGCACTGGCACGATGTTTCATAACGGCACTGGCACGATGTTTCATAACGGCACTGGCACGATGTTTCATAACGGCACTGACCCAATGTTTCATAACGGCACTGACCCAATGTTTCATAACGGCACTGACCCAATGTTTCATAACGGCACTGACCCAATGTTTCATAACGGCACTGACACGATGTTTCATAACGGCACTGGCACGATGTTTCATAACGGCACTGGCACGATGTTTCATAACGGCACTGACCCAATGTTTCATAACGGCACTGGCACGATGTTTCATAACGGCACCGGCTAGATGTTTCATAACGGCACTAGCACGATGTTTCATAACGGCACTGACCCAATGTTTCATAACGGCACTGGCACGATGTTTCATAACGGCACTGGCACGATGTTTCATAACGGCACTGGCACGATGTTTCATAACGGCACTGGCACGATGTTTCATAACGGCACTGACCCAATGTTTCATAACGGCACTGGCACGATGTTTCATAACGGCACTGACCCAATGTTTCATAACGGCACTGGCACGATGTTTCATAACGGCACTGGCACGATGTTTCATAACGGCACTGGCACGATGTTTCATAACGGCACTGACCCAATGTTTCATAACGGCACTGACCCAATGTTTCATAACGGCACTGACCCAATGTTTCATAACGGCACTGGCACGATGTTTCATAACGGCACTGGCACGATGTTTCATAACGGCACTGACCCAATGTTTCATAACGGCACTGACCCAATGTTTCATAACGGCACTGGCACAATGTTTCATAACGGCACTGGCACGATGTTTCATAACGGCACTGGCACGATGTTTCATAACGGCACTGACCCAATGTTTCATAACGGCACTGACCCAATGTTTCATAACGGCACTGGCACGATGTTTCATAACGGCACTGAAACGATGTTTCATAACGGCACTGACCCGATGTTTCATAACGTCACTGAAACGATGTTTCATAACGGCACTGACACGATGTTTCATAACGGCACTGACACGATGTTTCATAACGGCACTGACCCAATGTTTCATAACGGCACTGAAACGATGTTTCATAACGGCACTGACCCAATGTTTCATAACGGCACTGAAACGATGTTTCATAACTGCACTGACACGATGTTTCATAACGGCACTGACCCAATGTTTCATAACGGCACTGAAACGATATTTCATAACGGCACTGACACGATGTTTCATAACGGCACTGACCCAATGTTTCAAAACGGCACTGAAACGATGTTTCATAACGGCACTGACACGATGTTTCATAACGGCACTGACACAATGTTTCATAACGGCACTTACACGATATTTCATAACGGCACTGACACAATGTTTCATACTGTGATTTTCTCAAGCATCTCATCTAATTTCTTTTCCCTTTCTTGTGTTATAGGTGGGGACCTTGTTTGACTTTGATAAGGGAAAGCAGCAATACAATAATAATTATTATTGCTTGTTTTCCTACTATTTTGCCATTTTAACGAGATTCATTCAATCGTTGGGTGCCGTCTCCATATCAAAGGTTGGTTATCATGGAGCACCATTTTACGTCTCTTCTCTTGAGTGTGCATTTAGTCATAATCATCTGACCACCTTTTGATGTTATCCGTCCACTTTAATCTTAGTTTGGCTCTGCCTCGTCTACCTTGTACATTCCCTTCCACTTTTAGAATGGTATTGTGTCTCTTCAAATGTCCAAAAAATGTAGGTTGTCTTTTTCGAATTGTGTTAAGTATTTCATTTTTCATTTTCAGCCGATTCAGAACTCCCTTGTTTGTTTTTTTTTCCTTCCACCCAATTCTCCCCATTTTCCTATAGATCACAATTTCAAAGGCTTCAATTTCTACTCAGTTTTCTTGTATAATGTTCATGTTGCTGCACCATACAGGAATATTGAGTAAATATAGCATTTTGCTATTCGTGCTTTTAGTTCAGATTTTATTTGCTTTGGTGTGAATATATTTTTCATGTTGTTAACATTGCTTTTTGCCATTAATGAGGGCAGGTTAGAGAAATTGTAATAGGCTTGTTCGTCAATTTCACGTGGATACTAAAGTTAACAAACAAAAACCAAACCAATAAAACGTTCACCTGTCACTCCAGGTGTAAAAAGAATATAAGAGAAAGAAATCAGTCAGAGAAGAGAGCACTTAGTCACGATTCTTCAAAGATGTGTTTTATCATCATCATGTGTCATACCAGTTGGCGTAGGATATCATCTCCTTACATAATTTTATATCCACAGTGCGATCTCTCTTAACCTGTATTTTGCCAGTTGTAACCAAGTATTCTAACTTTCCTCTTCTCATGATGTGCCTGAGAAATGTCGATTGTTTCTTTCTGATGTTTCTAAAAAAATCTTTCTTTTTGTGTTGACTTCTTTGGGAATGTCTTCGTTGGTCTCTTTAGCTGTATAGGGAACACTCAACTTTCTTCTGAGAAATCCCATCTCTGTGGCCTCTAATCGTCTTTTCATTTGTTTGTCAACTGTCCATGATTCGCTTCCATAGTCAGAATTGGCTCTATATAGCCCTGATGAGTTGTATTTCTTGCTTCCATTGACGTAAGTTTGTTCCACACGACGTTTTTCATCTTCTGAAATATCATTTTGGCCTGAGCTATTCTGCTTTTTATTTCTTTGCTGCATCTTCCGTTTGGTGTTATTATTCAAAAGATGTGTTTAGGACAAGTGTAATCCGAACACTCCACTACCAAACGATAGAAATGCTATAGGATACCTTTACCATTAATAGGTAATGACTCATGGATGTAGTTGGAATGCCACTGAATTGATGCCCTGACTCTTGTTTTAATTTCTTCATCGCGCTTTGCCTCTTCTGCGAAAATGCTCCCCAGGTGTTAGAAATCTAGAACCTGCTCATTTGTCAGCATTGACATGAATGTTCAGCGGGACAGGTAATCTACTTATCATCATAGTTCTTGCCTTGGTTGTGCTAATTTCAGCGTTGTATCTTTCACTGACTTAATGGGATGCAGTTGTGTGATGCTGCAATGACCTCATCACTGATTAAACTTTCATCTCCTGCAAAAGTGATTCAGGCAGTGAAGCCGTGACTTCTTCTCTGTAATTTATTAAGCTTCGTTCAATAATTACCCACTCCTACACAACCCCAGAATAAACCTGCACAATATCAGTTCAGTGTTAAATATAACATGGCCATACCACAGACGATCCAGCATCATAGCACACATATGTAAAAAAAAAAATTGGCACTTGACTTGCAAAGATATAAAAGAGGTATACAGTTAGTAAAATTAGCGTCTCCTTCATTTACAAATGACTGGTTGTTGTGGCCAGTGCTGGATTTAGACTTGGTTAGGCTCTAAGCTAATTGATACTGCACACTTCCCCCACCCCCTTTTCCTCCTTATAAGATAACAGAAGGCCTCTATACTCCTTGCTACCAGCTTTACCGCAGCATTGCAATTATTTGCCTGTTCCCGCCTCACTATACTTGAAATCGTATTCTGATATGAATAAAGTGTGGTCCGAAAACAAATTCCAAAAATTGTTTGAGGCCCCTTTGATTCCGTGACCCTGAGCTATAGTTTATTTAGATTATAGGTAAGTCTGACCCTTTCTGCAAATATGACTCTTTATAACCCCTATACGGACGCAGTTTACTTATTATGTTTACCTTATCAAAAGATATCATGAGACAAAAATAAACCAATTTATTGAAAGTGAAAAATCTAGAACCCTGGATGGTATAAATGAAATGTTCACGAGGAGTGTAAAGATAACGTTGTCAGTGGTGAAGTTGACTGTTTGGGGTAAGGGGAGGTTAAAACAGACAGTTCCTGATCAGCCTTGTCGGCACACGCCCATAGCAACGCCATTTCTGCCGTCATTGCGGGCAAGCTCTTTCTCATAACAAGAAAAGGAAACAATAGATAATGACAAAGCTATACCATTCTATTTAACAACAAAGATAAGTGAATACCTCTCTCTCTCTCTCTCTCTCTCTCTCTCTCTCTCTCTCTAGATACGTAATCCAAATAAATTCTGAATTGAAATAACACACATCTAATTGGTATCATAAAGTAAGTAATTACTCTTTACACTAAATGACAAAATATTTCATCATTTCAATACAAAACATGATAGTTGCAGAGCTTCGCCCTACACACACACACATATATATATATATTCATGCTGCAGTCATCAATAGCTATAAATGTGCACTTCTGGATGCTGGTAGCGAAATCAAACCCAGGCATGGTGTCTTGCCGATCAATAAGAGTTATAAATCAACCCTCGACATCCGAAAAGAGATACACAGTTACTCACTGACCAAATACGGAAATAAAAATGGTTACAGAAGGAGACTTCACTTTTGATATCTTACGTAAAAACTATCCATTGATCGAAGGTTTGCATGTGCATTAATGTTTAATCACATATTCTTTCACGACAACATATCCATAGAATTCGCACTGTACCTCTTGCCGGTAACATTTTCAGGCGTTCAACGAGGACAGCCTAGCCTAGCTGTGTGGAAACTAACGAGCAAGGGACGAGGGCTGGCTCACACTGACGAACATTCACATAAAAATAGCCTCACGCGCTGGGCACCGAGACAGACGATTGGCTGAAAGCGTTCCCAGGAAATAGCAGACGCCAGACATGTCGGACTGTTAAGAAATCGGTCACAAATTCCTATTCCCATTGCACTTGGAAGTTGTTAGTTTTACTCTTGTCTTATTTATGTCTGTTCTTTGAAAACAGTACGATTTTTTTTCCCTTTACCGTCTTTTGTTTTCTTAAGTCAGTTTGAATTTGGACAGATTTTTTTTGAAAATTAAAAAAAAATCAATCTGTTTTTACAAACGTATGTTAAGTTATAACATTTTAAAACAGCTTTTTAACTTAATGAATTACTTTTATTAATAACAATAATCAGAATGGGTAATTCAATATGTATTTGAACAGTATATTTAAAACACCCTTTGAAAACTTGTAGTCCACTCAAGAGCTGTAACGATTATTTTTAAGAACAGATTTTAAACCAAAACGCCAATTTGGCATAATGTTTATATTTAGAATGGCGTGGTGAATCACTGAAATCTGACAGGACGGGTGTGATGTCGGACTGACATCCTGGCACGATGTCTGTGAGAGAATCAAGGAACTTAATCGAGGCATTGTTACAGCGGGCGGTCGATAATGCAGAACGGGAGGAGGTCGCATTTTGTTGAAGTAAGAATGACACACCAACATTTTGGTACAGAGCAGCCAGCGTTTGATAATCGTAGCGTAGGATGATTTTTGTTGTGACACGATGTTGAGAAGCGAGCTCTACAAACAAGAGTAATTGAATGTAATATGTTTTATAATATGTTCACAGTGTGTTATATGGTAGTATAAATATGAATATTAAGAAGGATACGATAAATACGATAGTTTGTGCCATCATTGAATGGACCCATAAGGATATGCACGGAAAACTGTCAACAACAGAATTGATACGATGTACTGTGGACAGATAGGGAGCCGCAATAGCTCAGTGATTAGTGAACTGGACTACAAAGGACAAGAGGGTTCGATCCCAACCGACGGCTTCCGGGTTGACCCAGCCTTTTAAATGAGTACCGGATTTTTTTCTGGGAAAGTAAAGCGACACGGGTGTAATACCGACCATATTACCCCAAAAATCATGTGCTGATGGTCTGTAAAATTGATGGTCACTAGCACCATATTACCTATACACCACTTGGCGTGGCGGGGGTACTTGACTTACTTACTGTGGACAGATAATTGTGGAATGACATGAGCAACTACATCAACCGGTATGGCACATGATGATAAAGATATCAGTTGACTATAGCAGTGTTGAGTGTATTATTTTGCGGGTTTTTTTCCCCGAGTAATTAAGAGTGCCTTGAAAACGCTTTGTAACGTGACCATATGAATCATCATTGTGGTGAGAACAAGGAGCGAACATAAAGTACATGACGCAGTGGGAGCCCTTTTCTAAGTACCGCCGCCCTTTCTTTGTGAAACCATGACCTGACTACCAGGGAGGACCGCGTCATTTCCAATCCCGCCACCCCCTCCCCCTCTCACTCCTAGGCCGACTTCTAGTACTCCCATAGCAGGAGCGGTACAACACATGCTCAGGACTTGTGTTTGAGGAAACACTTTTTGGTTAACTACAAGCTGGTGCCTCGGGCATTGAAAACAGACGATAAGTTGTTAGAGGTCTCAAATACATTTATGTCTAGTACTTTAATACAGCTCTTTTGTCTATAAATGATTTCTTCTTCTCCTTCCTCTTCTTGTTCATTATTCAAATCTATTGATGATGCGAACTTGACGTTTTGTCATGTTACATTATATAATGGTAGGAAGAACATAACAAAATAAGATGAAATAGCTGCATGGTCGGTACTCCTATGTGCGCTCGTGTCCTGGTCCCCCACCCCTAAACACGCGCCGTGGCTGAAGCACTCCATCTTTGGCAGGCTGGATCTGATTTCAAAGTAATACATTTGTCCATAATTGACATGCACAGGATTTATGTTTTTGTATACGATGTATTGCTTGTTCTTTTTGATTACTTCCCTTTCGGATGTATTGTCGTTCGTGGGCGAATTTTTAGGGTATGTTAAAAGACACAACAACCTAATAAAAGTAATATTGGAAGGGAAAATACAATGTAAAAGAAGTAGAGGCAGACTAAGACTAACATGGACATGTAATATCAAAAGATGGACAAGCCAACCTGTGACAATCTGCACCATCAAAGCAAGAGACAGTGAAATGGCGCTCCATGGTAGCCAACCTTCGTTGCGGAGACGGCACTCAATGATGATGATATCGTTCGTGGGCGTATCCAAGTAAAGTTAGGAGAGAAATGTTTTGGTTCTTGAATATGTCTTTCATTATGTCTATCCATCTCTTTAGTGGTCACCCTTTTGCCTTCTGCCCCGATGTCTTGAGATAGAAAGCTTTTGATTTTACTTGGTCTAGTTCTTTCTTTCTAACTGTCCGAGCAATTTCATTCGTTATTTGTGTGTTTCAGGCACGGTTTATTACTAATGTATTTATATGGGTTTTACAACGTGGCATTAGCTTTTAGGATACTTGAAAACAAATATGGATCCCAAAATATATAACACGGAACAGAAGCTTAAGATATTCTGTCTATCTATTGCTCTTTCGAGCCAAAGTCTAAAAAAGGGACAGTAACTCTATAGACTCAGACGATCGTTTCTATCAAATATGCTAAGATATTAATTTAAAATATAGTATCCACCCTTAAAGACGCATGTGGAAGTTGAAATCAACGAAAAAAACATATAATAAAATAGATTCATTCGAAAATAAATATTAAAGGAAAGTACATTATATACAATGTAATCAATTTACACGTGCAGAAATAACACATATGGCGATACACCCAACCGTTTCATCGGTAATTAGGCAGAGAAGGTGGACATGTGTCGATCATATTATGAGAAGAGATAAGCTGAGATTTATTAAGTGAACACTCATATGGGATATAACAGGGAAAAGAAAAAAAAGAGAACGGCCTTTTCTGAGACACGTGAAGATCACTGATAAGCATGGCAAAAACAGTAGGCACAAGTCTCTCCCTTATTATAAGGTTAGCATAGAAAAGAGATAGCAAGGTTCGTTGATGAACCCTGGTGACGTCAGGATGCACTCGAAAGATGTCAGATATTAAACATTATGTCTTGTCTCTCATGCGCGTCAGAATATTCAACAGTTCTTCATGTCATGGTTCTAGTAGTTACCTCCTTAATCAAGTAGAGTCCATAATTTTAATTATGGATAACGCACATGTAGAAGTTAAGACAACGGAGTTAGTTTGAAGTGGATTATGAACGGAGTCATGTTGACGCAAAATAGACAATTGAGTCATTTCTAAGTCAGTTATAGTCAAAGGTGTAAAATTAGAAGTCAATGGTGGGCGAAAAAAAAAGTAATTTTTATGTAATTTATAAACCAAGAATTCATTCAGTAGAAGTCAGTTTTTGAGAAAAATGTTACAGTGTAGTCAACATTGGTAATGGAGTCACACTGAAATTGATCAAAGAAAGGCGGAGTCACAATGAAGTCAGTTATGGATAAATAAATCATATTGAAGACATTAATGGATAAAGTAGTCATGTTGAATTCAGCTATTGACAAAGTAGTCATGTTGAATTTACTTATGGACAAATTAGTCATCATCATCATCATGTGCTATACCAGTTGGCGTAAGCGATCATGTCCTTCCACAATCTTCTATCTACAGTACATCGTATAAGTTCTGTTGTTAACTGTTTTCCATGCCATGACACCAAGCTATCCAGTATTTTCTCTTTTTGTCGTCCGCTATCTACTCTTTCCTTTTATTTTGCCAGTTGTAACCAAGTATTCTAACTTTCCTCTTCTCATGATGTGCCCGAAAAATGGTTATTGCTACTTTCTGATGTTTTTAGGAACTTCCTTTTTGTTTTGTCTGAGAATTTCCTCATTGATCATTTTAGCTGTCCAGGGAACTATCAAAATTCTTCTGAGAAATTCCATCTCTGTGGCCACTAATCATCTTTTCATATGTTTGTCTACTGTCCATGATTCTCTTCCATAGGTCAGAATTGGTTCTATATAGTACTGATGAACTCTTTCTCATTTCTATTGACATAGATTTGTTGCATAACATATTTTTCATTTTCTGAAATGCTATTTTGGCCTTAGCTATTCTGCTTTTTATTTATGTGGTGCATCTTCCATCTGCTGTTTTATTATTGTGCCCAAGTATTTGACGCATTGCACTTGTTTCAGATTTGACCTGTTTATTTTCATGCTGCATGCTGGTGATGATTGTTTCTTCAGTCATACTGAATGTAATTACGACCATATGAATCATGCTAACATCAATTATAATCAACAGAGCCGTATTGAGTCGATTAGAAATTAAATCTGTTATTTAGATGTCAATTATAAGCAATGGGGGAGCCGCGATAGCTCAGTGGTTAGTGAACTGGACTACAAAGGACAAGAGGTAGGGTTCGATCCCAACCAACGGCTTCCGGGTTCACCCAGCCTTTAATGGGTACCTGATTTTTTTCAGGGAAAGTGAAGCGGCACGGGCGTAATACCGACCACATTACTCCAAAAATCATGTGCCGAAGGTCGGTAAAATTTATGGTCACTAACACCATATTCCCTATACGGCACTTGGCGTGACGGGGGTACTTTACTTTTTTTTTATTAGCAATGGAGTCATACTGAAACAACCATGTACAAATTAGTCATTGTGAAGTAAACCTTGGAAGCAACTTCTTCTTTGTTGAAAGTAGAAAAAATAACAATGGAAATAGAACCAAAAAATGGTATAGTTACTTCTTCAGTTATGTTATTTTACTACCGGGATCTTCGCTGAAAGAAGAAAAAATAGCAATGAAAATATAACAAAAAAAATGGTATAGTTACTTTTTCAGTTTTGTTTCTTTACTACCGAGATGACACTATTTTGTTTGTCCTGTGTTTTCTTTTTTTTGGAGCCGTGTCAGGCTGAAGAACAGAACGTTATCTGAACTACGGTACTTGCTTAAATAATGTGATAGGAGAAATGAAGTTTTCATGAACTGTCGAGTGAATGTCGCTGATTTTATGTGCGACATGTTATGTGGTAATTAACAAGTGAAGTGGTAAAGATTGTTCATAGCCAACATAAGGGCAAAGTAACAATAACGTCCATATTCTGCTTTTTATAACACAACATAAGGTTGTTTTGATTCCAGACGGAACCGCTAAGTTCGATCAAAATATGAAAATGGGTACACACCAGGCAGAGTTAAACAAGATGATAGCAACGGCAATGATAACTTGCAAATTTATCTTAATATGTTTTTTATATATGACTACGATGTCATAGGTTTTTTAAAACTATTCCGAGGAAAAATAATTAAATAAAGAGCTTAGTCAGACCTTATCGTGTATAGTAAATATCATTTCAGAGCCAATATTCTCACTCACTCACTCACTCACTCACTCACTCACTCACTCACTCACTCACTCACTCACTCACTCACTCACTCATTCATTCACTCACTCATTCACTCACTCACTCACTCACTTACTCATACACTCACTCACTTACTCATTCACTCACTCATTCACTCACTCACTCTTTCACTCACACATTCACTCACTCTTTCATTCATTCACTCACCCATTCACTCACTCATTCACTCACTCACTCACTCACTCATTCACTCACTCATTCATTCATTCACTCACTCATTCACTCACTCACTCACCCATTCACTCACTCATTCACTCACTCACTCATTCACTCACTCATCATCACTCACCCAATGACTCACCCTTCACTTACTCACTCACCCACTCATTCACTCATTCACTCACTCATTCACTCACTCATTCACTCAATCACTCACTTACTCTTTCTCTCTCTCTAAAATCGACACAGACGGATACTATGATCAGTATTATACAAGTGTCATCTTTGTCTCCCAGATAAATTCAATACAACATTCAGGCTGGGTGAATATCGGAACCGACGACTGGTACCGAACTCCGAACTTAACCTTCAGTAATCAAGTTCACAAGCTACTGCTCTACCGCAGCTCCCAATTACCCTCAAGTCATTTGTTCAAATGTCAGACTTGCGATGAGAAACAAATGGAAATAGTTAGAAGCTATATAATTAAATCCAGTAACACATACAACGATTTTACTGTGCAATGCAGCACATAAAAAGGGCACTCAGGATTAGATAACCGTAACAAAGAGAAGGAAAGTATTGGCCAGACCAGAAGCACTCTGCGAACGACGAGACCTCACAGAACTCTGTTGTTACTTATCAAAACTCAAGTAGAGGAACCGACCATTGACTAATTTGTTAGTCTGTGAACAAGCACACTACAAATAAATATACAGTGCGAACGTTAAACTACACCTAATTGTAGCAGCGATTAGATTAGTCAGAAATTTGCATCAATAATAGACCATGCATGAATCATTTGGTTGGTTGGTTGCGCTCGCCCGATGACTAAAGTATTCTAGAGTATCGTAGTAGACTAGAGAATTCCTCTTCATCATCCGCCCTTACAAGGACGTAGTGGACGTGTCTGCGTTGTGTTGTGGTTTGCAGTATAACTGTTATATTTGCGCCTTTCGGCCCAACACATCCGACTTCAGCACGACATTTTTGAGTACCGGGTTGTCTCCCCTCTTCGATCCCTGCACGCTTGGCCAGACTAGACAGGTTAGTCTGTTACTGGAGGCACCGCGGAGAGGTGGAGCAGGGTCTGGATGGTTTTGGTTCGCCGATCCTGCCGCAAGCCATCAGCTGTGGGTCACTGACAACTTCCAGCTCTGCTGCTGGGAGGTGCGCCTAGAGAGGTTTATTGAGAAAGGGAAATAATAATAACATTTAAATACGTTATACAATTCGAAAGTTGTTTCCCCTTACCTTTTTATTTATTTATTTATTTTAAAAGTAATAAATAAGGAACAATTAGATCTGTGGATAGTTTGAAATTTTTATGAAGAAAAAGGGGTTACTTAAAGTGGGTATTATTTTATATTAGAGTGAAAACTTTGGGTATTATTTTATATTAGAGTGAAAACTTTGGGTATTATGTTATATTAGAGTGAAAACTTATATATTAGAATGTGTTGGTTCAGATTTTCACATATTGGAATTTAGCACAACCTTTCGCTGAAAGAAAACCGCAGAGGTTCGGCTAAGGAGAGATAAGCTGATAATGAGATCAAGAAGTCGAATCATTGAGAAATCAAGAGACACCTCATGTACGTATTCTCGAAGTCCGTTGCAGCAGTATATGTTATAACTGTGGTTATGGAAGGCCCCGGTATCTATCTATCTATCTATCTATCTATCTATCTATCTATCTATCTATCTATCTATCTATCTATCTATCTATCTATCTATCTATCTATCTATCTATCTATCTATCTATCTATCTATCTATCTATCTATCTATCTATCTATCTATCTATCTGTCTGTCTGTCTGTCTGTCTGTCTGTCTGTCTGTCTGTCTGTCTGTCTGTCTGTCTGCCTGCCTGCCTGCCTGCCTGCCTGTCTGTCTGTCTGTCTGTCTGTCTGTCTGTCTGTCTGTCTGTCTGTCTGTCTGTCTGTCTGTCTGTCTGTCTGTCTGTCTGTCTGTCTGTCTGTCTGTCTGTCTGTCTATCTATCTATATATCTATCTATCTGATGTTTCCCATATGAGGGCTTGCTTTGCTATTCGGTTATTATCTCTTCTCATCACATGTCCATCATATGACTATCGTCTTTTCTTTATTACTGAAGATATTAGTGGTTGATTGACGATTTCTCTAATTTCCTCGTTTGTTTTGAATTCGTTCCACACTATACCAAGTATTTTCCTTAGACATTTATTTTCGAATGCGTTCAACTTTGTTTCTCTATCTCTTGTTGTTTTCCAGCTTTCACACGCATACGTAATGGTTTATGGTACATTTTATATGAATAGTCTAAGTTTTGTGTTTGTGCTGATGAATTTTGATTTCCACAACTTTTCAAGGCTTCTGAAAGACATTGCTACTTTATCTATTCTGATTATAATTTCTTTGCTTGTATCCCCTTCTCGAGCAATGTGACTTCCAATATAGATAAAGTGATCAATCTCTTACACTGGTTTGTTTTCCATGTATATTTTGTTGTCTGTTGGAATTAAGCTTTTCATGACTGCTAACCAATTAAAATCTATAATTGCTCAACCGCCCGTGCTAGTGGAATCATCCGAATTACTATTTCATCTCACAAACAAAGAAAGGTAGCTGTAGTCCTCATCATAGCAGTCTCAGCACACGCCAAAAGACATAAGGCGAAACCGCACAGAAAGTAAACACAGCCATTTGTTCTCCATCATACAACATCATCATTCATCGTAAACAATCGAAACACGATCAAAACAGATGAAAGGCACAGCTTACAGAAGCAATATATGTCTCCACGTTAAAGTAAAAATCCTCATATACAGCATGGACAAAAAACATCAGTATTGCTCAATCTCTATTTTTGGGCGGTTTCCTCAAAGACTAAAATGGAATGTACAGCTCTGTTTAAGCTGCCAAGTTATTTTCCTGGCAATTATCTCCTCCAAGAGCTGGCCTATTGTATTCTTCTTGATGACTGTTTAATAGCCCTGCACTTTAGTGTAGTTTTGGTAGAGTATTAAAACAATTATGCTACCACTCCTAGTTGGCTGTAGCACACTCAACGCTTTTGTTGTAGACGTTTGCCAGGTCCTCCTGCTCTTGATAAATCAATTCATCCGTCAATTTCATACACAAACATATCATTTTTATAGAGTGGAAACACTGTCTTTTTTTAATTAATTGTTTCATGAGAGTGTTTTGAATATGAATACTGAGATTTTAATTTAAACATTGGGTACTTTTTTCCTATAGAAAAATTGTAAATTAAATTAATTCATTTAAGTCTCAGAATGTTCAGAATCTCAGAAACTTCAGAAACGATTGTTTCGTTAGAGTATTGATTAATTAGGCTTGCAAAATAAAATAAACAAACGGAAAATCATACATGAACCCTCAAGCAGTATCTCTAACAAAAATGTAGAATAAAAATGACAATTGTTTACGGATTTTACTTTTACTTAGGAGTGATGATGGCGGGGATAATATTTGACTCAATCTGATAATCTACGTCACACTCTCCCACACAATCTGATGATATTTTCATTCACACTCTAATCTGACTCTAAACAATCCACGTCCGACTCTCCCACACAATCTGATTATAATTTCATTGACACTCCAATCTGACTCTAAACAATCCACGTCCGACTCTCCCACACAATCTGATTATAATTTCATTGACACTCCAATCTGACTCTAAACAATCTAAGTCACACTCTCCTACACAAGCTGATTATAATTTCATTGATACTCCAATCTGACTCTAAACAATCCACGTCACACTCTCCCACACAATCTGACCACACGTTCCATCAGACAACCTTATATACTCAAAGAAACCACCTTTCATGCTCAACATACGAGTCTTCAAAAGTCGAAAGTGAAGACAAGGTTGGTGTGCTTCTACGACATGAAAGGAATTATTCACAAACAACTTATTCCACAGGAACGGACTGTCATTGTTAAAGTTTATTGAAGTATTGTGAAACGCCTTTTGAAAAGGATTCCCCAAGTCCGACTTTGGCTTTTTGGTTTCAAGTTTCAACCTTTTAATCTAACCATCATTCATCAGTGGACGTACAGGTAGACACTTACATTCATACATGTGTTTCACATGTATGTGTCATTTCGTTGTTAATAACCAAATTTGTGTAGCTCTTTGATTATTGATATTATTTCTCTCTTCTTGTTATTTTTCTTCCTGTTGTAATTTCAACAAATTGTGTCGAGACACTTCATATGCTGTTTAGGCCGATCTTAAGGGTGTTGTTCTTGTTGACCTATCAGTTAAAACCCAATCGTTTAACCGATCTGGCTTGAAATTTGTAATGTTAGTTAATGTTGCTCTATAAATGGTTACAAAGGAAGGGGATAGAGTATTTCTACAAAGGAAGGAGGGATAGAGGGGGTATGAATATTAATTCAGAAGAATAGGTATGTTTTACCACCACTCGGAAAAAATGGTAAATAATCAACAACATAAAAAAACAAAGAATAATATATGGTCCGAAGCAGGATCGAACCCGTACTCCTTGGCACAGCGCCTTGCCACGAAAAGCCAAACGCTAGGGAACACTGCCAACTCGACTAGCTAAAAAATTAGCCATCATTGGCGAAGTCTTTCACGCAGGTGTTCTCATGAATATAGCATAGGGCTGCGATCACAGCTTGGGAATACATTGTGTATCAGTATTTTCCCTGTTAAGACAAGTATCTCCCGGATAGGGTAGGGCTGAAAACTTGCGTTGCAGACAAACATCTAGGACGAAACAGCACGTAGTTTCCAGTGGTTTAGACTGGAGACAAATAATAATAAATGAATTTTATTATAGAGGGAAACTTTCGAGGCGATAATCAATAAGGTTGTGATTTTTCTGTTTTTGATTTTTTGTCATTTTTTCCGTGTGCTGTAACCATACCTCTTCCTCTGAATTGATTCGGTGATTATCGCCTCGGAAGTTCCCCTCTATAATAATATTCATTTATTACTATTTATCTCCTATTATAAGGAAACAGTATGATCAGATTTTGAATTCATCTTGATAATGCACCGGCTCACCGGGCACTAGTTGAACGCGAATTTTTGGCACCAAAACAAGTGTCTGTTCTCAACCATCCACCCTATTCCCCAGATTTGTCTCCCTGCGATTATTTTCTATTCCAAAAATTAAAGTAACCACCGAAAGGACACTTCTTTGATGATACTGATGACATCCAAAGGGCCGTAACCTAGACGTTAAGGGTCATACCAACAGCAAAACTGCAAAGGTCGTTCAAGTGTTTGTTAGATCGCGCTACTCGCTGCATCAACGCACAAGGGGCTTACTTTGAATACAATACAGGGTAAATCTTCAACTGATCTTTCTTTTTTTTTTTTAATGGAATCAGAGTCATTACTTAATTGTCGGACCTTGTAGGTATTTATTCATATGTATATTAGTGTACTCAAGATGTGGATGTTAAATAATATACACAATTATTAAGTAAATTTCTTCCAAGCGTGCAATAAAGAGCCAATGTAGATGTAGATGGAAATAAAGACGGATTATAATATGCTTTGTCACTTCTACGTCAAGATAAAAACTAAAATGTAGAAGATACTTTGTTTAGTTAGATCTGAAGTCAAGAAAGTCAATAAATGAGATCTGAATGCGAGCTGTAAGGAGATTCAAGTCGTCTCTGGCTAACATTTGCTTTCTAAAAATGTTTCATTGTTTATGTGAGATAATGGAATGGAGCTTGTGTTATATAGACCTCTGTAGGATTTGCGTTTGGAGACAGATAACTTTAAGCTCTGTATTGCAGACTGCTGCGCTAAAATCAACCAAATGTTTCACTTAACGGATGCAAGCCGGTACTACTGAGTCCGTGCGCCTGGCCTGCAGTCTTTTTTGGCAAATGAGGTGGTGTGAGTGCGACCTTCCCCCGTCGTGAGGTCGAGAATATGCGTTTTACGTCAAGACATTGAGAGCTGTTCACAGCTATCGTTGGGTTTGTTCGGAACCAAATAATTTCAGCTCCTTAATATGTAATTTGTACCCAGTCAACTGAAGGTATCACTTTGAGGATTCTGCGCCGTCGCAAAGATGTTCGTGCGAAATGGCAGCTTGTTTTTGAGTGAATCAAGCGTTGTGGGTGCTCCCATTGACGTTTGTTCTGCGTCATCGTTATAAAAGATCGCATGATGTCACTAACAAACGACTGGAATGAAGGGAGAGATGATTACGATTTCGGTACTTGTTTGTGAATCTGCAGCTCTTGCGCGAATCCCGGATTTCCATGTTATTCACGGTGGATGTTGCTTAATTTCAGGAGAGCTACAAGGAGAACGGGGAGAAATTGTGGAAGAGTTTATCGAGTTTCACATTGCGGGATTTGCTGGGGAGGAGATCTAAGCGCTTGTGGGCAGCTGTTCGATGTGCGAGGAGGGTCAACTGACGACTAACTGTGTGTAATTATTAGAACATGAATTTAAGTTACTAACTAATATTATTACTAGTACCACACTTATCGCTACCACTACTTATGTTGTATATTTTGTGGTATATAATACATTTCTTCTGTCTATGAAACATTTTGTCAGATCAGATATAATATTATATAATGATTAATAGGTTATATTGCGCATATAGTGTACAGTTTTTGTTTAATAATCACTAATAATTTTGACTCGATGTACAATAAATTACATTAAACAGTTCTCTATACAAATGTAGTCTCTCTGTGTGTTTCTCTCTTCACATTTGAGAGGTTTTTGCTCATGCTGTCTTCTCCCCTGTCGTCAGGACGAAGTCCATAGTATTTCCCAGTTCTTACAAATATAGTAAATTAAAAATAGATGTGTTCAGTATTTTTAACACGGGACCAAAATATACATAACGCGCCAATGCTCTCTAATTTTTTCCAGGTAGACACGCTTCAGTGCAATCGTGGGTACAAGAAAATAAAAAATGGCAGAGAAATTAAAGTTACTAGTTGTAGGTTATTCGCATGTGGATGTTGGTTCTTAGTTTCACAAGTTCATTACTATTTGTAGGTTATTCGCATGTGGATGTTGGTTCTTAGTTTCACAAGTTCATTACTAGTTGTAGGTTATTCGCATGTGGATGTTAGTTCTTAGTTTCACAAGTTCATTACTAGTTGTAGGTTATTTGCATGTGGATGTTGGTTCTTAGTTTCACAAGTTCATTACTAGTTGTAGGTTATTCGCATGTGGATGTTGGTTCTTAGTATCACAAGTTCATTACTAGTTGTAGGTTATTTGCATGTGGATGTTGGTTCTTAGTTTCACAAGTTCATTACTAGTTGTAGGTTATTCGCATGTGGATGTTGGTTCTTAGTATCACAAGTTCATTACTAGTTGTAGGTTATTTGCATGTGGATGTTGGTTCTTAGTTTCACAAGTTCATTACTATAGTCCGTTCAGAAATTCATAATCACACCTGAATTAGTTTTGCGTGATAACCGCTTATTATTTTGGTTTCATTTTTGCATGCAATCTTAGAATATTGATGACGTTATAGAAATATTTTTTGCTCTTAGAAATTTGATCTAGTTTAAAAGTTTTCTTCTTTAGGCTATATTAAATTCACCCTGTTCGAATTTGACACCATTTTAGGATATATACATTAATTTGGTGCGGTCGTTCACGTAAAACAGTTTGGATATTGCAGAAACACTAACTTCAGGAAAATCCCGTGCACAAAACTGAATTGTTATTGAACGACATGACGCACCACGGCCTTGGCATTAATTAGTGAAGGGAAGGCGTATCTTTATTAATTTTGTGAAGACTCAGTAGACAATTTGTTGACTTTAAATACCAACATTTATATCTAAATTACAATGAGTTTGAAATGCAAATTTATAACTATGCAAAAGGTTACTTTTTACTATATCAGCACTTCCTTAGGTAATCCAAGATGGGACATTTATATTGTGATATTCATGACCCAGAGAGACGAACGCAACTCGCGCTTGGTCTTAATAGATCGTCATTTTCTCGTTGGATTAAACAAGACTCAGAGTGCACTCATGTCAATCAAGGAAGGAAAAGGAAAGTCGACAGCTTTGACATGGATGTCATAAAACGTGAGATATTAAAAATGTTTGCTAATAATGTACTTGTTACTCTCAGGAATTTGAAATTAAAATTGCATGCAGACTGCAATATTGACATTTCTAAAAGTACTCTATGGAAGATTGTGCGAGGAGCCGGCTTCACTTTCAGAAAAAACTGTTAGGAGCAGGAATATTATTTGTGAAAAACCACACTTGGTCATTGCTCGAAGCAAATACCTGAGACTGATCCGTGAGCGGCGGAGTGAACGGTATGATATTGTATATTTGGACGAATCATGGGTCAACGCATACCACACCTATGCTAAAGAATGGCAGTCAGTAAATGGCAAACTCAAAAGAACAATTCCGAGCAGCAAAGGCCAGCACATTATATTAACGCATGCTGGAAGCACTGAAAACGGCCTTGTCCATGATGCGGGACTTATTTTCCAATCAAAAAGTACTGGCGGTAGGGACTACCATACTGAAATGAATGGAAACATTTTCAGGCACTGGTTGGAGAACGATCTTTTATCAATCCTGGAGAGACCTTCATGCATAGTCATGGATAATGCATCATACCACAATGTCGTATCAGAGGAAGACAAAGTGCCTACTGCATCAAATACAAAAGAGCAAATTAGGACATGGCTTGCTAATGAAAATGTCAAATTTGACGACACATATTTAAAACCCGAATTGTTACAACTTGTGAAGAATACAAATAAGAAAAAGGTGTACCATGTTGACAAAATCATTGAGAAATACGGCCACACCTCTCTTCGACTCCCTGCATAACATGTGCATCTTAATCCAATCGAACTTGTCTGGGCTCACGTCAAAGGACAAGTTGCAGAACAGAACAGGACGTTTAAAATGTGTGATGTTGAAGTTCTGACACGCGAGTCTCTCTCAAAAATAGACATTCCGTTCTGGAAGGAGTGTGTTGAACATGTGCTGCGGGTGGAAGATGAGTACTGGAAACGAGATGGATTACTATTTGTCCAGCCAGTAATGATTATCAACCTCTTGGAATCGTCAGATTCGGAATGATTAAAATTAAAATGAATTCAATTCCAGCTGCAGTTAGGACGTCCTGGCGTCTAATGGTAACCGAAGGACAAGACTAATTGTAACCAATTGAATTCATGTTTGCAAATGCACATAACGAACAACACCCACAATTAAGCACTATGTAGATACGCCTCTGACAAGAATTGCAGTCAACTGGAAAATTTGACACGATTACTGTAAACTCTAAAATTTGAATCAACTTGTGTGATATTGTCATAAAAGATCAAAGGAATTCGCTGATGTGCAAAATCTCTTGTGTTTGTGGAATAAAAAATACCAAAATCTTTGCGTCATCAATATTCTAAGATTGCATGCAACATTTGAAACCAAAATAACAAGCGGTTATCACGCAAAACTAATTCAGGTGTGATTATGAATTTCTGAACGGACTATAGTTGTAGGTTATTTGCATGTAGATGTTGGTTCTTAGTATCAAAAGTTCAATCAACATACAACAATACCACCCATGTTACAAGCCGCGATAGCTCAGTGGTTAGTGAACTGGACTACAAAAGACAAGAGGTAAGGTTTGATCCCAACCAACGGCTTTCAGTTCACCCAGGCTTTAATGGGTACCGGGATTTTTTCTGGGAAAGTAAACCGGCACGGGCGTAATGCCGACCACATTACACCAAAAATCATGTGCCGAAGGTCTGTAAAATTTATGGTCACTAACACCATATTCCCAATACGCCACTTGGCGTGACGGGGACTCTTTACTTTTTCTTTACGAATTCATTGTGTAACTCAAAGATAAAGTAATCACTTATGTGTCTCAAAATGTACAAGCAGAAATAAAATTATATGAATCATTTACATTTATCGATCGCATCTCTTCCTGGTGTGGAGTATCAGGTACCTTGGTTAATCATAATCAAGTATCAGTTATATGGTTCTCCCTTAACAATTATATCGTTAACACGGGAACACCGGTGGTACGAATGGGAGATGAGGTGACCAGGGGCAGGTTGATGACGTACCTAGGAGTTAAGTTTGATCCCAGTTTGTGTTTAAGGACCACATCGACCAAGTGATAACAAAAGCCAGCAAATAATTAGCTATCTTGAAGGTCATGGCAGCTGCCAACATCGAGCAGAGGCTACATACCTTTCCAGGAACTAGACCTCGCACCAATCGAGTATGCCTTAGTAACTCATACTGTCAGTACGACGCAGATTGACAGGCTGGAGAAAATACAGAATGAAGCAATTCGCATTATTTTGGGGTGCACGAGGGACACTCTAGCAATGAGGTATATTCTTGACTTTCCAACTATGGATGATAGAATCAAGATTTTGAGGGCGGGGGCATACCTGCATATAAGTGCAATTAAAGAGCATACATTGCACCACGAGCTCAACACAGGGAAAGGTAACCGGTTAAAAAGATGCAAATCATGGGTGGGCCGAGCAGAAGATATTAAATAAGTCCGTGAACTTACCAATATTAACACTGGCAAGAAGTGGATATCAGAGTCTACGTCACTCAGGGTCACATTCTTGTATATTGCCAAACTAGACAGGAAATATAGGGAGCAGAATCCAGTCGTGGTCAATGCGGAGATCAACGCTTTCATCTGTTACAATACAAATGAGGAAGATGCAGCCATCTATACAGACGGATCTGTTAAACAACACCAAAGGAATGCTTGAGTGCGCTCGGCAGGCAGAATAGTTAAAGGGGTCAGCGTTGCGTACGTTATGATCACTAGAAGCATGGCGATGGAGGTGATGTCACTGATCAGGAATTCATCTGCTGGTGTCACAAAACTACACTCACACCTGAATACTAAGTGATTCGATGAGAATGATAAAAAAAAGTGAATGCGGGCTCTGTACCTATGCAATGGGTAGCGTTATTGCAGAAGTCAACAATACGTAGAGTCAACTTTGTCTACGTCCCTGGACATACAGGAGTACGGAGAAATGAAAGTGCGGACAGGTTGGCTAGTTGTGCTGTCGCCAGGATAGTCAAACGATGGCTTGAGCAGACGTCATCAATGCCTCCCGAGATGCAGGGAGGACACAGGGATTCGACGACCGTAAGTCCACGTTAATCCTTCCGATGATGAAGACGTCAGCTAAGATGGGCCAGCCAGAAACAAGACAGTATAAGAGGATTTATCAGCCAACACAGAATTGAAGTCGTCCGTCGCTGGACACTATGGGACCTGCTTAGGAGGCCATCGGAGGCATCTATGAACATGTTCGGAGTGCAATGATGATGACTCGCTAATAACTCAATTTACAGTAAAAAGTATATTACAGAGATTCCAAGATCTAGATTGGAGACAGCAGAAGAACATTTATCTAATTAAGTGTATCTTTTATAATATAACAACACATTTTATTACAATATATCATTCTATATTTAATAAGAAACAGCATATACCATACGTATGTTCCATTTTCTAAAGAAAAATAGATAAACATTTTGACCCAACCGAGATTCGAACCCGCGTTCTTCTGGCTTAGAGTCCGACACGTTATCGGTCAGCCGCTCTCCAAAATTGTTATAGTGCATGTAAATAAATACATTTTTTTAAATTGCAACAGTCATGTAAACACTCGGTATCATGTGGGTTCAAATCCCGGCTACACCGGGAATTTTATTTATGATTTCTCTCTGCGACAACCATCCCTGGTCTCAGCAGCGAGGCCCGGCTTGAAACGTTAATTACATATCGACGGAAAAAATATGAGTACCTCCGAAGTCGGAGTTATCTGCCTGTGCAGCGAGGGACCCCGTTGCACACGGCTGCCAGGGAAAAATGGATTAACACGCAAAATTCAGTTCCTAGTATCTAGGGACTTCGTCAGAGGTAAAAGCTGGCGAACAAAAAAAAAAAAAAAAAAAAAAAAAATAAGGAGCCGATAGAGAGTTACAGAAAAAGGTTGACATTATTGTGTTGTAAAATATAAATTAAGTTTCAGAGGCGAAGAGACAGAAATAGTGGTTTAAAAAAGGTAATCTCATTAATGAATTTAAGGTCAATGGGATAATATTAAAACATGATATTGAATGCCTGGGTGCAATGTTCAGATTACGTCATCGTAATGGCTCATCGTACATCACTAGACCGGCGTACGCTAATCTTACGGTCTGTTGTTTGATGTACGACGGGGATAATCTGACTACTAACTGTGTGTCTATATGTTCGGAATTGGAGTCAACAACGATGGCCTAACATCATCAAGCACTGTACATTTTTAAAAATACGACGTTCATTATTTTCAAGAGGACGTGTACTTCCGGTATATGGTGGATAGGCGGCGGGAACAATTGAAGGCTATGCATGAAAAGTGTTCCTTGTTGCAGTCTCCTCATATTCCAAGTTCGGCTTGTTGCAGGAGCTACTGAGTTAAGTGCTCTGTGCACACCGTGAGTTATGTGCCTCATCCGTTTTGATCATGTTTCGATATTCCAATTGTTTACGATGAATGATGATATCGTATGACAGGGAACAGTTGGCTGTGTTCACTTTCTGCGCAGTTTCGCCTCATGACTTTCAGCGTGTGCTGAGACTGCTACGATGGGGACTACATTTACCTTTCTTTGTTTGAGGGATGAGTTATTAATTCGGATGATTACGCTGGCATGGGCGGTTGAGCAATTATGGATTTTAATTCGTTTTCAGTGAGGGCCTTCCATAACCAAATAACCAAATGTTCAGATAATAGATTTACAACCGATGTGAGGCGTAGTATAGCTCAGGAAACGGTGGCGTCAGAAAAGTCTTGTTGCGAATAATAAGTTTAGTTAGTGTATGCCAAATGTAGTGCTAGCCTTCAAGTTCAATGCAGCAGGAGGTCGACGTCTGGGAGTCATGACTAGCCCACCTCCTCAAAAGAGTTTTAAAAAAAAACAACTAAAGAGCCGCAATACTTGCTCGACAAGGGTCTGGTTCTGATGATCAGATTACTTCCTGCTGCGAAGCTCTGTATAAAGAGTTTCCTATTACTGCTACCCATCTTATGGTTATGGTTATGGAAGGCCCCGGTATCACTGAAAACAATTAAAATCCATAACTGCTCAACCGTGCCAGTGGAATCATCCGAATTACTATTCCATCTCACAAACAAAGAAAGGTAGCTGTAGTCCCCATCATAGCAGTCTCAGCACACGTCAAAAAGACATAAGGCGAAACCGCACAGCAAGCGAACACAGCCATCTATTCTCCATCAAACAATATAATTCATCGTAAACAATCAGTATATTGAAACACGATCAAAATAGATGAGACGTACATCTCACAGTGTGCACAGAGCAACAGAGCTACCCATCTTTGTCAATGGAGATAATAAAGAATAGTTATTCACCTCTGTTATGGAGACCGTTTTAACCTATGAAAGTGACCAATAGGACAACAGACAAGTCTTTTATTGGAAATCACAGCATTCTTCACACTATTAGTGTCACATTATTACTACTATTCACATTATTAATCACAGTGTCTTAAAGAAGAATGTTGTTGAGAAAACTATCGTTAGCTAAAAATAGTGATAAGATATTCTAACTTGTCAATGCAAGAAGAAAATATTTTGGTAGCACCAGGAAGGGAAGAATCTATCATAATTTTTTTAATGAAAAGAAAACAGCTGAAGTATAGTTTGACAAGTGAAAATATTTAGGTACGAAGAAATAGAGGAATGCAAAGAGAAAAGATACCAGTCAGTCTAAGAGAATTAATTGACAGGATATCAACAACAGAACTGAATAAACAGCTGTAGAAATAGAAAGTTGTGGAGACATGATTACATACGTCATCATAAATTGTTCTCGATGATGATGATATTTTACAGCCCAGTTCCAGGACTTCGACTGTTCTATTGTCTACCCTACAGCTCCAGTATTTCGACTCTTCTTTGGTCTACTGTCGACCTCCAGGCCCACCTTCCATTGATTCTTCAATATTGCAGTTGTCGAACTCGAACAACGGGACTTCTTTATTGGTTGTAGACTCTGAAACGTTAAACGTATACAGAGACTTACTTTGGTATTATCTATATTTTGTAAATGTACTACTTTTGATCATAAAAATAGTACTGATTATACAAATGGATTTTTCCAGCATGCATTGCTTTAAGAAAATATTACAGGTCACTGCGCCAACCTTGACGAGACCCTGCTGTTTTGCGGAATGCAGACATCACGATGACATCTTCAAATACTAATTTAGTCGCAATAAAATAACCACACCCATTATTACATGTGAATTATTACAAACACTTTTACATCTGTGTACAAAGAAATAAGAAATGAATTATGTATCATGAAGATACATTTTGAAATTGGATAAATATAGAGACCCAGAGACCAATAACAAGAATTCCTGCCATTTTGTGGACTGAACAGAAGGTGAAAGAGAATCACGTGGAGAATAATGTATTCAGACAGTTGGAACAGCACTCATGCTTGCTTCGAAGGATGGAAACGGACCAGATGAAAGAAACCTGCCTTTTACCACATTATCCCAATCCTGGAATTTGTTAAGCGGTTTATGTACAGACTAGAAATAAAGCTGAGTTAAGAAGCACTACTATCAAATACTATGTAGGGCCGCGAGTATAGCTGCAGAGAACATATAAAATAAACACAAAATAGCATGGAGAAGGTAAACCAATAGACAGACAAGACAAATTGCGACGTTTTGGCAAAAGCCTTCATCAGTTGTAACAAAAAAAACTATACATTATATATATAAAAAAAACTAGATATTTAACAAATAAATCATAGCCAGAAAACACAGATATAAAAAAATGGCGGAAATAAATAGCGAAAAAAAAAAACGTGACCAGGAGTTACGTAGAGGTTGGTTATTAGATTAATAGACGATAGGGCTGGTAGGATTTAATTGGACAAAAAAGAGCCAAACATTGACAATTTAGAAAGGGAGTCTCATGTGGAAGGATGAAAGGAGGTATCCCATTGGGTACGAAGAAAACGAGAAAAAGAGGAAAAGAGGGGAAGATAGCAGTGACAGGGGGAACAAGAGCGAGAGAGGTAATAAGAATAATGCATTCAGAAATAGGGATAGGATACAGGAAAGAAATGGAGCAGAGACCTGCGATTAAAGAAAGGAGTGTGAACAGAGTTTAAACCTCTTGGTTGGAGAGTTCTAAAATGGGCTATGAATAGGTTCTCCAAAGCGAATCGACTGTGGCTATCAGAGAAACAAAACAGGTTGTCAGTAATCCGGACGTCCTCATGGATATTATAACCTGGCGATCTGAAATGGGAGTAGACAGTAGTACCAGAATCACTTTCGTTGTTATACAAGTGTTCATGGATCCTCCTAAGTGTCGGCCTGGTTGACCAATATATATTTTGAGACAGCGGTGGAAGATGATGGTGTATATCACATTCCGGGAAATACACGTAAAGCCTTCATGGATATGTTCGCTATACACTATTTGTTTGCGAACACGAGAGTTTGCCATACTTCTTGTATGACCCAGCCATCTAAGTCTACGACTCCTAAGTGTTGTCATGATGGATGGGAGTTTGGCTTGTTGTAAGACTTTAGATTTGGTTACTTTGTCCTGCCATTTGATGTTCATAATCTGTCGGAGGCAACGCACATGATTGTTGTTTCGAAGGTCCTTTGCAGAACGTTGCATTCACCACAGCCCGTCTGAAAGAATCTGTCTCTAGCCAGATCTCCCACAGAACGTTGCATTCACCACAGCCCGTCTGAAAGAATCTGTCTCTAGCCAGATCTCCCACAGAACGTTGCATTCACCACAGCCCGTCTGAAAGAATCTGTCTCTAGCCAGATCTCCCACAGAACGTTGCATTCACCACAGCCCGTCTGAAAGAATCTGTCTCTAGCCAGATCTCCCACAGAACGTTGCATTCACCACAGCCCGTCTGAAAGAATCTGTCTCTAGCCAGATCTCCCACAGAACATTGCATTCACCACAGCCCGTCTGAAAGAATCTGTCTCTAGCCAGATCTCCCACAGAACGTTGCATTCACCACAGCCCGTCTGAAAGAATCTGTCTCTAGCCAGATCTCCCACAGAACGTTGCATTCACCACAGCCCGTCTGAAAGAATCTGTCTCTAGCCAGATCTCCCACAGAACGTTGCATTCACCACAGCCCGTCTGAAAGAATCTGTCTCTAGCCAGATCTCCCACAGAACGTTGCATTCACCACAGCCCGTCTGAAAGAATCTGTCTCTAGCCAGATCTCCCACAGAACGTTGCATTCACCACAGCCCGTCTGAAAGAATCTGTCTCTAGCCAGATCTCTCACAGAACGTTGCATTCACCACAGCTCGTCTGAAAGAATCTGTCTCTAGCCAGATCTCTCACAGAACGTTGCATTCACCACAGCCCGTCTGAAAGAATCTGTCTCTAGCCAGATCTCCCACAGAACGTTGCATTCACCACAGCCCGTCAGAAAGAATCTGTCTCTAGCCAGATCTCTCACAGAACGTTGCATTCACCACAGCCCGTCAGAAAGAATCTGTCTCTAGCCAGATCTCTCACAGAACGTTGCATTCACCACAGCCCGTCTGAAAGAATCTGTCTCTAGCCAGATCTCTCACAGAACGTTGCATTCACCACAGCCCGTCTGAAAGAATCTGTTTCTAGCCAGATCTCCCACAGAACGTTTCATTCACCACAGCCCGTCTGAAAGAATCTGTCTCTAGCCAGATGTCCCACAGAACGTTGCATTCACCACAGCCCGTCTGAAAGAATCTGTCTCTAGCCAGATCTCCCACAGAACGTTGCATTCATCACAGCCCGTCTGAAAGAATCTGCCTCTAGCCAGATCTCCCACAGAACGTTGCATTCACCACAGCCCGTCTGAAAGAATCTGTCTCTAGCCAGATCTCTCACTTCTTCTGTTGTCGTGTTAAAGGTCTCCTTCATGTCTTGAAACCACTTTCTTCTTGGCCTGTCCCTGCTGTGTGGCACAGAAACCATGCCTTCCATTATTGTTCTTTCTAACCCTTTGTGTCTTTTGACGCGTATTTTAATTATTAATTTAAAATTTGTATTTTAATTTCGACAGAAGTAATGGTAACAACAAAGAAAAAGACATCACCTCAGTGAAAATGAAAGACAAGTGGAACAATATTAAAACAGGTAAATGAATTTAAATATTTGGGAACTTTGTTAACCTCAGACGGAAGATGTACAAAAGAGGTGAGATGCAGAATGGCTCAGGCAAAAACAGCTTTCCAAAAAATGAGGAAAATACTATGCAATCCATTTTTGACAATAGAAACAAGAAAAAGAGTTCTTAAATGTTACGTAGAGCCAGTCTTAACAAATGGATGCGAGTCATGGACAATAGAACAACAGACAATAAAATCACTGGAGTCTGTAGAAATGTGGTTTTACAGAAGAATGTTGAGAATACCATGGACAGCTAAGAAGAGTAATGAAGAGGTTCTGAGAGAGGTCAAAGCAAAAAGAGAGCTAATTTCCAATGTTAGGAAGAGACAATCATCATTTTTTGGGCATGTAATGAGAAGAGAACAACTGGAATATATTGTAACAACTGGAACAATTGAGGGACGAAGAGATAGAGAGAAGCAAAGAGAAAAAATAACAGACAGCTTAAGAGAATGTCTTGGCAGAAGGTCAACAACAGAAATGATAAATAGCTGCCAAGATCGAAAGTTGTGTAGAGATATGATCACCTACGCCACTAGGCCCGGTACTTGATGATGATGATTTTAATTTCCTCTGTAGAATGGTGTTATAAGCCAGATCTTTTTAATGTTTAAATCTGTTAATAAGATTTCATTTCACTTTTTTCATTATCCAAGGTATCTTAGTACAACCTATGTCTGCCCTGCTGCCTTGCAAGTAAGCTCGGGAGAGTAAAAGGCTAAGAGAGGGTAGCCCGAAGAAAAACAACCCCACTGCCTTGTGGGTGAGATTTTTTAGTCAAAGGCTAGCGGAGCCAACCGTAAACAAACCGACAGAAGGCAACAGAAAACCACCGTCGTAACTTCTTTGTACATTCACGAATCACCACAATAATTGTTGGGAAAACTGAGAGACGAAGAGATAGAGGGAAGCTAAAAGAAACAAAAAAACCAGACAGCTTAAGAGGATGGCTTGGCAGAAGGTCAACAACAGAAATGATAAATAACTGTCGAGATCAAAAGTTGTGAAGAGACATGATCACCTACGCCAGCAGGCCCGGTACTTGATGATGAAGGTATCTTGGATTTTGAAAAAAAGGATTGTTCCGCGTCATTTGTTATGAGAAGTCTACACATTTTGAAAATATTGACTTACACCTAAGATTATACATCACATTTTCTAATGGTTAAACTACCCCCCAAAAAATGTTCGTGTTAAAAAAAAAAACATTTATAAAACCATCGAGGCACACAAGAAATGTCGCATTAATCACTGTGTCATTATATATTATTAAATTCATACCTAATCGTTAAAAGAACTTATGCCTTATTTCCCTAACAAGTTCAGTAGCGGGAAACGCATTTTCATTTGCTTTTTATACAGTTAAACGCCAACAATTTTGCCTCCAGCGCTTTAACTTTGTCACAAATACTCCCGCATACTTGACACAATGTTGTTAAGTCACTGACGGCTGATGACGTTTATTGAAAGCATGTACTGATATTTTGTTTAAAATACAGACCAGCTTGGGCAATGAAACAAACCTTTATAGAGTAGAGTAAGATTAAATGCTATGGGTATGTAGTCGATACTGCCGTACAAAATACTCCTGCGTTGCTTACAGCGTATATCACTTATAAGTTAGAGAGACATCAACGGTACTTTATATCATGCAGGTAAGGAAACATTTATTTTAAACGTTTGACTCTTTGTATCAGTTATCTTGATTCTTTATTTCAAATTTTGTTCTTTGTTTTGTTTTATATTGACTGTCCTCATTCACGGCGTATTCGTTATGTTCATCATAACATTTATAACAGATTTGTGCTTATTTTGTTTGATGTCGACTATGTATTGTGTTTATCTTGTTTGATATTGACTATGTATTGTGCTTATTTTGTTTTATATTGATTATGTATTGTGCGTATCTTGTTTGATATTGACTATGTATTGTGCTTATTTTGTTTGATATTGACTATGTATTGTGCTTATCTTGTTTGATATTGACTATGCATTGTGCTTATCTTGTTTAATATTGACTATGTATTGTGCTTATTTTGTTTGATATTGACTATGTTTTATGCTTATCTTGTTTGATATTGACTATGTATTGTGCTTATCTTGTTTAATATTGACTATGTATTGTGCTTATCTTGTTTGATATTGACTATGTATTGTGCTTATCTTGTTTGATATTGACTATGTATTGTGCTTATCTTGTTTGATATTGACTATGTATTGTGCTTATCTTGTTTGATATTGACTATGTATTGTGCTTATCTTGTTTGATATTGACTATGTATTGTGCTTATCTTGTTTAATATTGACTATGTATTGTGCTTATCTTGTTTGATATTGACTATGTATTGTGCTTATCTTGTTTGATATTGACTATGTATTGTGCTTATCTTGTTTGATATTGACTATGCATTGTGCTTATCTTGTTTGATATTGACTATGTATTGTGCTTATTTTGTTTGATATTGACTATGTTTTATGCTTATCTTGTTTGATATTGACTATGTATTGTGCTTATTCTGTTTGATATTGACTATGTGTTGTGCTTATCTTGTTTGATATTGACTATGTATTGTGCTTATCTTGTTTGATATTGACTATGTATTGTGCTTATCTTGTTTAATATTGACTATGTATTGTGCTTATTTGTTTGATATTGACTATGTTTTATGCTTATCTTGTTTGATATTGACTATGTATTGTGCTTATTCTGTTTGATATTGACTATGTGTTGTGCTTATCTTGTTTGATATTGACTATGTGTTGTGCTTATCTTGTTTGATATTGACTATGTATTGTGCTTAATTTGTTTGATATTGACTATGTATTGTGCTTATTTTGTTTGATATTGACTATGTATTGTGCTTATTTTGTTTGATATTGACTATGTATTGTGCTTATTCTGTTTGATATTGACTATGTATTGTGCTTATTCTGTTTGATATTGACTTATGTATTGTGCTTATCTTGTTTGATATTGACTATGCATTGTGCTTATTTTGTTTGATGTTGACTATGTCCTCATTCACGGTACATGTTCATCATAACACCCATAACAGATTTGTGCTTATTCTGTTTGATATTGACTATGCATTGTGCTTATTTTGTTTGATGTTGACTATGTCCTCATTCACGGTAAATTTTCATCATAACACCCATAACAGATTTGTGCTTATTTTGTTTAATATTGACTATGTCCTCATTCACGGTATATGTTTATCATAACACCCATAACAGATTTGTGCTTATTTTGTTTGATATTTACTATGTATTGTGCTTATTTTGTTTGATATTGACTATGTATTGTGCTTATTTTGTTTGATATTGACTATGTATTGTGCTTATTTTGTTTGATATTGACTATGTCCTAATTCACGGTATATGTTCATCAATAACACCCATAACAGAATAACATCTTACTCAGTCAATCTTTGAATATTTGTTTTTCAATAATTGTCATATTTCATTGTCGTTCATTGCGCATAATTTACGTATTTAAATTCGTTATTTAATTTTATTAATTTTTTTGTTGTGCAGACCGAGTACACAGTCCGTTTGTAGATACACGTTGTTGAGTTTTATAGGATAACAGCAACTTTTCTAAACTTTGAGCTGTTTATTGCTATCATTCCTATAGTGACCAATGTCTGGTTCACACTATTAATCTCTGCTTCCACCGTCCTTTTTTGTCAGCTTATATTTCATCTTACCGCACAGAGACCTTTCAGCCTATCAGTTAGTATGATTATTTGAGAGCACTATAATTGTAGCTCTGGTATGATTTAGTTGCCAGAGTTATAGCAGGAATTGTTGATTTTTATGATTTAATATTTTCAGTTATGACAGGATAATTCTTGCTTGTTTAATTTAGCACTTACAATAGGGAAATTCTTTCTATCCCATTGGTTTAGTAGTTTCAGTTACAACATAACAATTCTTTCTGTTCCAATGATTTAATAACCTTAGCTACAACAGGACAATTCTTTCTGTCCCAATGATTTAATAGCCTTAGTTACAACAGGACAATTCTTTCTGTCCCAATGATTTAGTAACCTTAGTTACAACAGGACAATTCTTTCTGTCCCAAATATTTAGTAACCTTAGTTACAACAGGACAATTCTTTCTGTCCCAATGATTTAATAGCCTTAGTTACAACAGGACAGTTCTTTCTGTCCCAATGATTTAATAGCCTTAGTTACAACAGGACAATTCTTTCTGTTCCAATGATTTAATAGCCTTAGTTACAACAGGACAATTCTTTCTGTCCCAATGATTTAGTAGCCTTAGTTACAACAGGACAATTCTTTCTGTCCAAATGATTTAATAGCCTTAGTTACAACAGGACAATTCTTTCTGTCCAAATGATTTAATAGCCTTAGTTACAACAGGACAATTCTTTCTGTCCCAATGATTTAATAGTCTTAGTTACAATAGGACAAATCTTTCTGTCCCAATGATTTAATAGTCTTAGTTACAACAGGACAATTCTTTCTGTCCAAATGATTTAATAGCCTTAGTTACAACAGGACAATTCTTTCTGTCCCAATGATTTAATAGTCTTAGTTACAACTGGACAATTCTTTCTGTCCCAATGATTTAGTACCTCCAGTTACAACTGGACAATTCTTTCTGTCCCAATGATTTAGTACCTCCAGTTACAAGTGGACAATTCTTTCTGTCCCAATGATTTAGTACCTCCAGTTACAACTGGACAATTCTTTATGCCCCAATGATTTAGTACCTCCAGTTACAACAGGACAATTCTTTCTGCCCCAATGATTTAATAGCCTTAGTTACAACTGGACAATTCTTTATGTCCCAATGATTTAGTACCTCCAGTTACAATAAGACCATTCTTTCTGTCCCAATGATTTAATAGCCTTAGTTACAACTGGACAATTCTTTCTGCCCCAATGATTTAGTACCTCCAGTTACAATAAGACCATTCTTTCTGTCCCAATGATTTAGTACCTCCAGTTACAATAAGACCATTCTTTCTGTCCCAATGATTTAGTACCCCCAGTTACAACTGGACAATTCTTTCTGTCCCAATGATTTAGTACCTCCAGTTACAATAAGACAATTCTTTCTGCCCCAATGATTTAGTACCTCCAGTTACAATAAGACCATTCTTTCTGTCCCAATGATTTAGTACCTCCAGTTACAACTGGACAATTCTTTCTGTCCCAATGATTTAGTACCTCCAGTTACAATAAGACAATTCTTTCTGCCCCAATGATTTAGTACCTCCAGTAACAATAAGACCATTCTTTCTGTCCCAATGATTTAGTACCTCCAGTTACAATAAGACCATTCTTTCTGTCCCAATGATTTAGTACCTCCAGTTACAATAAGACAATCCTTTCTGCCCCAATGATTTAGTACCTCCAGTTACAATAAGACAATTCTTTCTGCCCCAATGATTTAGTACCTCCAGTTACAATAAGACCATTCTTTCTGTCCCAATGATTTAGTACCTCCAGTTACAATAAGACAATTCTTTCTGTCCCAATGATTTAGTACCTCCAGTTACAATAAGACCATTCTTTCTGCCCCAATGATTTAGTACCTCCAGTTACAACTGGACAATTCTTTCTGCCCCAATGATTTAGTACCTCCAGTTACAATAAGACAATTCTTTCTGTCCCAATGATTTAGTAACTCCAGTTACAATAAGACCATTCTTTCTGTCCCAATGATTTAGTACCTCCAGTTACAACTGGACAATTCTTTCTGTCCCAATGATTTAGTACCTCCAGTTACAACTGGACAATTCTTTCTGCCCCAATGATTTAGTACCTCCAGTTACAATTGGACAATTCTTTCTGCCCCAATGATTTAGTACCTCCAGTTACAATAAGACAATTCTTTCTGCCCCAATGATTTAGTACCTCCAGTTACAATAAGACAATCCTTTCTGCCCCAATGATTTAGTACCTCCAGTTACAATAAGACAATTCTTTCTGCCCCAATGATTTAGTACTCCAGTTACAATAAGACAATTCTTTCTGTCCCAATGATTTAGTACCTCCAGTTACAATAAGACAATTCTTTCTGCCCCAATGATTTAGTACCTCCAGTTACAATAAGACAATTCTTTCTGTCCCAATGATTTAGTACCTCCAGTTACAATAAGACAATTCTTTCTGCCCCAATGATTTAGTACCTCCAGTTACAATAAGACAATTCTTTCTGCCCCAATGATTTAGTACCTCCAGTTACAATAAGACAATTCTTTCTGTCCCAATGATTTAGTACCTCCAGTTACAATAAGACAATTCTTTCTGTCCCAATGATTTAGTACCTCCAGTTACAATAAGACAATTCTTTCTGCCCCAATGATTTAGTACCTCCAGTTACAATAAGACCATTCTTTCTGTCCCAATGATTTAGTACCTCCAGTTACAATAAGACAATTCTTTCTGCCCCAATGATTTAGTACCTCCAGTTACAATAAGACAATTCTTTCTGCCCCAATGATTTAGTACCTCCAGTTACAATAAGACAATTCTTTCTGCCCCAATGATTTAGTACCTCCAGTTACAATAAGACAATTCTTTCTGCCCCAATGATTTAGTACCTCCAGTTACAATAAGACAATTCTTTCTGTCCCAATGATTTAGTACCTCCAGTTACAATAAGACAATTCTTTCTGCCCCAATGATTTAGTACCTCCAGTTACAATAAGACAATTCTTTCTGCCCCAATGATTTAGTACCTCCAGTTACAATAAGACCATTCTTTCTGCCCCAATGATTTAGTACCTCCAGTTACAATAAGACAATTCTTTCTGCCCCAATGATTTAGTACCTCCAGTTACAATAAGACCATTCTTTCTGCCCCAATGATTTAGTACCTCCAGTTACAATAAGACAATTCTTTCTGCCCCAATGATTTAGTACCTCCAGTTACAATAAGACCATTCTTTCTGCCCCAATGATTTAGTACCTCCAGTTACAATGGACAATTCTTTCTGTCCCAATGATTTAGTACCTCCAGTTACAATAAGACCATTCTTTCTGCCCCAATGATTTAGTACCTCCAGTTACAATAAGACAATTCTTTCTGCCCAATGATTTAGTACCTCCAGTTACAATAAGGACAATTCTTTCTGCCCCAATGATTTAGTACCTCCAGTTACAATAAGACAATTCTTTCTGTCCCAATGATTTAGTACCTCCAGTTACAATGGACAATTCTTTCTGTCCCAATGATTTAGTACCTCCAGTTACAATAAGACAATTCTTTCTGCCCCAATGATTTAGTACCTCCAGTTACAATAAGACCATTCTTTCTGCCCCAATGATTTAGTACCTCCAGTTACAATAAGACAATTCTTTCTGTCCCAATGATTTAGTACCTCCAGTTACAATAAGACAATTCTTTCTGCCCCAATGATTTAGTACCTCCAGTTACAATAAGACAATTCTTTCTGTCCCAATGATTTAGTACCTCCAGTTACAATAAGACAATTCTTTCTGTCCCAATGATTTAGTACCTCCAGTTACAATAAGACAATTCTTTCTGTCCCAATGATTTAGTACCTCCAGTTACAATAAGACAATTCTTTCTGCCCAATGATTTAGTACCTCCAGTTACAATGGACAATTCTTTCTGCCCCAATGATTTAGTACCTCCAGTTACAATAAGACAATTCTTTCTGTCCCAATGATTTAGTACCTCCAGTTACAATAAGACCATTCTTTCTGTCCCAATGATTTAGTACCTCCAGTTACAACTGGACAATTCTTTCTGTCCCAATGATTTAGTACCTCCAGTTACAATAAGACAATTCTTTCTGCCCCAATGATTTAGTACCTCCAGTTACAATGGACATTCTTTCTGCCCCAATGATTTAGTACCTCCAGTTACAATAAGACAATTCTTTCTGCCCCAATGATTTAGTACCTCCAGTTACAATAAGACAATTCTTTCTGCCCCAATGATTTAGTACCTCCAGTTACAATAAGACAATTCTTTCTGCCCCAATGATTTAGTACCTCCAGTTACAATAAGACAATTCTTTCTGTCCCAATGATTTAGTACCTCCAGTTACAATAAGACAATTCTTTCTGCCCCAATGATTTAGTACCTCCAGTTACAATAAGACCATTCTTTCTGTCCCAATGATTTAGTACCTCCAGTTACAATAAGACAATTCTTTCTGCCCCAATGATTTAGTACCTCCAGTTACAATAAGACAATTCTTTCTGCCCCAATGATTTAGTACCTCCAGTTACAATAAGACAATTCTTTCTGTCCCAATGATTTAGTACCTCCAGTTACAATAAGACAATTCTTTCTGTCCCAATGATTTAGTACCTCCAGTTACAATAAGACCATTCTTTCTGCCCCAATGATTTAGTACCTCCAGTTACAATAAGACAATTCTTTCTGTCCCAATGATTTAGTACCTCCAGTTACAATAAGACAATTCTTTCTGCCCCAATGATTTAGTACCTCCAGTTACAATAAGACAATTCTTTCTGCCCCAATGATTTAGTACCTCCAGTTACAATAAGACAATTCTTTCTGCCCCAATGATTTAGTACCTCCAGTTACAATAAGACAATTCTTTCTGCCCCAATGATTTAGTACCTCCAGTTACAATAAGACAATTCTTTCTGTCCCAATGATTTAGTACCTCCAGTTACAACTGGACAATTCTTTCTGCCCCAATGATTTAGTACCTCCAGTTACAATAAGACAATTCTTTCTGCCCCAATGATTTAGTACCTCCAGTTACAATAAGACCATTCTTTCTGCCCCAATGATTTAGTACCTCCAGTTACAATAAGACAATTCTTTCTGTCCCAATGATTTAGTACCTCCAGTTACAATAAGACCATTCTTTCTGCCCCAATGATTTAGTACCTCCAGTTACAATAAGACAATTCTTTCTGTCCCAATGATTTAGTACCTCCAGTTACAATAAGACCATTCTTTCTGCCCCAATGATTTAGTACCTCCAGTTACAATGGACAATTCTTTCTGTCCCAATGATTTAGTACCTCCAGTTACAATAAGACAATTCTTTCTGCCCCAATGATTTAGTACCTCCAGTTACAATAAGACAATTCTTTCTGCCCCAATGATTTAGTACCTCCAGTTACAATAAGACAATTCTTTCTGCCCAATGATTTAGTACCTCCAGTTACAATAAGACAATTCTTTCTGTCCCAATGATTTAGTACCTCCAGTTACAATAAGACAATTCTTTCTGTCCCAATGATTTAGTACCTCCAGTTACAACTGGACAATTCTTTCTGCCCCAATGATTTAGTACCTCCAGTTACAATGGACAATTCTTTCTGTCCCAATGATTTAGTACCTCCAGTTACAATAAGACAATTCTTTCTGTCCCAATGATTTAGTACCTCCAGTTACAATAAGACAATTCTTTCTGCCCCAATGATTTAGTACCTCCAGTTACAATAAGACCATTCTTTCTGCCCAATGATTTAGTACCTCCAGTTACAATAAGACAATTCTTTCTGTCCCAATGATTTAGTACCTCCAGTTACAAATAAGACAATTCTTTCTGCCCCAATGATTTAGTACCTCCAGTTACAATAAGACAATTCTTTCTGTCCCAATGATTTAGTACCTCCAGTTACAATAAGACCATTCTTTCTGCCCCAATGATTTAGTACCTCCAGTTACAATAAGACAATTCTTTCTGTCCCAATGATTTAGTACCTCCAGTTACAATAAGACCATTCTTTCTGCCCAATGATTTAGTACCTCCAGTTACAATAAGACCATTCTTTCTGCCCCAATGATTTAGTACCTCCAGTTACAATAAGACAATTCTTTCTGTCCCAATGATTTAGTACCTCCAGTTACAATAAGACAATTCTTTCTGCCCCAATGATTTAGTACCTCCAGTTACAATAAGACAATTCTTTCTGCCCCAATGATTTAGTACCTCCAGTTACAATAAGACAATTCTTTCTGCCCCAATGATTTAGTACCTCCAGTTACAATAAGACCATTCTTTCTGTCCCAATGATTTAGTACCTCCAGTTACAACTGGACAATTCTTTCTGCCCCAATGATTTAGTACCTCCAGTTACAATAAGACCATTCTTTCTGTCCCAATGATTTAGTACCTCCAGTTACAACTGACAATTCTTTCTGCCCCAATGATTTAGTACCTCCAGTTACAATAAGACAATTCTTTCTGCCCCAATGATTTAGTACCTCCAGTTACAATAAGACAATTCTTTCTGCCCCAATGATTTAGTACCTCCAGTTACAATAAGACAATTCTTTCTGTCCCAATGATTTAGTACCTCCAGTTACAATAAGACAATTCTTTCTGTCCCAATGATTTAGTACCTCCAGTTACAATAAGACCATTCTTTCTGCCCCAATGATTTAGTACCTCCAGTTACAATAAGACAATTCTTTCTGCCCCAATGATTTAGTACCTCCAGTTACAATAAGACCATTCTTTCTGCCCCAATGATTTAGTACCTCCAGTTACAATAAGACAATTCTTTCTGCCCCAATGATTTAGTACCTCCAGTTACAATAAGACAATTCTTTCTGTCCCAATGATTTAGTACCTCCAGTTACAATAAGACAATTCTTTCTGTCCCAATGATTTAGTACCTCCAGTTACAATAAGACAATTCTTTCTGCCCCAATGATTTAGTACCTCCAGTTACAATAAGACAATTCTTTCTGCCCCAATGATTTAGTACCTCCAGTTACAATAAGACAATTCTTTCTGCCCAATGATTTAGTACCTCCAGTTACAATAGACCATTCTTTCTGCCCCAATGATTTAGTACCTCCAGTTACAATAAGACAATTCTTTCTGTCCCAATGATTTAGTACCTCCAGTTACAATAAGACAATTCTTTCTGCCCCAATGATTTAGTACCTCCAGTTACAATAAGACAATTCTTTCTGTCCCAATGATTTAGTACCTCCAGTTACAATAAGACCATTCTTTCTGCCCCAATGATTTAGTACCTCCAGTTACAATAAGACCATTCTTTCTGCCCCAATGATTTAGTACCTCCAGTTACAATAAGACAATTCTTTCTGTCCCAATGATTTAGTACCTCCAGTTACAATAAGACCATTCTTTCTGCCCCAATGATTTAGTACCTCCAGTTACAATAAGACAATTCTTTCTGCCCCAATGATTTAGTACCTCCAGTTACAATAAGACCATTCTTTCTGTCCCAATGATTTAGTACCTCCAGTTACAATAAGACAATTCTTTCTGCCCAATGATTTAGTACCTCCAGTTACAATAAGACCATTCTTTCTGCCCCAATGATTTAGTACCTCCAGTTACAATAAGACAATTCTTTCTGCCCCAATGATTTAGTACCTCCAGTTACAATAAGACAATTCTTTCTGTCCCAATGATTTAGTACCTCCAGTTACAATAAGACCATTCTTTCTGTCCCAATGATTTAGTACCTCCAGTTACAATGGACAATTCTTTCTGCCCCAATGATTTAGTACCTCCAGTTACAACTGGACAATTCTTTCTGCCCCAATGATTTAGTACCTCCAGTTACAATAAGACAATTCTTTCTGCCCCAATGATTTAGTACCTCCAGTTACAATAAGACAATTCTTTCTGCCCCAATGATTTAGTACCTCCAGTTACAATAAGACAATTCTTTCTGCCCCAATGATTTAGTACCTCCAGTTACAATAAGACAATTCTTTCTGCCCCAATGATTTAGTACCTCCAGTTACAATAAGACAATTCTTTCTGTCCCAATGATTTAGTACCTCCAGTTACAATAAGACAATTCTTTCTGCCCCAATGATTTAGTACCTCCAGTTACAATAAGACCATTCTTTCTGCCCAATGATTTAGTACCTCCAGTTACAATAAGACAATTCTTTCTGCCCCAATGATTTAGTACCTCCAGTTACAATAAGACAATTCTTTCTGCCCCAATGATTTAGTACCTCCAGTTACAATAAGACAATTCTTTCTGCCCCAATGATTTAGTACCTCCAGTTACAATAAGACAATTCTTTCTGCCCCAATGATTTAGTACCTCCAGTTACAATAAGACCATTCTTTCTGTCCCAATGATTTAGTACCTCCAGTTACAATAAGACAATTCTTTCTGCCCCAATGATTTAGTACCTCCAGTTACAATAAGACAATTCTTTCTGTCCCAATGATTTAGTACCTCCAGTTACAATAAGACAATTCTTTCTGCCCCAATGATTTAGTACCTCCAGTTACAATAAGACAATTCTTTCTGCCCCAATGATTTAGTACCTCCAGTTACAATAAGACAATTCTTTCTGCCCCAATGATTTAGTACCTCCAGTTACAATAAGACAATTCTTTCTGCCCCAATGATTTAGTACCTCCAGTTACAATAAGACAATTCTTTCTGTCCCAATGATTTAGTACCTCCAGTTACAACTGGACAATTCTTTCTGCCCCAATGATTTAGTACCTCCAGTTACAATAAGACCATTCTTTCTGTCCCAATGATTTAGTACCTCCAGTTACAATAAGACAATTCTTTCTGCCCCAATGATTTAGTACCTCCAGTTACAATAAGACAATTCTTTCTGCCCCAATGATTTAGTACCTCCAGTTACAATAAGACAATTCTTTCTGCCCCAATGATTTAGTACCTCCAGTTACAATAAGACAATTCTTTCTGTCCCAATGATTTAGTACCTCCAGTTACAATAAGACAATTCTTTCTGTCCCAATGATTTAGTACCTCCAGTTACAACTGGACAATTCTTTCTGCCCCAATGATTTAGTACCTCCAGTTACAATAAGACAATTCTTTCTGCCCCAATGATTTAGTACCTCCAGTTACAATAAGACAATTCTTTCTGCCCCAATGATTTAGTACCTCCAGTTACAACTGGACAATTCTTTCTGCCCCAATGATTTAGTACCTCCAGTTACAATAAGACAATTCTTTCTGCCCCAATGATTTAGTACCTCCAGTTACAATGGACAATTCTTTCTGCCCCAATGATTTAGTACCTCCAGTTACAATAAGACCATTCTTTCTGTCCCAATGATTTAGTACCTCCAGTTACAATAAGACAATTCTTTCTGCCCCAATGATTTAGTACCTCCAGTTACAATAAGACCATTCTTTCTGTCCCAATGATTTAGTACCTCCAGTTACAATAAGACAATTCTTTCTGCCCCAATGATTTAGTACCTCCAGTTACAATAAGACCATTCTTTCTGTCCCAATGATTTAGTACCTCCAGTTACAATGGACAATTCTTTCTGCCCCAATGATTTAGTACCTCCAGTTACAATAAGACAATTCTTTCTGCCCCAATGATTTAGTACCTCCAGTTACAATAAGACAATTCTTTCTGCCCCAATGATTTAGTACCTCCAGTTACAATAAGACAATTCTTTCTGTCCCAATGATTTAGTACCTCCAGTTACAATAAGACAATTCTTTCTGCCCCAATGATTTAGTACCTCCAGTTACAATAAGACCATTCTTTCTGTCCCAATGATTTAGTACCTCCAGTTACAATAAGACAATTCTTTCTGCCCCAATGATTTAGTACCTCCAGTTACAATAAGACAATTCTTTCTGCCCCAATGATTTAGTACCTCCAGTTACAATAAGACAATTCTTTCTGCCCCAATGATTTAGTACCTCCAGTTACAATAAGACAATTCTTTCTGTCCCAATGATTTAGTACCTCCAGTTACAATAAGACAATTCTTTCTGTCCCAATGATTTAGTACCTCCAGTTACAATAAGACAATTCTTTCTGCCCCAATGATTTAGTACCTCCAGTTACAATAAGACAATTCTTTCTGCCCCAATGATTTAGTACCTCCAGTTACAATAAGACCATTCTTTCTGCCCCAATGATTTAGTACCTCCAGTTACAATAAGACAATTCTTTCTGTCCCAATGATTTAGTACCTCCAGTTACAATAAGACCATTCTTTCTGCCCCAATGATTTAGTACCTCCAGTTACAATAAGACAATTCTTTCTGTCCCAATGATTTAGTACCTCCAGTTACAATAAGACCATTCTTTCTGCCCCAATGATTTAGTACCTCCAGTTACAATAAGACAATTCTTTCTGTCCCAATGATTTAGTACCTCCAGTTACAATAAGACAATTCTTTCTGCCCCAATGATTTAGTACCTCCAGTTACAATAAGACAATTCTTTCTGTCCCAATGATTTAGTACCTCCAGTTACAATAAGACAATTCTTTCTGCCCCAATGATTTAGTACCTCCAGTTACAATAAGACAATTCTTTCTGTCCCAATGATTTAGTACCTCCAGTTACAATAAGACAATTCTTTCTGTCCCAATGATTTAGTACCTCCAGTTACAATAAGACAATTCTTTCTGCCCAATGATTTAGTACCTCCAGTTACAATAAGACAATTCTTTCTGCCCCAATGATTTAGTACCTCCAGTTACAATAAGACAATTCTTTCTGTCCCAATGATTTAGTACCTCCAGTTACAATAAGACCATTCTTTCTGCCCCAATGATTTAGTACCTCCAGTTACAATAAGACCATTCTTTCTGTCCCAATGATTTAGTACCTCCAGTTACAATAAGACAATTCTTTCTGCCCCAATGATTTAGTACCTCCAGTTACAATAAGACAATTCTTTCTGTCCCAATGATTTAGTACCTCCAGTTACAATAAGACCATTCTTTCTGCCCCAATGATTTAGTACCTCCAGTTACAATAAGACAATTCTTTCTGCCCCAATGATTTAGTACCTCCAGTTACAATAAGACAATTCTTTCTGTCCCAATGATTTAGTACCTCCAGTTACAATAAGACCATTCTTTCTGCCCCAATGATTTAGTACCTCCAGTTACAATAAGACAATTCTTTCTGCCCCAATGATTTAGTACCTCCAGTTACAATAAGACAATTCTTTCTGTCCCAATGATTTAGTACCTCCAGTTACAATAAGACCATTCTTTCTGCCCCAATGATTTAGTACCTCCAGTTACAATAAGACAATTCTTTCTGCCCCAATGATTTAGTACCTCCAGTTACAATAAGACAATTCTTTCTGTCCCAATGATTTAGTACCTCCAGTTACAATAAGACAATTCTTTCTGCCCCAATGATTTAGTACCTCCAGTTACAATAAGACCATTCTTTCTGCCCCAATGATTTAGTACCTCCAGTTACAATGGACAATTCTTTCTGCCCCAATGATTTAGTACCTCCAGTTACAATAAGACAATTCTTTCTGCCCCAATGATTTAGTACCTCCAGTTACAATAAGACAATTCTTTCTGCCCCAATGATTTAGTACCTCCAGTTACAATAAGACAATTCTTTCTGTCCCAATGATTTAGTACCTCCAGTTACAATAAGACCATTCTTTCTGCCCCAATGATTTAGTACCTCCAGTTACAATAAGACAATTCTTTCTGTCCCAATGATTTAGTACCTCCAGTTACAATAAGACAATTCTTTCTGTCCCAATGATTTAGTACCTCCAGTTACAATAAGACAATTCTTTCTGCCCCAATGATTTAGTACCTCCAGTTACAATAAGACAATTCTTTCTGTCCCAATGATTTAGTACCTCCAGTTACAATAAGACCATTCTTTCTGTCCCAATGATTTAGTACCTCCAGTTACAATAAGACAATTCTTTCTGTCCCAATGATTTAGTACCTCCAGTTACAATAAGACAATTCTTTCTGCCCCAATGATTTAGTACCTCCAGTTACAATAAGACAATTCTTTCTGCCCCAATGATTTAGTACCTCCAGTTACAATAAGACAATTCTTTCTGTCCCAATGATTTAGTACCTCCAGTTACAATAAGACAATTCTTTCTGCCCCAATGATTTAGTACCTCCAGTTACAATAAGACAATTCTTTCTGTCCCAATGATTTAGTACCTCCAGTTACAATAAGACAATTCTTTCTGCCCAATGATTTAGTACCTCCAGTTACAATAAGACAATTCTTTCTGTCCCAATGATTTAGTACCTCCAGTTACAATAAGACAATTCTTTCTGCCCCAATGATTTAGTACCTCCAGTTACAATAAGACCATTCTTTCTGTCCCAATGATTTAGTACCTCCAGTTACAATAAGACAATTCTTTCTGCCCCAATGATTTAGTACCTCCAGTTACAATAAGACAATTCTTTCTGCCCCAATGATTTAGTACCTCCAGTTACAATAAGACAATTCTTTCTGTCCCAATGATTTAGTACCTCCAGTTACAATAAGACCATTCTTTCTGCCCCAATGATTTAGTACCTCCAGTTACAATAAGACAATTCTTTCTGTCCCAATGATTTAGTACCTCCAGTTACAATAAGACAATTCTTTCTGCCCCAATGATTTAGTACCTCCAGTTACAACTGGACAATTCTTTCTGTCCCAATGATTTAGTACCTCCAGTTACAATAAGACAATTCTTTCTGTCCCAATGATTTAGTACCTCCAGTTACAATAAGACCATTCTTTCTGCCCCAATGATTTAGTACCTCCAGTTACAATAAGACCATTCTTTCTGCCCCAATGATTTAGTACCTCCAGTTACAATAAGACAATTCTTTCTGTCCCAATGATTTAGTACCTCCAGTTACAATAAGACAATTCTTTCTGCCCCAATGATTTAGTACCTCCAGTTACAATAAGACAATTCTTTCTGCCCCAATGATTTAGTACCTCCAGTTACAATAAGACAATTCTTTCTGCCCCAATGATTTAGTACCTCCAGTTACAATAAGACAATTCTTTCTGCCCCAATGATTTAGTACCTCCAGTTACAACTGGACAATTCTTTCTGCCCCAATGATTTAGTACCTCCAGTTACAATAAGACAATTCTTTCTGCCCCAATGATTTAGTACCTCCAGTTACAATAAGACAATTCTTTCTGTCCCAATGATTTAGTACCTCCAGTTACAATAAGACATTCTTTCTGCCCCAATGATTTAGTACCTCCAGTTACAATAAGACAATTCTTTCTGCCCCAATGATTTAGTACCTCCAGTTACAATAAGACAATTCTTTCTGTCCCAATGATTTAGTACCTCCAGTTACAATGGACAATTCTTTCTGTCCCAATGATTTAGTACCTCCAGTTACAATAAGACAATTCTTTCTGCCCCAATGATTTAGTACCTCCAGTTACAATAAGACAATTCTTTCTGCCCCAATGATTTAGTACCTCCAGTTACAATAAGACAATTCTTTCTGTCCCAATGATTTAGTACCTCCAGTTACAATAAGACAATTCTTTCTGCCCCAATGATTTAGTACCTCCAGTTACAATAAGACCATTCTTTCTGTCCCAATGATTTAGTACCTCCAGTTACAATAAGACAATTCTTTCTGCCCCAATGATTTAGTACCTCCAGTTACAATAAGACAATTCTTTCTGCCCCAATGATTTAGTACCTCCAGTTACAATAAGACAATTCTTTCTGCCCCAATGATTTAGTACCTCCAGTTACAATAAGACAATTCTTTCTGTCCCAATGATTTAGTACCTCCAGTTACAATAAGACAATTCTTTCTGTCCCAATGATTTAGTACCTCCAGTTACAATAGACAATTCTTTCTGCCCCAATGATTTAGTACCTCCAGTTACAATAAGACAATTCTTTCTGCCCCAATGATTTAGTACCTCCAGTTACAATAAGACAATTCTTTCTGCCCCAATGATTTAGTACCTCCAGTTACAATAAGACAATTCTTTCTGCCCCAATGATTTAGTACCTCCAGTTACAATAAGACAATTCTTTCTGCCCCAATGATTTAGTACCTCCAGTTACAATAAGACAATTCTTTCTGCCCCAATGATTTAGTACCTCCAGTTACAATAAGACCATTCTTTCTGTCCCAATGATTTAGTACCTCCAGTTACAATGGACAATTCTTTCTGCCCCAATGATTTAGTACCTCCAGTTACAATAAGACAATTCTTTCTGTCCCAATGATTTAGTACCTCCAGTTACAATAAGACAATTCTTTCTGCCCAATGATTTAGTACCTCCAGTTACAATAAGACCATTCTTTCTGTCCCAATGATTTAGTACCTCCAGTTACAATAAGACAATTCTTTCTGCCCAATGATTTAGTACCTCCAGTTACAATAAGACAATTCTTTCTGCCCCAATGATTTAGTACCTCCAGTTACAATAAGACAATTCTTTCTGCCCCAATGATTTAGTACCTCCAGTTACAATAAGACCATTCTTTCTGTCCCAATGATTTAGTACCTCCAGTTACAATGGACAATTCTTTCTGCCCCAATGATTTAGTACCTCCAGTTACAATAAGACCATTCTTTCTGTCCCAATGATTTAGTACCTCCAGTTACAATAAGACAATTCTTTCTGCCCCAATGATTTAGTACCTCCAGTTACAATAAGACCATTCTTTCTGCCCCAATGATTTAGTACCTCCAGTTACAATAAGACAATTCTTTCTGCCCCAATGATTTAGTACCTCCAGTTACAATAAGACAATTCTTTCTGTCCCAATGATTTAGTACCTCCAGTTACAATAAGACAATTCTTTCTGTCCCAATGATTTAGTACCTCCAGTTACAATAAGACAATTCTTTCTGTCCCAATGATTTAGTACCTCCAGTTACAATAAGACAATTCTTTCTGCCCCAATGATTTAGTACCTCCAGTTACAATAAGACAATTCTTTCTGCCCCAATGATTTAGTACCTCCAGTTACAATAAGACAATTCTTTCTGTCCCAATGATTTAGTACCTCCAGTTACAATAAGACAATTCTTTCTGCCCCAATGATTTAGTACCTCCAGTTACAATAAGACAATTCTTTCTGCCCCAATGATTTAGTACCTCCAGTTACAATAAGACCATTCTTTCTGCCCCAATGATTTAGTACCTCCAGTTACAATAAGACAATTCTTTCTGTCCCAATGATTTAGTACCTCCAGTTACAATAAGACCATTCTTTCTGCCCCAATGATTTAGTACCTCCAGTTACAATAAGACAATTCTTTCTGTCCCAATGATTTAGTACCTCCAGTTACAATAAGACAATTCTTTCTGCCCAATGATTTAGTACCTCCAGTTACAATAAGACAATTCTTTCTGTCCCAATGATTTAGTACCTCCAGTTACAATAAGACAATTCTTTCTGTCCCAATGATTTAGTACCTCCAGTTACAATAAGACAATTCTTTCTGCCCAATGATTTAGTACCTCCAGTTACAATAAGACAATTCTTTCTGCCCCAATGATTTAGTACCTCCAGTTACAATAAGACAATTCTTTCTGTCCCAATGATTTAGTACCTCCAGTTACAATAAGACAATTCTTTCTGCCCCAATGATTTAGTACCTCCAGTTACAATAAGACCATTCTTTCTGTCCCAATGATTTAGTACCTCCAGTTACAATAAGACAATTCTTTCTGCCCCAATGATTTAGTACCTCCAGTTACAATAAGACAATTCTTTCTGTCCCAATGATTTAGTACCTCCAGTTACAATAAGACAATTCTTTCTGCCCCAATGATTTAGTACCTCCAGTTACAATAAGACAATTCTTTCTGCCCCAATGATTTAGTACCTCCAGTTACAATAAGACAATTCTTTCTGCCCCAATGATTTAGTACCTCCAGTTACAATAAGACAATTCTTTCTGCCCCAATGATTTAGTACCTCCAGTTACAATAAGACAATTCTTTCTGCCCCAATGATTTAGTACCTCCAGTTACAATAAGACAATTCTTTCTGTCCCAATGATTTAGTACCTCCAGTTACAATAAGACAATTCTTTCTGCCCCAATGATTTAGTACCTCCAGTTACAATAAGACCATTCTTTCTGCCCCAATGATTTAGTACCTCCAGTTACAATAAGACAATTCTTTCTGTCCCAATGATTTAGTACCTCCAGTTACAATAAGACAATTCTTTCTGCCCCAATGATTTAGTACCTCCAGTTACAATAAGACAATTCTTTCTGCCCCAATGATTTAGTACCTCCAGTTACAATAAGACAATTCTTTCTGCCCCAATGATTTAGTACCTCCAGTTACAAAAAGACAATTCTTTCTGCCCCAATGATTTAGTACCTCCAGTTACAATAAGACAATTCTTTCTGCCCCAATGATTTAGTACCTCCAGTTACAATAAGACAATTCTTTCTGCCCCAATGATTTAGTACCTCCAGTTACAATAAGACATTCTTTCTGTCCCAATGATTTAGTACCTCCAGTTACAATAAGACAATTCTTTCTGCCCCAATGATTTAGTACCTCCAGTTACAATAAGACAATTCTTTCTGTCCCAATGATTTAGTACCTCCAGTTACAATGGACAATTCTTTCTGCCCCAATGATTTAGTACCTCCAGTTACAATAAGACAATTCTTTCTGTCCCAATGATTTAGTACCTCCAGTTACAATAAGACAATTCTTTCTGCCCAATGATTTAGTACCTCCAGTTACAATAAGACAATTCTTTCTGTCCCAATGATTTAGTACCTCCAGTTACAATAAGACAATTCTTTCTGTCCCAATGATTTAGTACCTCCAGTTACAATAAGACCATTCTTTCTGTCCCAATGATTTAGTACCTCCAGTTACAATAAGACAATTCTTTCTGTCCCAATGATTTAGTACCTCCAGTTACAATAAGACAATTCTTTCTGTCCCAATGATTTAGTACCTCCAGTTACAACTGGACAATTCTTTCTGCCCCAATGATTTAGTACCTCCAGTTACAATAAGACAATTCTTTCTGCCCCAATGATTTAGTACCTCCAGTTACAATAAGACAATTCTTTCTGCCCAATGATTTAGTACCTCCAGTTACAATAAGACAATTCTTTCTGCCCCAATGATTTAGTACCTCCAGTTACAACTGGACAATTCTTTCTGCCCCAATGATTTAGTACCTCCAGTTACAATAAGACAATTCTTTCTGCCCCAATGATTTAGTACCTCCAGTTACAATAAGACAATTCTTTCTGCCCCAATGATTTAGTACCTCCAGTTACAATAAGACAATTCTTTCTGTCCCAATGATTTAGTACCTCCAGTTACAATGGACAATTCTTTCTGCCCCAATGATTTAGTACCTCCAGTTACAATAAGACCATTCTTTCTGTCCCAATGATTTAGTACCTCCAGTTACAATAAGACAATTCTTTCTGCCCCAATGATTTAGTACCTCCAGTTACAATAAGACAATTCTTTCTGCCCCAATGATTTAGTACCTCCAGTTACAATAAGACAATTCTTTCTGCCCCAATGATTTAGTACCTCCAGTTACAATAAGACCATTCTTTCTGCCCCAATGATTTAGTACCTCCAGTTACAATAAGACAATTCTTTCTGTCCCAATGATTTAGTACCTCCAGTTACAATAAGACAATTCTTTCTGCCCCAATGATTTAGTACCTCCAGTTACAATAAGACAATTCTTTCTGCCCCAATGATTTAGTACCTCCAGTTACAATAAGACAATTCTTTCTGTCCCAATGATTTAGTACCTCCAGTTACAATAAGACAATTCTTTCTGCCCCAATGATTTAGTACCTCCAGTTACAATAAGACCATTCTTTCTGTCCCAATGATTTAGTACCTCCAGTTACAATAAGACAATTCTTTCTGTCCCAATGATTTAGTACCTCCAGTTACAATAAGACCATTCTTTCTGCCCAATGATTTAGTACCTCCAGTTACAATAAGACAATTCTTTCTGTCCCAATGATTTAGTACCTCCAGTTACAATAAGACAATTCTTTCTGCCCCAATGATTTAGTACCTCCAGTTACAACTGGACAATTCTTTCTGCCCCAATGATTTAGTACCTCCAGTTACAATAAGACAATTCTTTCTGCCCCAATGATTTAGTACCTCCAGTTACAATAAGACCATTCTTTCTGTCCCAATGATTTAGTACCTCCAGTTACAATAAGACAATTCTTTCTGTCCCAATGATTTAGTACCTCCAGTTACAATAAGACAATTCTTTCTGCCCCAATGATTTAGTACCTCCAGTTACAATAAGACAATTCTTTCTGCCCCAATGATTTAGTACCTCCAGTTACAATAAGACAATTCTTTCTGCCCCAATGATTTAGTACCTCCAGTTACAATAAGACAATTCTTTCTGCCCAATGATTTAGTACCTCCAGTTACAATAAGACAATTCTTTCTGCCCCAATGATTTAGTACCTCCAGTTACAATAAGACAATTCTTTCTGCCCCAATGATTTAGTACCTCCAGTTACAATAAGACAATTCTTTCTGCCCCAATGATTTAGTACCTCCAGTTACAATAAGACAATTCTTTCTGTCCCAATGATTTAGTACCTCCAGTTACAATAAGACCATTCTTTCTGCCCCAATGATTTAGTACCTCCAGTTACAATAAGACAATTCTTTCTGTCCCAATGATTTAGTACCTCCAGTTACAATAAGACCATTCTTTCTGCCCCAATGATTTAGTACCTCCAGTTACAATAAGACAATTCTTTCTGCCCCAATGATTTAGTACCTCCAGTTACAATAAGACAATTCTTTCTGCCCCAATGATTTAGTACCTCCAGTTACAATAAGACAATTCTTTCTGCCCCAATGATTTAGTACCTCCAGTTACAATAAGACAATTCTTTCTGTCCCAATGATTTAGTACCTCCAGTTACAATAGACAATTCTTTCTGCCCCAATGATTTAGTACCTCCAGTTACAATAAGACCATTCTTTCTGTCCCAATGATTTAGTACCTCCAGTTACAATAAGACAATTCTTTCTGCCCCAATGATTTAGTACCTCCAGTTACAATAAGACAATTCTTTCTGTCCCAATGATTTAGTACCTCCAGTTACAATAAGACCATTCTTTCTGCCCCAATGATTTAGTACCTCCAGTTACAATAAGACAATTCTTTCTGCCCAATGATTTAGTACCTCCAGTTACAATAAGACAATTCTTTCTGTCCCAATGATTTAGTACCTCCAGTTACAATAAGACAATTCTTTCTGCCCCAATGATTTAGTACCTCCAGTTACAATAAGACAATTCTTTCTGCCCCAATGATTTAGTACCTCCAGTTACAATAAGACAATTCTTTCTGTCCCAATGATTTAGTACCTCCAGTTACAATAAGACAATTCTTTCTGCCCCAATGATTTAGTACCTCCAGTTACAATAAGACATTCTTTCTGTCCCAATGATTTAGTACCTCCAGTTACAATAAGACAATTCTTTCTGCCCCAATGATTTAGTACCTCCAGTTACAATAAGACCATTCTTTCTGCCCCAATGATTTAGTACCTCCAGTTACAACTAAGACAATTCTTTCTGCCCCAATGATTTAGTACCTCCAGTTACAATAAGACAATTCTTTCTGTCCCAATGATTTAGTACCTCCAGTTACAACTGGACAATTCTTTCTGCCCCAATGATTTAGTACCTCCAGTTACAATAAGACAATTCTTTCTGTCCCAATGATTTAGTACCTCCAGTTACAATAAGACAATTCTTTCTGCCCCAATGATTTAGTACCTCCAGTTACAATAAGACCATTCTTTCTGTCCCAATGATTTAGTACCTCCAGTTACAACTGGACAATTCTTTCTGCCCCAATGATTTAGTACCTCCAGTTACAATAAGACCATTCTTTCTGTCCCAATGATTTAGTACCTCCAGTTACAACTGGACAATTCTTTCTGCCCCAATGATTTAGTACCTCCAGTTACAATAAGACAATTCTTTCTGCCCCAATGATTTAGTACCTCCAGTTACAATAAGACAATTCTTTCTGCCCCAATGATTTAGTACCTCCAGTTACAATAAGACAATTCTTTCTGTCCCAATGATTTAGTACCTCCAGTTACAATAAGACAATTCTTTCTGTCCCAATGATTTAGTACCTCCAGTTACAATAAGACAATTCTTTCTGTCCCAATGATTTAGTACCTCCAGTTACAATAAGACAATTCTTTCTGTCCCAATGATTTAGTACCTCCAGTTACAATAAGACCATTCTTTCTGCCCCAATGATTTAGTACCTCCAGTTACAATAAGACAATTCTTTCTGTCCCAATGATTTAGTACCTCCAGTTACAATAAGACAATTCTTTCTGTCCCAATGATTTAGTACCTCCAGTTACAATAAGACAATTCTTTCTGTCCCAATGATTTAGTACCTCCAGTTACAATAAGACAATTCTTTCTGCCCCAATGATTTAGTACCTCCAGTTACAATAAGACAATTCTTTCTGTCCCAATGATTTAGTACCTCCAGTTACAATAAGACAATTCTTTCTGTCCCAATGATTTAGTACCTCCAGTTACAACTGGACAATTCTTTCTGCCCCAATGATTTAGTACCTCCAGTTACAATAAGACAATTCTTTCTGTCCCAATGATTTAGTACCTCCAGTTACAATAAGACAATTCTTTCTGCCCCAATGATTTAGTACCTCCAGTTACAATAAGACAATTCTTTCTGTCCCAATGATTTAGTACCTCCAGTTACAATAAGACAATTCTTTCTGCCCCAATGATTTAGTACCTCCAGTTACAATAAGACAATTCTTTCTGTCCCAATGATTTAGTACCTCCAGTTACAATAAGACAATTCTTTCTGCCCCAATGATTTAGTACCTCCAGTTACAATAAGACCATTCTTTCTGCCCCAATGATTTAGTACCTCCAGTTACAATAAGACAATTCTTTCTGCCCCAATGATTTAGTACCTCCAGTTACAATAAGACAATTCTTTCTGCCCCAATGATTTAGTACCTCCAGTTACAACTGGACAATTCTTTCTGTCCCAATGATTTAGTACCTCCAGTTACAATAAGACAATTCTTTCTGTCCCAATGATTTAGTACCTCCAGTTACAATAAGACAATTCTTTCTGCCCCAATGATTTAGTACCTCCAGTTACAATAAGACCATTCTTTCTGCCCCAATGATTTAGTACCTCCAGTTACAATAAGACAATTCTTTCTGTCCCAATGATTTAGTACCTCCAGTTACAATAAGACCATTCTTTCTGCCCCAATGATTTAGTACCTCCAGTTACAATAAGACAATTCTTTCTGTCCCAATGATTTAGTACCTCCAGTTACAATAAGACAATTCTTTCTGTCCCAATGATTTAGTACCTCCAGTTACAATAAGACCATTCTTTCTGCCCCAATGATTTAGTACCTCCAGTTACAATAAGACCATTCTTTCTGCCCCAATGATTTAGTACCTCCAGTTACAATAAGACAATTCTTTCTGCCCCAATGATTTAGTACCTCCAGTTACAACTGGACAATTCTTTCTGCCCCAATGATTTAGTACCTCCAGTTACAATAAGACAATTCTTTCTGCCCCAATGATTTAGTACCTCCAGTTACAATAAGACAATTCTTTCTGCCCCAATGATTTAGTACCTCCAGTTACAATGGACAATTCTTTCTGCCCCAATGATTTAGTACCTCCAGTTACAACTGGACAATTCTTTCTGCCCCAATGATTTAGTACCTCCAGTTACAATAAGACCATTCTTTCTGTCCCAATGATTTAGTACCTCCAGTTACAATAAGACAATTCTTTCTGCCCCAATGATTTAGTACCTCCAGTTACAATAAGACAATTCTTTCTGCCCCAATGATTTAGTACCTCCAGTTACAATAAGACAATTCTTTCTGCCCCAATGATTTAGTACCTCCAGTTACAATAAGACAATTCTTTCTGTCCCAATGATTTAGTACCTCCAGTTACAATAAGACAATTCTTTCTGTCCCAATGATTTAGTACCTCCAGTTACAATAAGACAATTCTTTCTGTCCCAATGATTTAGTACCTCCAGTTACAATAAGACAATTCTTTCTGCCCCAATGATTTAGTACCTCCAGTTACAATAAGACAATTCTTTCTGCCCCAATGATTTAGTACCTCCAGTTACAATAAGACAATTCTTTCTGCCCCAATGATTTAGTACCTCCAGTTACAATAAGACAATTCTTTCTGTCCCAATGATTTAGTACCTCCAGTTACAATAAGACAATTCTTTCTGTCCCAATGATTTAGTACCTCCAGTTACAATAAGACAATTCTTTCTGCCCCAATGATTTAGTACCTCCAGTTACAATAAGACAATTCTTTCTGCCCCAATGATTTAGTACCTCCAGTTACAATAAGACAATTCTTTCTGCCCAATGATTTAGTACCTCCAGTTACAATAAGACCATTCTTTCTGCCCCAATGATTTAGTACCTCCAGTTACAATAAGACAATTCTTTCTGTCCCAATGATTTAGTACCTCCAGTTACAATAAGACAATTCTTTCTGCCCCAATGATTTAGTACCTCCAGTTACAATAAGACAATTCTTTCTGTCCCAATGATTTAGTACCTCCAGTTACAATAAGACCATTCTTTCTGTCCCAATGATTTAGTACCTCCAGTTACAATAAGACCATTCTTTCTGCCCCAATGATTTAGTACCTCCAGTTACAATAAGACAATTCTTTCTGCCCCAATGATTTAGTACCTCCAGTTACAATAAGACAATTCTTTCTGCCCCAATGATTTAGTACCTCCAGTTACAATAAGACAATTCTTTCTGCCCCAATGATTTAGTACCTCCAGTTACAATAAGACAATTCTTTCTGTCCCAATGATTTAGTACCTCCAGTTACAATAAGACATTCTTTCTGTCCCAATGATTTAGTACCTCCAGTTACAATAAGACCATTCTTTCTGTCCCAATGATTTAGTACCTCCAGTTACAATAAGACAATTCTTTCTGCCCCAATGATTTAGTACCTCCAGTTACAATAAGACAATTCTTTCTGTCCCAATGATTTAGTACCTCCAGTTACAATAAGACAATTCTTTCTGTCCCAATGATTTAGTACCTCCAGTTACAACTGGACAATTCTTTCTGTCCCAATGATTTAGTACCTCCAGTTACAATAAGACAATTCTTTCTGCCCCAATGATTTAGTACCTCCAGTTACAATAAGACAATTCTTTCTGCCCCAATGATTTAGTACCTCCAGTTACAATAAGACAATTCTTTCTGCCCCAATGATTTAGTACCTCCAGTTACAATAAGACAATTCTTTCTGTCCCAATGATTTAGTACCTCCAGTTACAATAAGACAATTCTTTCTGCCCCAATGATTTAGTACCTCCAGTTACAATAAGACCATTCTTTCTGCCCCAATGATTTAGTACCTCCAGTTACAATAAGACAATTCTTTCTGCCCCAATGATTTAGTACCTCCAGTTACAATAAGACAATTCTTTCTGCCCCAATGATTTAGTACCTCCAGTTACAATAAGACAATTCTTTCTGCCCCAATGATTTAGTACCTCCAGTTACAATAAGACAATTCTTTCTGCCCCAATGATTTAGTACCTCCAGTTACAATAAGACAATTCTTTCTGTCCCAATGATTTAGTACCTCCAGTTACAATAAGACAATTCTTTCTGTCCCAATGATTTAGTACCTCCAGTTACAATAAGACAATTCTTTCTGCCCCAATGATTTAGTACCTCCAGTTACAATAAGACAATTCTTTCTGCCCAATGATTTAGTACCTCCAGTTACAACTGGACAATTCTTTCTGCCCCAATGATTTAGTACCTCCAGTTACAACTGGACAATTCTTTCTGCCCAATGATTTAGTACCTCCAGTTACAATAAGACAATTCTTTCTGCCCCAATGATTTAGTACCTCCAGTTACAATAAGACAATTCTTTCTGTCCCAATGATTTAGTACCTCCAGTTACAATAAGACCATTCTTTCTGTCCCAATGATTTAGTACCTCCAGTTACAATAAGACAATTCTTTCTGTCCCAATGATTTAGTACCTCCAGTTACAATAAGACAATTCTTTCTGCCCCAATGATTTAGTACCTCCAGTTACAATAAGACAATTCTTTCTGCCCCAATGATTTAGTACCTCCAGTTACAATAAGACCATTCTTTCTGTCCCAATGATTTAGTACCTCCAGTTACAACTGGACAATTCTTTCTGTCCCAATGATTTAGTACCTCCAGTTACAACTGGAGAATTCTTTCTGCCCCAATGATTTAGTACCTCCAGTTACAACTGGACAATTCTTTCTGCCCCAATGATTTAGTACCTCCAGTTACAATAAGACAATTCTTTCTGCCCCAATGATTTAGTACCTCCAGTTACAATAAGACAATTCTTTCTGCCCCAATGATTTAGTACCTCCAGTTACAATAAGACAATTCTTTCTGCCCCAATGATTTAGTACCTCCAGTTACAATAAGACAATTCTTTCTGCCCCAATGATTTAGTACCTCCAGTTACAATAAGACAATTCTTTCTGCCCCAATGATTTAGTACCTCCAGTTACAATAAGACAATTCTTTCTGCCCCAATGATTTAGTACCTCCAGTTACAATAAGACAATTCTTTCTGCCCCAATGATTTAGTACCTCCAGTTACAATAAGACCATTCTTTCTGCCCCAATGATTTAGTACCTCCAGTTACAATAAGACCATTCTTTCTGTCCCAATGATTTAGTACCTCCAGTTACAATAAGACCATTCTTTCTGCCCCAATGATTTAGTACCTCCAGTTACAATAAGACAATTCTTTCTGTCCCAATGATTTAGTACCTCCAGTTACAATAAGACAATTCTTTCTGCCCCAATGATTTAGTACCTCCAGTTACAATAAGACAATTCTTTCTGCCCCAATGATTTAGTACCTCCAGTTACAATAAGACAATTCTTTCTGTCCCAATGATTTAGTACCTCCAGTTACAATAAGACATTCTTTCTGCCCCAATGATTTAGTACCTCCAGTTACAATAAGACCATTCTTTCTGCCCCAATGATTTAGTACCTCCAGTTACAATAAGACAATTCTTTCTGCCCCAATGATTTAGTACCTCCAGTTACAATAAGACAATCTTTCTGCCCCAATGATTTAGTACCTCCAGTTACAATAAGACAATTCTTTCTGCCCCAATGATTTAGTACCTCCAGTTACAATAAGACAATTCTTTCTGTCCCAATGATTTAGTACCTCCAGTTACAATGGACAATTCTTTCTGCCCCAATGATTTAGTACCTCCAGTTACAACTGGACAATTCTTTCTGCCCCAATGATTTAGTACCTCCAGTTACAATAAGACAATTATTCTGCCCCAATGATTTAGTACCTCCAGTTACAATAAGACCATTCTTTCTGCCCCAATGATTTAGTACCTCCAGTTACAACTGGACAATTCTTTCTGCCCCAATGATTTAGTACCTCCAGTTACAATAAGACAATTCTTTCTGTCCCAATGATTTAGTACCTCCAGTTACAATAAGACAATTCTTTCTGCCCCAATGATTTAGTACCTCCAGTTACAATAAGACCATTCTTTCTGTCCCAATGATTTAGTACCTCCAGTTACAACTGGACAATTCTTTCTGTCCCAATGATTTAGTACCTCCAGTTACAACTGGACAATTCTTTCTGTCCCAATGATTTAGTACCTCCAGTTACAATAAGACAATTCTTTCTGCCCAATGATTTAGTACCTCCAGTTACAATAAGACAATTCTTTCTGCCCCAATGATTTAGTACCTCCAGTTACAATAAGACAATTCTTTCTGTCCCAATGATTTAGTACCTCCAGTTACAATAAGACCATTCTTTCTGCCCCAATGATTTAGTACCTCCAGTTACAACTGGACAATTCTTTCTGTCCCAATGATTTAGTACCTCCAGTTACAATGGACCATTCTTTCTGCCCCAATGATTTAGTACCTCCAGTTACAATGGACCATTCTTTCTGCCCCAATGATTTAGTACCTCCAGTTACAATGGACAATTCTTTCTGCCCCAATGATTTAGTACCTCCAGTTACAATAAGACCATTCTTTCTGTCCCAATGATTTAGTACCTCCAGTTACAACTGGACAATTCTTTCTGCCCCAATGATTTAGTACCTCCAGTTACAATAAGACAATTCTTTCTGCCCCAATGATTTAGTACCTCCAGTTACAATAAGACAATTCTTTCTGCCCCAATGATTTAGTACCTCCAGTTACAATAAGACAATTCTTTCTGTCCCAATGATTTAGTACCTCCAGTTACAATAAGACAATTCTTTCTGTCCCAATGATTTAGTACCTCCAGTTACAATAAGACAATTCTTTCTGTCCCAATGATTTAGTACCTCCAGTTACAATAAGACCATTCTTTCTGTCCCAATGATTTAGTACCTCCAGTTACAATAAGACCATTCTTTCTGTCCCAATGATTTAGTACCTCCAGTTACAATAAGACAATTCTTTCTGCCCCAATGATTTAGTACCTCCAGTTACAATAAGACAATTCTTTCTGTCCCAATGATTTAGTACCTCCAGTTACAATAAGACAATTCTTTCTGTCCCAATGATTTAGTACCTCCAGTTACAATAAGACAATTCTTTCTGCCCCAATGATTTAGTACCTCCAGTTACAATAAGACAATTCTTTCTGCCCCAATGATTTAGTACCTCCAGTTACAATAAGACCATTCTTTCTGTCCCAATGATTTAGTACCTCCAGTTACAATAAGACCATTCTTTCTGCCCCAATGATTTAGTACCTCCAGTTACAATAAGACCATTCTTTCTGTCCCAATGATTTAGTACCTCCAGTTACAATAAGACAATTCTTTCTGTCCCAATGATTTAGTACCTCCAGTTACAATAAGACAATTCTTTCTGTCCCAATGATTTAGTACCTCCAGTTACAATAAGACCATTCTTTCTGCCCCAATGATTTAGTACCTCCAGTTACAATAAGACAATTCTTTCTGTCCCAATGATTTAGTACCTCCAGTTACAATAAGACAATTCTTTCTGTCCCAATGATTTAGTACCTCCAGTTACAATAAGACCATTCTTTCTGCCCCAATGATTTAGTACCTCCAGTTACAATAAGACAATTCTTTCTGTCCCAATGATTTAGTACCTCCAGTTACAATAAGACAATTCTTTCTGTCCCAATGATTTAGTACCTCCAGTTACAACTGGACAATTCTTTCTGCCCCAATGATTTAGTACCTCCAGTTACAATAAGACCATTCTTTCTGTCCCAATAATTTAGTACCTCCAGTTACAATAAGACAATTCTTTCTGCCCCAATGATTTAGTACCTCCAGTTACAATAAGACAATCCTTTCTGCCCCAATGATTTAGTACCTCCAGTTACAATAAGACAATTCTTTCTGCCCCAATGATTTAGTACCTCCAGTTACAATAAGACCATTCTTTCTGTCCCAATGATTTAGTACCTCCAGTTACAATAAGACAATTCTTTCTGTCCCAATGATTTAGTACCTCCAGTTACAAATGGACAATTCTTTCTTCCCAAAGATTTAGTACCTCCAGTTACAACTGGACAATTTTTCTGTCCCAATGATTTAGTACCTCCAGTTACAATAAGACATTCTTTCTGCCCAATGATTTAGTACCTCCAGTTACAATAAGACCATTCTTTCTGCCCCACTGATTTAGTACCTCCAGTTACAATAAGACAATTCTTTCTGTCCCAATGATTTAGTACCTCCAGTTACAATAAGACAATTCTTTCTGCCCCACTGATTTAGTACCTCCAGTTAGAATAAGACCATTCTTTCTGTCCCAATGATTTAGTACCTCTAGTTACAATAAGACAATTCTTTCTGTCCCAATGATTTAGTACCTCCAGTTACAATAAGACCATTCTTTCTGCCCCAATGATTTAGTACCTCCAGTTACAACTGGACAATTCTTTCTGTCCCAATGATTTAGTACCTCCAGTTACAATAAGACCATTCTTTCTGCCCCAATGATTTAGTACCTCCAGTTACAACTGGACAATTCTTTCTGCCCCAATGATTTAGTACCTCCAGTTACAATAAGACAATTCTTTCTGTCCCAATGATTTAGTACCTCCAGTTACAATAAGACAATTCTTTCTGCCCCAATGATTTAGTACCTCCAGTTACAATAAGACAATTCTTTCTGCCCCAATGATTTAGTACCTCCAGTTACAATAAGACAATTCTTTCTGTCCCAATGATTTAATAGCCTTAGTTACAACTGGACAATTCTTTCTGTCCCAATGATTTAGTACCTCCAGTTACAATAAGACAATTCTTTCTGTCCCAATGATTTAATAGCCTTAGTTACAACTGGACAATTCTTTCTGTCCCAATGATTTAGTACCTCCAGTTACAATAAGACAATTCTTTCTGTCCCAATGATTTAGTACCTCCAGTTACAATAAGACCATTCTTTCTGTCCTAATGATTTAGTACCTCCAGTTACAATAAGACCATTCTTTCTGTCCCAATGATTTAGTAGCGTTAGTTACACCAGGACTATATTAACTCTTTACTGAACTAATAGTTTCCGTTATAATACAGCGCCTTTAGTTCTTGTCAGAACTTATAAAGTGAATTATAGTATGAGTTATAACAATATATAATACACAAATTTAGTTCTTCTATAACCTTATAACGTGAGTTATAGTATGAGTTATAATAAGGCAATTTTAGTTCTCATGTGGTGAATTTTGTATTAAAGAATCTTTTTTAAATTTCTTGATAAAATAATTTTTAAACATAAAAGAAGCTTAAACGAATATATCAACTCAATAGTGTGTCATAACAAAGTAAAAAAAGTAAAGTTCACCCGTCACACCAGGTGGCATACAGGGAATATGGTGTTATTGACCATACATTTTACAGACCTTCGACACATGATTTTTGGGGTAGTGTTGTCGGTATTACGTCCGTGCCGCTTTACTTTCCCAGAAAAAAGTCTGGAACACATTAAAGGCTGGGTGAATCGGAAGCCGTCGGTTGGGATCGAACCCTACCTCTTGTCCTTTGTAGTCCAGTTCACTAACCACTGAGCTATCGCGGCTCCCGAATCATAACAAGGTTTGTGAAAAAACTGCACATATTCCAGAATCTTTTCCTTCAAACTTGCGAATTGTTCAGTGACCTAGAAACCAAAGTGCGCGCCCAAATTAGGTAATGATACACACAATATTGGCCTACTTCGAACTAACAAATAAACGCATGTAGAAAACACTTACATGTGTGTATAAAATGTGTTAAGTACAGAAGCACAGCCTACACGGCAGTAAACAAACAAAATTATGTCTGCTTCGTAGACAACACCATCTAAACAGCAATAATAAAATATAACAAAGAGAACTCTACACCAATAGATATAAAAAGAGGAGAAAGACTAGGATGCATCCTATCACCAAGCTTGTTCAATCTATACACTGAGCAAATCTTCAAAAAACATCACAGAGATGACAGGCCTAAACATTAATGGAAAGATAATCAATAGCCTAAGATATTCTGATAATACTGTATTATTAGCAGAAAGTCCTAAAGATCTACTACATATTACTTAATGTAATAAATATGACAAGCAAAAAAATATAGATTAGATACCAATATCAAAAAGACTAAAACTATTATCATTAACAAACATAATACTTAAAACCTACAAATGGATATCAAAGATAAAGGAATAGATCTGGAGACAGTTCAGAGCTACAAATACTTTGGACACACTATAATCAGTGATGGAAAATGTAAAGCTGAAATAAACAAAAGAATGGGAACGGCAAAATTTCATTTTAATGTCATGAAAAATATACTAACATCAAAACAAATAACACAGGGGCTAAAACAAAGAATGGCAAAATGTTATATCTTCTGAATATTCCTGTATGGTGCAGAAACATGGACATTAGACAAAAAAAAACAGAACAGAAAATTTAAGCCTTGAAAATGTAGATTTATAGACGAATTTGAAGAATTGGACGGAAAGAAAATAAAACAAGCGATGAAGTCTTAAAACAGCTAAAAATAAAAAGAGAACTACTAAACACAATTCAAACAAGACAAATAAAATTTTTGGGCCACGTTAAAAGACACAACAGCCTACTAAAAGTAATTTTGGAAGGGACAATACAAGGTAAAAGAGGCAGACCAAGACTAACATGGACGAGCAATATTAGAAGATGGACAAGTTAACCTGCACCATCAATGCAAGAGACATTGAAATGGCGCTCCATGGTAGCCAACCATCGTTGCGGAGACGACACTCAATGAATGAATGAATTGATAACTGAGTGCAGATGAAGGGGATGAAGGGAACTGAATGTAGATGAAAAAAGAAGAAGATGAGGAAAACTAGAATATGTGTGTGAATTTCCGATTGTGATATTTTGTTAGTAAAATCAAAAGTATGGTTATTGCTTTTGAATTCTAAAGTTGATTAATGTATTAATTTGAAAATGTATATTTCTGCAAATAAAAAAAAATGCTCAGGTATATTATAGTTTTGGTATTTATCTTTACAGGTTTTAATCTGCGGAATCCTGGGGAGAAACAAAATCAAATTTTTCGTGGGGGTGTTCATTATTCTGTCAATTTGGGTTGTCGCTTACTCCTATCTGTCAACATGTTGGATCAGAGACAGCAATAACAACACTGTGAACCGTACATTAGCCATGTTCACAAATCAACGTTTATTTCACTCAAGACCAGTGATATACAATGAACAAATGAATGACCAAATCGATGATGATATAGACAAAGACATGTCAAAACCACTTAAGGAATCGACTTCGTGGAAGAAAAATAAAAATGACACTTACTTTCGCGATAAATTTTTTAATTGGCAAGATTCAAAGTCTGAATTAGAACCACACATGGGACCTGATCATATTATAAATGCCAGCAAGTATTTCATATACAGGTGTGATATGGACACAATGAGCTTCTGTGGTGGTTGGGCTGATAGGATTAAAGGTATCATTACTGCTTATCTCATTGCTAATCTTACAGGTAGGTGGTTTATATAATCTCTAATTTTACAGGGAGGCGATTTGATTAAATTGTAATATTACAGGTGGGCGGTTTATATTATTTCTAATATTACAGCTAGGTGGTTTGTATAAATTTTAATCTTACAGATAGCCGGTTTGTATCATTTCTTAATTACAGGTAGACGGTTTATTTCATTTCTAATTTTACAGGTAGGTAATTATTGTGTAGGAGTCACGATGGCTATTGCGTTCTCTAATGACCAGAAGGGTTTACATTCAATTCAAAGATGTAGAGAATTTTTTTTTCTAACCGACAATAGGGTTAGCCAGCCCCTGGCAATGATTATTAGAAATTTTATGGGAAGTAAAAGGCAGTCTGGCGTGATGCCGACCACATAACCCCAAAATATTTCCATTAGTTATGACAAGATATGTTCACTAAATATAGTCCTATTTCCCATAGAGCTATGAGAACTGGCGGAACCTTTACTTAATAGAAGTTGACCACTAACTTTCCTTAACTTTGTTGTGCAACAATTCTATGTCAATAGAAATGAGAAAAATAGTTCATCCATGCTATATAGTGTGTCAACATCCTGTGTTAGCGATTCATGGACAGTAGACAAACAAATGAAAAGACGATTCATGGCCACAGAGATGGGATTTCTCAGAAGAATGTTGAAAGTCCCCTGGACAGCTGTAAACACCAGCCAGAACATTTTCAAAGAGGTCAACACGAAAAGGGAGCTCCTAAAAACATCAGAAAGAAACAATCAACATTTTTCGGGTACATCATGAGAAGAGGAAAGTTGGAATACTTGGTTTAAACTGACAAAATACATGGAAAGGGAGATTGAGGACGAAGAAAGGAGTAGATAATAGATAGATGTGTCATGGCATGGAAAATAGTCAACAACATAACTAATACAATGCAATAATAATAATAATAATAATAGGGAACAGCGATAGCTCAGTGGTTAGTAGACTGGACTACAAAGGACAAGAGGTAGGGTTCGATCCCAAACGACGGCTCCGGTTCACCCAGCCTTTAATGGGTACCGGATTTTTTTTCTGGGAAAGTAAAGCGGCACGAGCGTAATACTGACCCCAATACCCCAGAAATCATGTGCCGAAGGTCTGTAAAATTTATGATCACTAACACCACATTCCCTACACATCACTTGACGAGAACTTTCTTTTAAAATAATAATAATAAATGCTGGTAGAGAATTGTGGATGGACATGATCGCCTACACCAACCTTTTTTGGCACATGATGATTGATGATCATGCTGAAGATGATAATGGTAACGATGATGATGATGAAGATGATGATGGTGACGACGATGATGATGATGAAGAATTTCTAGCAGGCAGTCTTGGTTCAAGAATTGTTCCATGTTATCACTCTTTTTGTTGGACTAATACCAGTCACGTATATATAATATTCAGTAAGACACCTCTTAACTACTCTTTATGCCTCTCGAAAATTTGTAACGATTTTTGGAACATCGGACACTGTTGTCAACTGTGCTAACACGCCGTAACAGTGAAGTTCTATCTACATTTTTACCTTTACCTGCATCTATATGAACTAATGTTTGCGCTTTACACAACCACTGACCAGAATATATATCTGTTTTTGGAAGTCATAATTGAGAATAAATGTAATCAAAGTGGGCTTCAAATTGCCCCACATCACGGAAGCTGCAAAAGTCACCAAAAAGCCTAGATTTTCAAATGAGAGGGAACTACACAACGGTACTTATATCTCCAGTGGCCTGTTCTAGGCCTCGTGTTTGTCCCTATCATTCTTTTGATTGCTTCACGGCGGACAGTCAAGTTATCACAGCTAAGTGTTTGATTTTTCTTATATCTTTTACGATACATTATCCACTTTTTACTATTGACATTTCTATCTCTTCCTCATTTTTCCTATCTTTCTATTCTACACATCTTGACTCTCATCCTACCTCCCCTCATGTAGCCTCCTTTCTTATTTCAACATCCTACTTTCTTCTCTTCTTTTCTGTCCACCTCTCCATTCACCTGATCATCTAACATGTAGTTATAGATAATTGTGCTTCATCGTTCGTTGTCGTTGTCCCTGTTTTCTGAAGAAGGCCACAGGCCGAAACGTCAGTATTGTGTTGTGTTCCTTTCTTGTAAAGCTGTGGCCATACCTTGGAGTGTCTAACACTTCCCACCACTGGCTTTTAGAGAGAATTTCACATTTTGCTTCCAAATTATGTCAAGTTGAAAAGAAGTTCTGGCCTATACGTGTGCCGAAAAATTGGTGGCCAAATGTATACATTACTTAAGCTTCAAAATGATAGAAATACAGATACATATTTTAGTAACTAATTGAAGGCATGACTCCATGACGACGAGACAGAGGCAGGCCAAGAATAAAGTAGTTTGACATGTGAAAATAAACATTTAAGGAAGTATATTTTCACTTTCATTGAACATAACACTGAAACACTGTCCTGATGAAGAAACTCGAAATTGAACCAGCCATCGAATACATAAAGAAACCTCAGATAAATTGGTTCAGCCACATAACAAGACAAAAAGAACTAACAATGACTCAAAGAGCCATGAACAAACGCTACGAAAACGCCAGATTAAGAGGAAGACTGAGAACGAGATGGATAAAGGGAATGCTAGTCACTAGGAGGGATAACATCAGAAGAGGCCAACAGAAGAGCAAAGAAATCGCAGATTGTATCTCCCTTCGACGCCAACGGCAATGGAGGAAGGATAGAACAAGAAGAAGATTGAGCATAAATATTTTTACTATTAGCATTTGTGTCACATTGTCTGTGTATTTACTTCTACTATTGTGATCTGATTATTTATTTTTTTTTCAACAGGCCGGGTCTTTAAAATCGAAATAAGCAACCCTCCATGCAAAATCACTGAGATTCTAGTCCCTAATTTAGTCAACTGGAGTCTACCAACTCCATTTCACGAAGTCGTCACAAAAGACACGACTGGTGTGATCAAGGCGAACATGATCGGGAAGTCAGTATTTATTGAACAGATACCGACCATGAACTTCACTCGCTGGCTAGGCGGTAACGCTGACTACGTGTACTTCAAGGGGAATGCGTTCGGTATCAAGGAATTTCGAAAATCGAAACTCTATCAACATGAATTGTCATGGATGAAAGAACTCAGTAACAGTAATGTCGTGGCAGCTATTTTCAAACGACTGTTCAAACTTTCGGATCGGTTAAATAATAAAATTAAGTTATTTCTTGCAGCAATGGCGCCAACAGCTGAACATAAGATTGTGTGTGCGCATGTGCGTGCTGGCCAAAATCCATCTAATCCATTGGATAGAAATATCAGAATTTCCGAGAACAGACTTCAGGGTATATGGAACTTTTTAAATAAACAATCAAAAACTAATCTTCACTCTGTGTTTCTCATGTCCGATTCGGAATATGTGATAGATGAAGCGAAGAAGCAGGGTTTTGGGGAGCGATTGTTTGTGACACAGGGTCCAATTGTCCACGTAGATAAGTTCTCAACAGAAAACAAGCAGCTACTTTGCAGCGGTTTAGAAAAGGTTCTATTTGATCAGCATGTTCTGATGACGTGTGATATCTTGCTGCTTTCTAAAAGTGGGTTAGGTAAATTAGCAGCAAGTATTAGAGGCGAGAATACGGGACTTTACTTTTTCAAAACTGGCGGGAGAGTGGTTCCTAGAAGTCTTCACAGTTTATACGGCAGTAGCTATATATAGGCTGCCAGAGAATCGTTATATATCAGCTGTTATTTGATTTATGTTACAAATTAAAATTGTTATTAATAAACAGCTTTCAATTATTTGCTATTAGTAACAAAAGATATGTGTAAGTTTCATCAATGTTGTAACAAACAGACTGCTTTTGAAAACAAATGCGTACAAAAATCATTGTATTAAATAGTAAGATTTTACACTAAATGACTCCTTAAGAGACTTGTCATGAAGTGTGCCACTGTTTATGAGGACATGGCAATACTAAAGTAAATGTTCTATATAGTTTGCTATTATTGAATAGTTCCATACTTACATACATTCGGTTCTTTATGAGATATATACATCTTATATATATATATATATATATATATATATATATATATACAGTATTTTGCATAAATATGGCATTGTTACTGTTGAGCTAAATATGCCGAAACCAAGTTAACGTTACATCTTTTGCCTACATTTCGATCATCTTAAGTGAGCAACACTGCAAACAATAAGGAAACATTTTAGTGTGAAGTCCTTTATTAAAATTGAGCAGACGACAATTTCTAATGCGGGTGGCAGAAAATAGATACAAAGTCAAAGCGTACGGCAATATCACAGCTTTGGAATAAAGGAGATCGGAGTTTCAACATTTCAAAATCCTTGAACATCCTTGAATCTTCAGCGTTGTGAGTAAATTAAAAACATGTAATGGAATCCAGCAAAAAGAAGACAGTGGGAGTTCAAAACTTTTCGTGAATTTAGTCGTAATTAGTTTCCTGTTTCTGCGTGAAAAATAAATTACTGTCTCGAGGATTGCTCAATATTGTTTACAAGTTCAGAGATTTGAAGCAATGTTGCATAATTATAAGGGGAAGTAATATTTTGCTATTTTTTTAGGGAGACAACTTGTATAATAAATAACACTGATAGCTGTTTCAATGTATAACATAAATTGTTGTTTAAAATACGTTGTGCCCTATTGCTATATCTCTCATCCATGATGAGAATCCATGTATCCCTCACAGACGTCTGGTCAACAAAATGCAGGAAACTTTATAGACTTCTTTTTCAAAGTTAATATTTTAAACTGTATACATGATTTAATAGAGCAGGTTTACAATTGATAAATATTTAGATCATCATTAATTTAATTTCTATAAAGCAGAAATAGGCAACTTACGGCATGCGGGCCAAAAAAGGCCCGCCAAGCACATTTGACCGGTCATTGTGCACGATTCGAAAATTACTATACATTCCACTCACTGAACATAAAGAAATAAATAAAAAAAAGCAACACATAAATGCACACAATTTCAGAAATCAATTTTAAAAAGTAATTTGATTAATGAATTCACGAAAGCGAAATAATTTGTAAATCTTTCACCTATTAGTTGCTACCTGTTATAAGCCAAGACTGTAGAGTTCATTGCCCTTGATGATGGACGCTACTTCACCAAGCAGTTCGTCTTTTAGCGTCGCTAACTAGGCGATATCACACGTGTGGTGTAGTCTTTGTTATTAGTGTCGCGTTGACTTCAAGATGGTGGTTTTGGTAGTGCATGGCGTGGTATTGTAATGCGCCGGCGTTGAATATTAGGGAACTTTTATTCGATGAGAATCCTGCATCAGATCAAAGAGATTGTATGTGTTTATAGTTAGAATCGGTTTTTGTGGGGATTACGATTTGTGATGGTGGATGGATGTTATGTATTTTGTTAATGAAATGGTAACATATTTAAAGTTAATAACCGGTTATCACCAATTAGTTACACAATGGCACTATTAAACAAATTGAAGGAATAAAAATTACAAACTTTCATACTTTTCAGGAAAATTGGACTTATTTCTTTATTCTGTATTTGGAAAACTCCGTGTGTTTAATATGAAATGAAGGAAAAAATGTCTGTTCTTAAAGAATACAACCTGAGACGTCATTCTAATCCACATTTTATATAATAATATATGGATATAAATTACAGTTCACTGGAAAAACAAGTTAGACAGGATAAAATAGCACATTTAAAGAAATGTTTGAAAGATCAACAGAGTGTGTTTTACAATCCAAATAAATGTTTATATAATGCTGCTTGTGTGAGCTGTATATAATATTAGTAAAAAAATACTGCGAACAGTTTGAAACTATTTTCCGATGGAAATTTTGTGAAAGAGTCTTTCGAAGCAGCTGCTAAAGTGCTTTGTCCTGGTAAGAGTTATTTATTTCACCAAGTAAGTTTATCACGCTGGACTGTGGGGATTCCCATAGATGACGCAGGGAAAGATGTATTTTAAAAGCTTAAAAGAGCGTCCGTCAGAATTTGCTAGCGTTCTACGTCATCTGTTGTAAAGTAAAGTAAAGTACCCCCCGTCACGCCAAGTGGCGTATAGGGAAATATGGTGTTAGTGACCCTATATTTTACAGACCTTCAGCACATGATTTTTGGGGTAATGTGGTCGGTATTACGCCCGTGCTGATTTACTTTCCCAGAAAAAATCCGGTACCCATTTAAGGCTGGGTGAACCCGGAGAGTCAAGTGATATGAGAGACATAGCGCAAGTAGTTATCTTTGTTAGGGTCATTGACACAATATTTAGCATTACGGTTGACATTTTAGCGTTACTACCACTCAAAAGACACCACAATAGGCAACGACTTTTTGAAAGCGCTGCTCTGAATTTTAAAAAAAATTGGATTATATTGGGACAGGCTTTGTGGAGTGACAATAGACGGAGCACAAGCTTGACTTTTGAAAGGTTAAGCCTGGTTGGCATATAAAATCCCACTTATTAGATTTCAAATTAGGTCATCTGGATGTTTCATTCCTGTATTGTCTTATTCGCGAAGTAAATCTGTGCAGCAAAGCGTTTAATATTGGGAGCCGCGACAGCTAAGTGGTTAATGAACAGGACTACAAAGGACAAGAGGTAGGGTTCGATCCCAACCAACTGCTTCCGGGTTCACCAAACCTTAAATGGGTACCTGATTTTTTCTGGGAAAGTAAAGCGGCACGGGCGTAATACGGACCACATTACCCGAAAAATCATGTGTTGAAGGTCTGTAAAATTTATGGTCACTAAGAACAAGAAAAAAGACAGAGGTAATGGTAACAACAAAGAAAAAAGATATCACCCAAGTGCAAAATAAAGACAAGTGGAACAATATTAAAACAGGTAAATGAATTTAAATATTTGGGAACTTTGTTAACCTCAGACGGAAGATGTACAAAAGAGGTGAGTTGCAGAATGGCTCAGGTAAAAGCAGCTTTCCAAAAAAAAGAGGACGATACTATGCAATCCATTTTTGACAATAGAAACAAGAAAAAGAGTTATTAAATGTTACGTAGAGCCAGTCTTAACATACGGATGCGAATCATGGACAATAGGACAACAGACAAGAAAATCACTGGAGTCTGTAGAAATGTGGTTTTACAGAAGAATGTTGAGAGCACCATGGACAGCTAAAAAGAGTAATGAAGATGTTCTGAGAGAGGTCAAAGCAAAAAGAGAGCTAATTTCCAATATTAGGAAGAAACAATCATCATTTTGTGGGCATGTAATGAGAAGAGAATAACTGGAATATATTGTAACAACTGGAAAAATTGAGGGACGAAGAGATATAGGGAAGCAAAGAGAAAAAATAACAGACAGCTTAAGAGATTGGCTTGGCAGAAGGTCAACAACAGAAATGATAAATAGCTGCCGAGATCGAAAGTTGTGGAGAGACATGATCACCTACACCAGCAGGCCCGGTACTTGATGATGATGATTGTGAAGATCACTGAAAGTTCAGATGAAGTGCTGACAAGATGTTTGGACTTACGTTCGATAAGAAACATTTTGGGGACCTCGGAAGTTTAGTTGGGAAAACCGCCCGACTGGGCCACCGACGTTCGGACAACT